>BFEA01000255.1:1632415-1648596 GCA_003427395.1 Chara braunii
GAGTTGTGACTTGAGACTTGACGACATTGGATCTCCTCGTCTGTGCATGTTCTGGGCTGGCGCTGTCTTCCTGTGTGAAGCACCAGACCCATTCACACTATGAAACGAYGATGATGATGTATGTTCAGGGCTGCATTACAACATTGATTGTTTGGATCACTAGTATCTAAGTCTTCCGCTGTGCTATCTTATACCTTGTATTGAAAGGTCGGTTCTTGTTCTGGTCTGCACCTATACGGTATGCAACATTGGTCTTTCTTGCCATGAAGGTTATATATAAGACGGTTTAAGACCCCTCACCTGCATATTTGTTTGCCTTCACAGGTCACCACACTCAAGCAAGGATACCTTCTTAAGCGCTCTTCCAGTATACGAGGGGACTGGAAGAGGAGGTTCTTCGTGCTGGACAGCAGGGGTACACTCTACTACTACAGAAAACAGTGGGGAAAACCAACGGTAAGTTGTGAGCGTCTATCCAACATCTCCTAAGAGTTGCAATCCTGCTTGATCAAGCTTCAAATCGAAGGGCTGGGTTTTCCATCAAGGAAGTGATTATTTTTTAATAAATTTATATGCAGGGGTGTGAGGGAAAATGGAGATTGGACTAATCATTTCAAACAGGCCTATCCATTATCTCCCAAGAGCTGATGAGGTGCTTTATTCAAATAGAAGACTCTGTGTTCTATTGTCGGAGCGAGGATGAGGAGGGACATAGGAGTAATGATGATCTAGCACAGGCCTCCTTTGGACTCTTACGAACGATCAATGAAGAGGGGAAATAGGACTTAGTCATCCAACAATGGGAATGGGAGTGCTTCACAACGATTTTCAAATAGAACGTGCTTTCTGAACTTGCATCTGAATACGTTTTTTTTGGATCACAGATCTAATTACAATGTCCTTACATAGGCGTCTTGTTTATTTTCACGTTTTTTTGGATCACAGATCTATAAAAGGGCCTTTACCCGATATAGGCCTCAGGCCTTGTAAAAGTAAAGCAGCATGGGCCTTGTAAAAGTAAAGCATTGTGAAAAGGTATCTCGCCAGGGCTCAGAAACGTGAAAGCAGGTCAAAGATCAAGTTCTCTATCAACAGGCACATCTAAATCTAAGGCAAAGGGCATTGTCAAAGGGATTTACCTGTTCACCAGGAGATGTGTATGTCATGTCTGTTCGGGTAAGAGTGTGTCTGTACGTGCAAGCAGTGTACCTGTTCGTGCAAAGGAAAGTGTCTGTTCAAGCAGTAAATGTGTCTGTTCGTTTAGAGTTGTGCCTGTCGGAAAGTAAAGTCAATAGGCACAGTCCCAGTTCTGGTCAAAGTCAAGGGGTCAGTCCAGATCCAGACTTTCAAGTCCAAATCCAGGCCGAGAGGCCTCCGCAGCAGTTGAACTTCATTGGGACTATACTGGGACACATGCAATGCAGGGTCTGGGACAAAGGAGAGGCCGAATTGAGCCAATGCAGACCCAGCGAGGAGTGGCCAGCACTATAAAGGGAGCTGTCTGCCTCATTCCTCGCCAGATCTCCACTGGCTGCAATGCATGGAAGTGCTGGTGCACTTGTGCGCTGAGTCAGGAGGAGCAGCGCTAGAGGTAGAAGATGCGCTGAATGGAGGGAGAAGCCTGTACGCTGGAAGGGATGCAGCCATAGCTGCCCAGCGAGTTAACATTAGTAGTAGAGGGTTAGTATGTAGCTATGAGTAGTATCCAGAGTAGATCCTCATGAGTGAAGAGTGTGTATGCATCGTAGGAGGAAGGGACTGAGGCTGAGAGTGTTCATTCAAGGTTCGGCTATGGAAGATACTTACCTGAGTTGGATGTGACCTGCAGAGGTGGCGCTGATGAATTGTGACCACATTGATGACTTGGAGATCTGCAGGAGTAGCGCTGATTCACTGGAAGTCATATTGATGAGTTGACAAGAGATTGGTTTTGCGCTGACGAGCGCTGGACTCGGGGGAACTTTGAAACACTTTGTATTCATATTTCTGATAATATAAGCTGTGAAACTCGGTCCTCTTCTCATCTACCTTTGTCTATGACTTGAGACTATTGACCATGGTGTGTGAGGATGATGCATGACATGTACACACTTGCGTGAAAGGGTCCCCAGGACCCATGCAAAATTTTGGTATCGGAGCAGATGCTCGTTACACTCATAGCGCTGGTCTGATCAAGGCCGGCGAGAAGAAGTGGTGATGGAGGAAGAGTGAAGGGGGGAGGAAGAGAAGGAGGGTCGATAGTGGGGGAAGCAGGTCGAAGAAGAAGTGGCGAAGTCTACTTACCTGGAGCGTGCGGAGCATCGTGGAGCATCATCGGCGGTATCTTCAAGAAGAGAGAAGCACCTCCTTTCCCTGAACCTGCATGCATGTGTGTGTCCCCTACCTTCTCTCTCTCTGACCCTCTGAAGGTGACTGCTGCTGATCTGGTCAGGCGTCGAAGTCTGGATCTGGGTTGTCATAGCTGTCAGGTCTGAGCCGTCAGAGTCTGATGACCCGAGTGTGATGTGTCAGGAACTGGTCACACTAGAGTAGGTGGCCCAGTGTTCTGCGAATAGGAGTAGGTCTCTCTCCTATCCCTCTTGATAGGTAGGCTGGGTATCGTCATCAAGAACCAAGAATCGATGTGGGAAGTGGCTATGTGCCACGTCAGATAGCAGGTACCAGGCAGCATAAGGATGATATTGAGCATCTACAGGGCCTGTTAAGCCCGAAAGAAAGAAAARGGGTAAACGRAGTATTTCTGCCTGGTTKGAYAAGTGAACTATCTGCATCTGACCTTCTGCGCTGTACTCCATACCTGCATCAGACACCCAGCAAGTTAGTAAAAGAAAGAAAAAAGTATATATCAAGAGAGACAAACACATTGCCGTATCAAAAAAAAAGACTATGCAGATTCAACAAGTAAGCATTATTGTAATTTGATTTGTTACCTGCAGCACCTTCTGTAGTCCACAAAAAAAAAAAAAAAAAAAAAAAAAAAACAACGACACAGCACTCCATTGCCAACAGATACTAAGCAAGTAAGTTGATTGGGATAGTGCCTCGGTGATCTGGCAGAGGGCTCCCTGTGCCGGTAGTCGGACGCATGTGTACGTCCCGGATGTTAACCCGATCTGGAACAGTAAAACTTGGGTTCACACCTGCGGAACAGGCTGAAATAGACCGCAGGCTGACAGAGAAGAAGAAGGAAAAAGAAGCAAAGAAAAAACAGAAAGAAGAAGAAGCCAGAAAGAAGATGAAAGAGAAAATGGAGAAGAGTAGAAGAAGAACTGAAGAGTATAGAAGAAGAAGAAGAAGAAGAAGTAGAACAGGAAGATCAGCAGACCTTGCAGCGACGTCGTCATGACATCCCTGAGAGTAGGAGCCGGCTTCCCGTTGAGCTGTTGGATTGGGGGGAACGGTACTACTATTCCAGCGAGCCATTGAAAGAGACTGACGCAGAGCGAGATGCATTCGTCGTCAAGTTGGCCACTGTGACAGACACCGTTGAACGTAACCTGCTGATGGCGGAAAAAAGGGTTGAATTGAATGCCAGATTGTTAGCTTCCAGACGGCAAGAACTAGAGGAAAAGAAAAGACTGCAGGCCGAAGGGGAGAAATTGCAGAAAGCTCTAGAAGCGCAAAAAGAAAATCCCTCTGAAACCGAAGCACAGCTTGCTCTCCTCAGGGAGACAGTCCTCAACACCAGGCAAGATATGAAGTTAATGCATCAGACCCTACAAAGGGTTGAAGCGCATCGAGTTGAATTCGAAAACGTCTGGAATAACTTTGTGGAGAAGTCAGCCAAGGATGTTGACCAATATGTGCAAACTTACATCCAGGCTTTGGACGAACATATTAATAAAGTCTTCACCCCGGAAGTCGTAGAGAAGATTGTAAAGGGAGCTGGAGGCGACGGAGGAGATGGTGATGGCGACGGCGATAATGATAAGAAAGGAAGGAGGAAGATTGGGGACCCGAAAGAGAAACTTCCTCAGGAACCCGGGCAGGTTAACAAGATAAAACTTAAACTGCCCTGGACCTACAATGGAAAGAAAGAAGAGAGTGTGTTGCCCTTGGCGGCGACAATTGAAACCTATGTGTACGGACAGCGTATCCCATACTGGGACAGGGTGTTGATGGCAACTTCGTGCATGGGAGGCGACGCCATCAGCTTCAACATCTCGCTGCAAAAGGAGGCGGGATGCAGCTCCATGGTAAAGTATTCGCAGCAAACGCGAATTGAAGATTTCCTTAAGTTAATAAGAGAAAGATTTGAGGACAAAAACTTGGCAAGACGTACAGAAATGTTGATCCTCAGCCTTCCTGACAGGAAATGCAATAGTACCTCTGCACTAAAGGCAACTATGGATGAACTATTGCAATGCCCTGATCACGGATTGACGCCGGCCCAAATCTTAAACAGTTTTGTACGAGCACTCCCGGATACCCTAAGAACACAACTCTATCCCCGTCTCAAGGAAGAGGGGATGACATATGAGAAGTTCGGCAAGATCGCCATAGATCATGCTGGCTTCCTCGCTGAAGCAAATTATTGTCATTTCCGGAAGGATCTGCAAGCGGGTAAGAGATGGCAAAACCGCACCATCTCAGGGTCTATACCTGGGAAAGACAGTCTCCTTCTAACCTTTGAAGAAGGAGGCGCCGAGACCATCTCCTGGGATCAAGTAGACTATGGTCTTGATGAACCCAAGAGACCGGTAGCTCAGGAGGGGAGTTACGCGGCTGTTTCAGCTCGCGGCGGAGGGCGTCAAGGAAGAGGGCGTGGCCGAGGAAGAGGTCACGGCCGTGGTGGACGAGGATTCGGCACCCAGAGGGGTGGTGGTGAAGGAAGCCACTGCGTGGGAGGAAGGGGAAATGGTCCCTCATACGGTGGCCGTGGTTCTTACTCCACCTGGGGTAGAGGAAGAGACTCATGGTACAACAAGTGGGATAAGCCATGCCCACCTCATCCAGGCCTGCCGGAAGGAGAGCCTTGGAAAGAATTGGGAATCACAGAAAAAGTTTGGGCCGAAAGGAAGAAGGCAGATCAATGCCTCAAATGTGGGGACCCCGACCTCATTGTCCCCTATTGCCCTGACTATAGGGGGGCAAAAGGGAACGACCAGTAGAGGTGCCAGTTGCCTTTACCGGGGCTTCGAATGTTGAAAAATCAGAATCCTCCCATTCGAAGGCCCCAATGGCAGAAATTGAAGAGGAAGGAAGTCCCCATCTAGTGCACTGTCCAGAGGTGGCAAACGTATGCACCTCTCTAGATGGATCCCTCGCTGGCGTGGGTGATGAGTTGGCCGCTCGTCGCCAAGCCTGGACTAAAATGCGAAAAAAGAAAGGACAGCTAATAATTGCAGATCTGGAAATAAATTGAGTTAGAGTAGGAGGTATGATAGACAGCGGGTCTACACGCAGTTATATTAGTAAAAGAGGTTTGCAGAAACTGCATCTTGGGCTTAAAGTTAAGAAGTTAGATGAGTCCATAGTAAGTAAGTTGGCAAATAGTAGTGAAACCGTCATGGATCGATACGTCGAGGGAGTACAAGTATACTTTCGGCTAGAGGCAGAGGGGAAGGTGGAACGCGTTCTCCACTCTCTGACCTTCTTGGTGGAGGATAACTTGCCCTTTGATGTGTTGTTAGGAATGGATTGGGGTGAGGCTGCACATGCGGATCTAAAGTTAAGGGAACATGAATGTTGGCTTCCAAGTCCGCAAGGAGGTAAGAAAAAGATTCGCCTCTATCATGAATCAGGAAAAGAAAGCAGCCTAGCTCACTGTTGTATGAGTGCCCCAGCGTTCCCTCGCCATATCGAGAAACATAACTTGTACGACCTAGTCTTTGTTGCATATGTGCGCCCAGTGAAGGAAGGAGAAACCAAGGAAGAAGTTAGGTCTCAAGAGATTGAGAGGATCTTGAAAGAGTTCGCAGATGTGGCTGAGGCCCCAAGCGGTGTGGTGGAAAGACCAATCCGCCACCGCATTGATATCATTCCAGGGAGCGCGCCCCCGAAGTGGCCTATCTATCGTATGTCGCCCCAGGAATTGGATGAACTGCGAACCCAACTCGACGAGTTGTTGAAAAATGGTTGGATAAGACCTAGCTCCTCACCCTATGGTGCGCCTGTACTCTTTGTGCCTAAAAAGGATGGCGGCGTTCGCATGTGTATAGACTATAGGAGATTAAATGACATAACCATAAAGAATGCTGAACCATTACCGCGAATAGACGATTTGCTGGATCGCGTGCAGGGAAGCAAAGTATTCTCAAAGATTGATCTAAAATCTGGCTACCATCAGATTGAGGTTGAGCCGGAAGACCAACATAAGACTGCCTTCAGGACAAGGTATGGGCATTTTGAGTTCGTAGTTTTGCCCTTTGGTCTCACAAATGCCCCTGCCACTTTCCAAAGAACGATGAACGAACTCTTTCGTGAATGGCTCGACAAATTTGTTGTGATTTATTTAGACGATATTTTGATTTTCAGCAAAAATGAAAAGGAGCATGCTGAGCACCTTCGACTTGTGCTAAATAAATTGAGGGAAGCAAAACTCAAGTTAAACCCAAAGAAGTGTGAATGGGCTAAGCGTCAAGTGCTATACCTAGGACATGTGATTGATGGAGATGGGGTCAAACCGGAAGATGCCAAGATAGCAGCAATTAGAGATTGGCCGAACCCCCACACCCTAACTGAGTTGCGGTCGTTCCTTGGGTTACCACTTTACTGAGAAGGATGTCCTCGTCATGCACGAAACACATGGGGGCAGACCACCAATGTTTGCTGTGGATTCGAGTTCAGGGCTGTAGCTCGGCAGTTATGGGTCACCAGTTCAGCTAAACCCTGTTCGTGTCTCCGCGTGATTCTCAGGGCCTCCCTCCACCACTCACCAAATGTATATAATATTAGTAAAATGAATCTTCTGCTAAAACATGGAACCATACACCGCCATATGCTATGTCTTTTGTACATTTGGTGAGTAGTGGAGCAGGCCCCACTGGACGTATTCGTAAGAAAACAAAAACAAGAAAACGAAAGAGCTACGGGCGTCTTCATCCTAACCCATAACTGCCGACATGCAGACCTGGACGCCAATCTTCAGCATATATTGGTGGTCGGCTGGCCCTAGAAAACGTAACTTGTGATCTCTGCAAGATTCGCGGGGCAGGTCGTTATCAAGAGACTGCCCCTTTTTGCGAACTTACCCCACCATTGTGTGGGATCTGCAGAAGGGAGCGGGAAGAATATCTTTCATACCCCGCCTAAAAGAAAAGATGGAATGAGCCCTATTTTTAAAGTAGTTTATGCTTCGCCATTCGGAAACTTTTGGGGGAAGGGCCTGCAGGAATCGAAATTTTGGCAGCCCTTACCCAAAAGAAAATTTCGAGCTTGGGGCGCGGCCGGTATCTGAGCTCGCGCGGTGAGTTTAACATTTTTGCTGAGTTGGGGGCCCTAAGAAATTACAAAACACCTACTCTTTTTTTTTTCTTGTGGACCTAATTTTTCCAGTGCGCTGCGGTTCGGTGCGCTGTGCGGTGCGCAATTCGTGCGCAAATCCGTGCTCCGAGGTGCGCCGCAACTATGGTGTCTAATAAATTAGACTGAAAAACAAAGGAGCGAAGCAATGAAGAGTTTTGCAATGAATGAGCTGACGGAAGGTTTGCCTATGATAACCAATCTCCTCCTTTGGAATATGCCGTGCTATTGCTTACTTATGGACAGCTTGAAGCAATGAAGAGTTTTGCAATGAATGAGCTTCTTATGTGTGAGTCTCACCTACTTCTCCCAAGGGCTTTGTGTCTTGACTACGGTGTCTCCATCTTCTGTCTTCTCTCATACCTTTCATCGGTGTCAGTCTGTTTGCATGACTGGTGTGTTGTCGTTCTCACATTTGAATGTCACTGAAGATTGTGCTAATAAGCAATTTGCCACTGGTCTGTGCGCTCAGGATGCTAAAACTGTGGCTTATCATACGGTTGACTTGTTGACGAGCACCATCAAGAACGATGCAGAGCAGACCGATCTTCGCTTCTGCTTCCGAATAATTTCGCCGTTGAAGACGTACACCTTGCAGGTACCCAGACCGCGTTTTCCCATTCCCTCTGCTCTGTTGGCTATGCCTCCTTGAAATTTACACGAATGATCGTGAACTGGATGCATTGTTGCTGGTTCGTGAAAAAGACAAATAGACTGAAATAGTGTATAAAATATTAAAAAAATATTTTAAAAATAGAAAAATAAAAATGATTTTTTAAAAATTTTGTAAAGGATTTTGATGTGATTCTGAGGCAAAAGTTGTTCAGTTTATTTTTTTTCATAACATAGTTTTTTTTCGGATTTTGTTTTTTTTTGTGTGGCTGGGACCTTCCCAGGTCATTGCACGGCCCGGCTGGTAGCCTAGGTTAGTTCTTTTTTGCATCGGGGGCGGTCTTGCAACTCTGAGCAGCACGCTGCCTGGTTGTTCTTCCTGGAGGGAGTCTACAGTTGTGGCAGAAGTAGGAGAATCTGTCTCCTATTTTCCGTAGTGCATTTTCGATTTTACGTTTGTTCAGTAATCCTGACGAGCTTAGCGGTCCGACTGAAGCTCATCAATTGTCGTATGTTGAATCGTACTTTTGTTTCTCTGTCAGGCGGAGAATGCACAAGACCGGGCAGAATGGATGGACAAGATCACAGGTGTGATCGCATCGTTGTTGAATCACCACATATCAGAACCGGTATGTCAAAGAGCCACAGCTCTGTAATTGCATTATTCATTGAATCTGTAGGTTTCTTCGTTGTCTTGCTTCACATTACCGGTGGACATTAAATGGACTGACCCCTCGAATGGCTCACGAGTCACAACCTCCTATCCAACATAATTAACAGAATGGAAAGATGGTCAGGAGTCAAGGACCTTTTCCTCTCTACTACTGTCTGAACCCGAAAAACAAATCCGAAAGCCAAATGTCTCTGCCATAAAAGAATGTGTCTATTCCAGTGCTGGGCCGGCAACTGGCTGGTTGAGCTACCCCGGTCCAACCGGAGCCGGACCAGCCCAGGGGGGGTGAACCGGGAAACCGGTTTTGAAAAAAAGTGCCAAAATTTTCGGCAGATTTTGACTGCGCTCTTCAAGAGCTGTTGGAATCCGCAATAAAATTTTCAACATGCAATATTTTTCAGGGGGCTTCCAGAGGGGGGCGGGGGTTATTATTGACATATTCATGCAACTATGGCTTCCACGGGGAGGGGTTAAGTAAGCGAGTTCACTTATCCGACCCCCCTGTGGCTGGAGCACTTCGTGGAGTGTGTCATTTGATATTGATACCCCATGAGCTGAACCGGATATGATGAGAGGAGGTCCTTGCCAGAAGTTATAGCTCTTCCAGAGTATAACTCGACAGCAGAAGAGTTATGGTTCCAGCTTTCAGCTCGTGGAGGCAGAGTGTTTTCTGTTTGTTGGTTTCTACATAAGGTGAGCAGTCCACAAGTATTTTGCCTGGCAGTCTGTCTAGATAGCTTAGGTCCATTCTTGGGCTTGCACCTCGGATGGCTCTGACATCACGATTCCAAAGTCCGCACCCATAACTTTTTCCACAGATGGCAGGGAGGTCGCAGAAGGATATAATCTGAGCAGAGCCTCATCACTAGCATAGTGTTCCCCTCGTGGCTGAGGGTGAAAGAGCATCAGATGTTGCCAATGGTAACTGGTCCGCTGGACCACAAGATGACAAATTGGAGAAGGGGCCTACCCGACCCACATCTTAAGAAAAATGTGTGGCGGTTCTCTGCTGTTGATCTGCATAGATCAGCGGCGGATATCCTCTGCCCGTTTTTCTTCAGAAATGGGGTCCTGGCTGATCTTTGCCGCTGATCTGCGACGAACGGCAGCCAAGATTGGCCACTTTTTGGACTTGAAAAATCCGGGCCTACAGGACCCGGTTTCGAAATTGCGGGGCAGGGCCCACCCCCACGAGGCTTTGCGAACACATACACACCTGCAAAAAAAAAAATTCAGGCCCCAGCGAAAATGCACTGGGGGCAACCGGGATGGAACCGGCCCGGGCCACCGGCCGGTCCAACCGGGAGGACCGCGGATGGGGTAGATGTGCCCGGTCCATCCGGGGACCAGCCCTGGTCTATTCGTTTTTTCATTTTTTTATTTTTTCTCGATTTCGGTTGTAAATCTCGACAGGATCCTCTGGCAAAAGTTGTTTGTATGTCAATGTTGTACACCATATTTGTTTTCTAGATCTTTTTTTTGAAGCTCTTTGAGAGTTTGAAATTCTGCAAAAATCAGCGAACAGTGTCTCAGACATCACATACTTGGACTCTCTGGTTTCCGTTGTTCCCATTGTACCACCTTCGTTGCTAGGCACATGTTCATCTTCTGTTCGCAACACCACCACGACTCTTATTGTGTATCGTCGACATGTGCAGCATCGTCACTTGTCAGGGGATCAGCGGCTTGTTTCTTCGTCTGCCCCAGGTTATTGCCCCAGGGACCACAGGCTGTTCCTTTGTTCCAAATGGCGATATCCGCTCTTATGCCTCCTGTAGACAGTCCAGCTGGCTGCAGGCAGCCACCGCACCATGTTTTATGCCCCTCAGCATTAGATATTCACGACTCACCTGCACAGCAGGATGTGGTCCATGCCCAGAGTACATTTCCAATTCCAGGGACAGTCCTTACTCAGGATGCGGCCCTGAACGTTGAGGGATTGGAACATTATCTGCCTGGATTGCAGTTGGGGATCTGCAAATGGCTGACCAGCATCGTTTGGATGAACCACAAATTTTGTGCCCCGCCACACGCAGACCACATTGGTGATCTGCGAATGACTGACGAATGACTGACCAACAAACAACCAAAGAAATTTTGGGCTTGGGTGTTGAGCTGGGCGATTTGCAAATTGTTGCCAGCATCCGGCACACCAGCCTAAGACCTCACCAATCTCTGTGGTCTGACTGCAACTAATATCTGTCTTGGCATTCTCCACTGCTTGTTTGATTCACCATCAGACTTCCTTGTAATCACTCTTCAGCTTGATGCTGATTTCTCCGCCTACGGCCGGAGGATTGTAATTATACCAGGGAAAGAGGCTTTTTGCCATTGCTGTCCTACAAGTAGCAATGAGGGACTGCCAACTTTAGCTACGCAATGCTCAAGCAGGTGAGTGGTTTAATCCTCCGTCCCACATTTGTGCGTGCATTGTGCACGTACCTGGCCATTACATGGCCATTGTACATACCCGACCACCGGGAATTGTGGGACAACAGCATCATGACCCATACCATGACTGATGTTACTGATTTCTGGTGTTTTCTTGCCACACCAAACTGTCGGCAATCTCTTTTATGTCGAAGATCATTCATTCCTCTGGGCCCATGCTGCAGCAGGACAATGTACCATCACTCTGCAACCTTCTCCTTTGCACCGCTACAGACACTGTTACACTCGGCTGTAGTCGCCATCGTCTCCGTTGCAATCACTACAATGACATGGTTTCTGCATCCATGTGTGTAGAGGATTGTCCGTTCCTGACTGCAGGCACCCTCTGCATCTGATTTTGCGGCCATGGGCGCTATACTGAATGCATTTTCTTTTGTGGCGAGTGTTCTTCCTTCATTTTGGCCTGCAATCGACATGCCATTTGTCGAGACTGTATGGTGGGCATGCTCAATGCCAGCCGTCGTGGTAATTGTTGTGTTGAGAATGCTCAGCTAGGTCTTCCATGTGCCCATCCACCTCATCCTTACAATGCGTGTCCTCTCTGTCGTCAAAGACGGACTCGTTCTTGAGGCTTTTTTTATCCTCTCCTTTGCCTTCATCTTCACTCCACGCTCCGTACTTTCCCTTACTCCCCTTTTTTCATTCTTTGTTTGTCTTCTCTTCACCTCTCTTCTTCTCTGTGTTTATCACCCCCGCCGTTCTTTGTTTCTCCTCTCTTCACTGTGTTTATCACCTCCTCCTCCTTTACTCTGCCTGTTTCTCACAGCGGACAAGTGGGTCGCTATGGCACATGGGGATGAGGGCAGCTCGCACCCAACTTCATCAACGTGGTGAGCCTTGTATGTAGAGGCACGGTGAAGGGGGAGTTTAAAGAATTACAAAGAATGATTGGTTTCAGTGTGCTCCTCATGTTTGTCTTGTTTTTTCATCTTTGCCATTTGTTTCGCAAAGTGCACTCTTTTAGTTCATAACTGTCAAATTTGACAACATAACACATGACCTATGCTGTCCTTGTGCAACATGGTAACTGTCACGTCATTCACCATCAATGACGATCGGCAGGATTGTCTTAGCATTGAGAATCTAGAACCAACAGAGTGAACACTTGAACCAATAGAGGCACAGTCAAAAGTCGTCAATCTTAATAGAAGAGTTCAAAATGTCTTACATTGGCAGTTTGAATGTCAGGCCTAATAAATATGATTACTTGGCTGCTATCGGCTCGTAGTCACAGGCGATAGCCATCAACACCCAGACATCCTCGGCTGGGGGGTACAAACATGTGTTCTTTAGTGAAATCATGGAGAGATCTCTCGTCTGCCATTTGCATTTGTTAAATCCTTTTGCTAAGCTCGAGTTGGTTTGCTTGGACCGAATATTTGACAGACTTGCAATTTTGCTGAACTGTTTCCAGAGGCACAGACCGAGTCTAGACTACGGGACGGGGAACCAAGGACATCAACGTTCACGCAGTGAGGGGGAGGCAGCGACGGATGGTGAATGTGATGCACACTCTCACTCCAGCTCTGATGGGGCTTCAAACTCTCCATCAGCCTCTGGTGCGTTTTGCATTCAGCCCTGCAAATTTCTCGGTCTGGCGGCAACCTACAGTCGTCTCAAAGAATGACATGTGATCCTGTGTGTTGGCTGGGCCCCGTGTTGTCAGAGTCTGCTTCAGGGTTTCTCCGCTTGGCCAGCGTCTAAGACGTTAAGGACGAAAACAGGCTTGGGATTCAGGCATCATTTGACATTTTGACTGATAAAGAAGAGGACTTGGATGTCTAAAACCACCAGTACATGCCAGCTATCGGCCACGGGTCCCTTTCGGAGGCCGGCCACCGCCGATTCATTTTATCTACGGCGCTCGGCCTCCTAAATTTCCGGAGAGGCTCAAA
The DNA here is from genome assembly GCA_003427395.1 of Chara braunii. Lineage (NCBI taxonomy): Eukaryota > Viridiplantae > Streptophyta > Charophyceae > Charales > Characeae > Chara > Chara braunii. The sequence continues at coordinate 1,645,511 of BFEA01000255.1, forward strand.
ACAGGTTCTCCATTTGCCTGGGGCCATGTGCTGGTGGTTGTTGCACAAGGGTCTTGTGTCATTGAGCTTGATTTGTGGTGTTCATGGGGCCTTCGGGGTTGGGGGGTTGGATTGTCATGGTTGGTGGAGGGTGTGGTGCTCAGCAGGCCTGCCGCTGGTTCCATGTTAGCGTGGTGGTCAAACCTTTGTGTCGGGATCCCTACCGTTGGTCTTGGGACTCTGTCATATAATTGATCTGTGACTTTTGTTATAAGGTACAGGTTGGTTTTTGTCTGCCTGCCTGCCTGTCGTCTTCTTCAATATTATGTGCAAGTGTGCCTTTCAGGCAGACATGGGTGTGGGCACCCAAAGCTCAACCACACAAACGAGTCCGGTCTCGGCTTCTTCAGCTTACGTTCTGGACTTCTTTTCAATCCAGGTGCATGGTAAAAATCTCACTATGTGTGATCTTTGCAGGGCGCAGTCAGAGCCGTGCACTGTGTATTTTCTATCACTCTGGTTGGCCGGGGAGCCGAGTTGATATTGGGTGTGTATTATAGTTTCTTTAGGAAATCACACACACACAAGGTGACCTGGTGCAAATGGTAGACGTGGAGGGAGGGTTTGGAGAGGAAGGTGTGAGGGCAAAAGAGGATGGACAGCGCACTGTATGCAACCCTCAAGATAGGAAGCCGATTGCATGGCTGATGATCTTTGTGCAAATGGTAGAGAAGTCGCCATTCAGAACTTCAGGCATGGATATTAATTGTGTTTGTTCCTTCTTTTTGAAAAGAAAAAAGGGGCGACGGCCTTTAGGTATCATCGTGAAACTGACCGCCCCTAGGTAAATTCAGGAATTTTGCTCATTTGGTTCGTTCAGGATTCGAACTTGGGTCTGTATTCCAACAGGTTTTGGGTGTACCAACTGGGCTAGGCGCGTTGGTAATCAATTGTTTGTTCCTAAATGAATGTATGTGTGCATTATGTGCTTAGGGGTTGAATGTGAGATTGCAATGAAACCTCCCTTCGAATAAACTCCGCACTGTCCACGGTCTGTTTTCTTCCATTTTTCGTCCGCTTGTTCTCCCCATTTTGTCCACCTTTTTTCCTGAGGCTAGTCTTGTTGTCGCTTCTCTCTCTCGGGTTCTGTTGTTGTGTTGTTGATTTGTTTCGTTTTCAAAGTTGCGCTGTGTTGGTCCCCACATTGAGGAGAAGGTTTTTGAGGCGAAGTTGGCTAACGGAGCTGCAGAACAAAACGGAATTGGATGATTGGACAGGGCCTTAATTTCAGGGGGGGAAAAGGTGCTTTTCTAGAAGCAATTAGTGTACATTGTTGGAACTGTAGCCCAAAGCCATGTCGGTGAAGAAGTGAAGTATACTAACGCGCTTGAGAGAACCACTCCTCCATAACTTCAGGAGGAGTGCTTTTCTTTCGAAGAACAGAGAAAAGTGACATATAACAGGAGGTAGCGTCCGTTTATCGAAAGCACCGGAAGTGGTAATACAACGTATAGAGTCGGATGCTTCCCGGGCATTCATTGCTGTTTGAACCAAAGTTGCGGCGCACCTCGGTGCGTTGATTTGCGCACGATTTGTGCACCGCGCGCAGCGCACCCAAGCACACCGCACTGTAAAAATTGGGTCCAAAAAAAAAAAAAAAAAGTACGTGTTTTGTCATTCCTTAGGGTCCCCAACTCTTCAAAAATGTTAAACGCACCACGCGAACTCGCAAACCGGCCGCGCCCCCGGTCCAAACTTTTTTTTGGGCAAGGGCTGCCGAATTTCAATTTCGGCAGGCCCTACCCCCAGAAGTTTCAAAAAGGCAAAGCATAAAATAGGGCTCATTCCAACTTTTCTGTTAGGCGGGGTATGGAAACTGGCCTTCCCCCTCCCTTGTGCAAATCCCACGCAGTGGTGGGGTAACGACTTGCCCACAAACTTCGCAGAAGTCACAGGTTGCATTTTCATCTCCGGCCGACCACCAATATATTCTTAAGGTTGGCGTTCAGGTCTGCATGTCGGCAGTTGTGGGTTAGGATGAAGATGCCCGTAGCTCTCTCGGTTTTTTGTTTTTGTTTTCTTATGAATTCGTACAGTGGGGCCTGCTCCACTACTCACCACATGCACAAAAGAAATAGCATATGGCGGTGTATGGTCCCATGTTTTAGCAGAAGATTCATTCTACTAATATTATTACTATTTTATTATTGTATACATTTGGTGAGTGGTGGAGGGAGCTCTCGTTGTTTTTGTTTTTGTTTTCTTAAGAGTACGTACAGTGGGGCCTGCTCCACTACTCACCACATGCACAAAAGACATAGCATATGGCAGTGTATGGTTCCATGTTTTAGCAGAAGATTCACTCTACTAATCAAACAACCCTACTAAAGCTTATCGGCCGCGGCACCTAGTCTTGGATCTGCAATGGTCCACGTTAGTGTTTTTGCATTGCGAACCCTGAGACGTCCGATGTAAAATTCTGACGCGCGATCGTTTGCATCGTGAAGCAAGAGATGTCCAATTTAAAATTCTGACGTGCCTGATGCGGCGTGCCTGACGCATCTGATGCATTTGTCGTTTGTTTTTTTCTCGGGCGAGTCTGGTTTCGTTTTGTTATTGCGTTGTCTTTTATGCTTTGGGCCTCGCTGCACTACTCTTGAAAAAATACGGACAGATACACGGTCATGATTTTTGTTTTTTGTGGATGTCGAGATTAGTGAATCTTTCGCTAGAATACGGACAGATACACAGTCATGATTTTTGTTTTTTGTGGACGCGTTTGGCGTTTGTTTTTTTCTCACGCGAGTCCGGTTTCGTTTCGTTTTTGCGTTCTCTTTTATGCTTTGGGCCTCGCTCCACTACTCTTGAAGTACGGACAGATACACGGTCATGATTTTTGTTTTTTGTGGATGTCGAGAATAGTGAATCTTCCACTAGAATACGGACAGATACACGGTCATGATTTTTGTTTTTTGTGGATGTCGAGAGTAGTGCAGCGAGGCCCTTTGTCATTGGCTGTCGGTGGGTGCTTGGGGCCGGTCGGTGTCGGTGGGTGCTTGGGGCCGGTCGATGTTGGTCGGTGGGTGCTTGGGGCCGGTCGGTGGGTG
>BFEA01000255.1:1651068-1666488 GCA_003427395.1 Chara braunii
TTCTCTCTCTCTCTCTCTCTCTCTCTCTCTTTTCGATGCCACGTGGCACCGGCAGCAGTAGATGAAAAAAGATTCTCTCTCTCTCTCTCTCTCTCTCTCTCTCTCTTCGATGCCACGTGGCGGCGGCAGCAGCAGATATAAAAAAAAAGAACTCTCTCTCTCTCTCTCTCTCTCTCTCTCTCTCTCTCTCTCTCTCTCTCTCTCTCTCTCTCTCTCTTCGCTGCCACGCAGCAGCGGAAACAGTAGATGAAAAAAAAAGAAAAGACTCTCTCTCTCTCTCTCTCTCTTGCTTGCGCACGCGCGCACGTATTCTCGAGACGAGGGAGCTTTAGTAAGAGGAGGAAGAAGAAGAAGAAGAAGAAGAAGAAGAAGAAGAAGAAGAAGAACAAAAAAAAAATGATCTCTCTCTCTCTCTCTCTCATAGTAAGTACTAATTTTTAGCAAGATGATGATGAAGAAGAAGAAGAAGAAGAAGAAAAGAAGAATAATAAGAAGAAGAGGACGCACCACTTACCTGGGCGACGGGCGCTGCGCCACGGCCACGACCATGGACGGCGACGGGTGGGAGGACGACGATGGGCGCTGCGCCACGACGACGGGCAGGAGGAAGGTGATGGGCGGGAGGCCGACGACGGGCGGGTGACGGGTGGGAGGCCGACGACGGGCGGGAAATCGGAGGAGGACCGCCCTCCCTCCAAGATTCAAAAACGGCGGCCTCATCTGGGCCACCGATCTTCCTTGATACAGCGGTCCAGAGAGGCTGCCGCTTGCAATGTTCGTGGCCTCCCAAAAGAAGTCCGGTTCGATTTTTTTATGGGCCAGGAGGCCCCCACAACCCGTGGGGAGGCCTCCTGGCCCATTAAAAATTTGAACCGGCCTTTTTTTGGGAATGTGCTATAGCCTACCGGGGGCCAACCGGGCTGGTCGACCGGCCGGTCCCACCGGCCCGGTTCCGGTTGGTGGTGGACCCCCAGGTAGGACCGGGTATTTAGCACTGATATATATATATTCTGTGTCATTCTGGTTTGTCTGTCTCTTTGCCTGTCTATCCTTTCATTTTCCTTTCTTTGCTCATCTTATTTCTCCTTCTACTTCACGTGCTTGTGGTCTTAGTGAATAGTTCTGTGACAAAATATATATAGAGAGAGAGAGCGAGAGCGAGAGAGAGAGAGAGAGAGAGCTGAGGGCGGTGTGACCGGTCAACATAACTTGACCTGTTGTTAATCGAATCGGTGAAATTGAATATGTGGATGGCGTTTGTGGCCGGTTTATTTTAAGTTTAGCGATTATGTTTTCTACTCTTTCTCGGTGACGATGATAATGTTCTTCGAATCGTTGAAGATTCGTCGCTGTTTACTATTCTGTTTGTGACCGTGTATGACCATGCTGTTTGTGACTATTGCTGTTTACTCTTCTGCTTTCCACAAATAACTTACAAAGACAGAAGACGCCAAGAGCTAAAACAGTGATACAGAAAGCACCAGCCATACACTAACAAAGAAAACAGTAGAGTCAGGGACGGAAAGAGCGAAGTGAGATTCTTCACTGGGGTTGCTTAATGACTTTTTTTCGCGGACGGAGCTGCGCTGGCTGCACCTGCTTGTATTATATACATTTGATGAGTGGTGGAGGGAGGCCCTGAGAATCAGGGGGAGACACGAACAGGCTCTAGCTGAATTGCGGACCCATAACTGCCGAGCTACAGCCTTGAACTCGAATCCAAAGCATATATTGGTGGTCTGCCCTACCTCTTCCACAGATAATGAGACCATTCTCCTAATTGAAGCAGTGGTCCTCGATGACTCTACATGTAACGTAGGAGCCATTCGAGGTACCTGCAGGGGCCCTCGAATTGACGTGAAGGGGACCCTTTGTTATCTCTTTTCTCTCTCTCTCTCTCTCTCTCTCTCTCTCTGGGGGCCTGTTTTTTTTTTTTTTTTNAGGACATGCACACCCACACGCACACACATGTGCTCACAGTGTTGGGGTATGGGGTGGCCCCAACTTTTTTCCCTCTTGCAGTTTGATTTTCGGAAACGACGGGCATGCTTGGCCACCCCACCCTGTCCTTTCAATTTTTTTTTCCCTTTTTTTTTGTGATGCGCTGCACCACGTGCGCGCGCGTGCGCTCTGCGCCGCATGTGCCGCGACCTCGCGCACAGGATGCGCGGCAAGTATGGTTTCATCATATGTTGCCTTCTCTTTATCTGTCCCCTTTTTTTGTGGCCAGATCTTAGTTGGCCTATCTTTCTGATTTTCATTTTCATCCAGCCTAGCTTATCTGGAAAAAAATGTTAGCTTGTGAATGTGGATTTGGGAGTATTCATAAGGCCACCGACAGTTAGAAAAGTGTGTGACCGAACTTTGTAATAGGCGCATATATCTTTCTTTGTCCATGTTATCTCTGTTCTCATTCATCTGGAGTTTGTGTGTGACTCATGCTGCCTTGTGTTGTGTTTGCCTTCTGTTGGCTGCCTCATCTTGTCCCTTGGGGGGTCATGTCATGCGCTTTTTTTTTACCCTGCCTTTTTTTTTTGTCTATAATCCTTGGCAGGGGCCATGCTAATCTTCTCTGTATGGTTCCAATTTTAACGGATGTCCCAAAGGATGGGCCATGTCATGCCCTGGCCTCCTCAGTATGTCCATTACTGCCATTATTGCCCCTCATCATGTCCATTACTGCCATTATTTGCCGTTTTGAATCTGTTGTCGTCATGTTTTTTCTCATTTTTTCCTGGCATCTTGTCGTTTGCCCACGTTTGTTTTTCCTCCTTTGACCGAACGTTGATGCAGATGCAATGGGTATTTGTTGGACTAAAATTTCCATAACTTGAGGGAGTACCTGTGGTAGCGCACTTTTCTCCTGGGGAACGCTTTTTACAGCCTAATGCATCGGAAAAGGCCAAAGCTGTCTTCACCTGAATACATCACCCGGTCATCATAGCCGTATTTGGGGCAGCTTTATGTCCAGATACTGGGATACTGACCGGTGCATCGGGTGTTGTATTCGAGTGAAGACTGTAGCCTGCTGCCTGCTTATCCTGATCATCCTCTCAGTTGTGCAGAACCTTCTGTTTAGAGCGATTGCCATCTAGTATCTATTCTGCACCTTCAAATTGCTGGGTGAAAATGGTATTAACAATTTGGATATGGTTTTTCCGATGGCTGTTTGCTTGTTTGCATTGCAGTATATTGAGCGGCGGTTTGTCGTGGGGAGACCAGAGGGATTAGTGAGTGGCAAGTCGGTTGCAAGGAGTATTTGGGAGGCAGTGGACTTGGGAGATAAGCAGCTTGTGGTGAGATTGCTTGTTCAAAGTGGTGCAGACATTAATACGACTTATGAGCAAGCGATGAGTACTCAAAGTTCTTTAATTCCAGGTGTGTTCTGGAACTAGACCACCACCGCCTCCGATCCTGTTTTTGCCGACCCTGAATTTGACCACGCACCGAGCTTTGCAGAGCCTACAGTCTTCCCCAGAATACAACGTACGGTCATTATTGCCGAATTTGGTACATATATCAGTCTAAATTCAGCTATAATGACCGTGCGTTGTATTCGGGGGAAGACTGTAGGTGACCTGTCTCTTATACACATCTAGATGTGTATAAGAGACAAGTGCTGGCGCTGTCATTCCAGCGCACAGCGCAGTGCGCCCCGCCCCGCACCGCACTGTGCACTGGTGCGCCGCAACTATGGTTTGAACATATCTCGAAGGTTGAGAGCAGTACGCTTCATATCAACTGTTATGCCCGGAACTTTCTGAATCATTTACTGTCTTCAATCCCTTTTTGGATGAAGCGTTATTGAAGATGCAGGAATTATAGGGCATTCAAAGTGCGAGATCGCAAGGCCTAATCCCCCCTGAAGGCAGGGCGCTGGCCATGTGTCTTGTAGGAATTGAAATCAAGAGTGAAGGAAGGAACCACCAGTACCTCCGCCAGTGTTGGGAAACTACGTTGTCCTGGCCAGTACCCGAAGTTTTCGGGGGTCGGACATAGGGTTGGCAATGTCCCAAAAATGGTAGTTTTATTTTCCCCGTGCACAAAAGGAAAAGGAAAAAAAAAAAGGCCTTTGTACTGCAATGATGTCGGGCAGGGTAGTCTAGGAGGCCGTGCTCACAGTCTTGAATGCATCTTACAACAAAGACGGTCACATTCTGAAACTTGTTGTTTTCATTTTTTTTATTTCTCTTTTGTTTGTTATGTGTCCCCTGCCAACGAGGCAGGGCGGAATCCGTGATCTGCTCTAGCTGTGTTTCCTCAGATGATTGTAACCCTGATGTATCCAGCTGTTTTCAAGGCCGAATCCGTGTTTCCGTTTTTTTTTTTCTTGTTTTCTTTTTCTGGAATCTGACAATCTGAAATGCGATCTTCTCGAGCTGTGTTCCCTCAGAGGATTGTAACCCTGATCACACTGGCACTTACCTTGCCATTTTCACGGCCGAGTCTGTGTTCCTGTCTTTTTTTTTTTTTTAGAGTTTCTGGAATCTGAGAACCTGGCCACGGGGCTGAGATGCCCTCACTGAGGGCACACTCACACTAACACTTCCGAGAATGTATACAGCTGCAATCACGCCCAGAGCTTTGTTTCGTTTTCTTGTTATGTGAGTTTTCACGGCCGCAACTTTTCTTCTTTTTTTTTTTTTCTTGTTCTTCCCGTGAGAGTACCATAAAGAAATGGAGTGGGACCCAGGCTCGGCAAAACTCGGAGCGCAGTGAAAATCAGGGTTGGCAAAAACAGGCCCGGAGGTACTGGTGGTTTAAGAAATCGAGATGAAGTCGACACTGAGAACTGCATTTGTTGATGTGTAATGAATGCAATTCGAAATCCGTATCGTCATGGAACTGGAGGACGATCAGCAGTTGGTGTGATGTTTCATAACTTTCATTTCATTCTTTCCTTCATGGATCTGACAAGTCTCAGCCAAGAGGAGTGACGATTGTTGGAACCTTGTCGACGCCTGATCATTTCATTTGCATTGGCAGGCAGAGACACAGGGCATGGACGAGCTGCAAGTACTGGGTCAGCACGACCATCTCTTGGCGATGGCAGTGGGAGCAGCTTCTCTCAGCATGTTTCCAGGCGGGAACGGCCACTTGACATTCTGAAAAAGGTTCCGGGCAACGATCGCTGTGCAGATTGTGGTGCTCCTGATCCTGACTGGGCAAGTTTGAACCTGGGGATTCTAGTCTGCATCGAGTGCTCTGGCGTGCACAGGAACCTTGGAGTTCATATCTCTAAGGTTAGTGACCCTTTGAGTGGATCGTCGAAAACTGGCAACTGCTCTTTGACTGGTAAAGTTTGACTGAGGAAGTCTCGCTTTGAATGGGCGGTTCACAAAAACTTCACAGTCTTAGAATTTTAAAGCTCACTTTTTTTTTGATGGAGCTATAATTATACTGATCAACAAACAAGGTTACAACTTACGAACATGTGTTCGGGTGTGCTGGGTTATGGGTTGGATTCCTTTGACAAAGGGAACATTCTATGAGTTCTCAACGTACAGGGGGGAGGAAACTGTGGCCGATAATTATGGCAGGTCATAGTGATGCATGGCCCCCAGTCTCATGTGTGTGGCCCATCTGGTTGGATGATTTCTCGATATCTAGTCGAGAGCCAGCTGGGTGGGGGCGAGGAGAGAGAGAGAGAGAGAGAGAGAGAGAGAGAGAGAGAGAGGCTGTTATTCAGGTATTACAGCAATGTCTTTTGCCATTTTTTTCTGAACAAGATGGTTTGCTCTAGCATGGCCACTGGAACCCTGGTCGTAGGTTCAGTTAGTGCCTAAATGGAAGACTGTGTCGCGGTCCTCCATTGAGGGAGAAGCATAGCTCAGAGTGTGCTTGTTCTCTCTCTCTCTCTCTCTCTCTCTCTCTCTCTCTCTCTTTCGGCATCTTTGTGTTTTGTTAATGAATAGGGAGGTTCTCTCTCTCTCTCTCTCTCAAGGTATCTTTGTGTTTTGTTAATGAATAGGGAGGTTCAATGTACTTCTAGAAATCCATGGGTATCTGGTAGGCGATGCTTACGAGCAGTCAACAGAGATTTTGACCTCTCTCAGTTAGCTTGAAATAAGTCTTTGAATGTTGTTCTCTGTTTATGCCGGCCTGTCTTATGTAGGTGCGCTCAACCACATTGGATGTTAAGGTGTGGGAAGCTTCTGTGTTGTCATTCTTTCAAGCAATGGGCAATTCATTTTCCAACTCTATATATGAAGAGCTTCTGCCACGCGACTCTGAAGGAGATGGTTCAGTTAAACCTCTCTCAGCAGCAGGTCAATCCAGCGGCACTGAAGATGATGGAGGCGGCACAGATCCATTGCGTGAAGGAGAGCCCTCAACTGAGCACAAACTTGAGAGAAGAGCCGATGGTCAGAAAGCATCAACAGTGTCTGGGACATCTTCGTGTGGACAGATGAAGACTATACTAAAGCCACATCACCTCGACTCGCTGCCCGTCAAGGAAAAGTACATCCAGGCAAAGGTGAGGGTGAACAGCAAACGAAAAGTGATAAGCCTGAGCAAGGGATTTCACTGCCTTTTTTTTACCTTATCACTGATAAGCAGAGGTGGGATGAATGCATTTTGAGACATCTGCGTGGATTTGCTTGTGCATGTTCGCCAATACTGGACACAATCTCTTCTGTGTAATTCTTGTATATTTAAGGCATGAAGTTTAAAAAATGCGGAAGAATCATACTGAATGACTGATTCTTACTGTTTATTTACCCCTAACTAGCCACACGTCATCCCCAAATTTCGCCACATACGATGTAGTGCTGTGATTGCCTTGTCCCATCATTGATGGGAGTGGCAGGAAATGATAGGAGGAAGTCACAGTCTCAATTCCAACTCTTATCTCATGTGATTTGGTGCATCTTCATGTGCTGCCTTGCCTTGTTACCTGTTGTTTGTTTTTTTGTTTTGTTTGTTTTGCTTTGATACCTTTTGTTTTATATCAGCACATTGCGTTTCATCCATGCATGCAGCGCACGTCTGTGGTGCATGTGCGCCGTGCTCAAATTGGTGATGTGCTGATTTTTTCATTCTTTTTTTTTTTTTTTTTAGGGATGTGTGTATATACACGGGGGGTGGGGGTGGGGGAGAGAGAGAGAGAGAGAGAGAGAGAGAGAGAGAGAGAGAGAGAGAGAGAGAACAAAGGATCCTCTTCACACGTATCAGAGGGCCCATGCCGGTAATCTGAAGGGTCCTCCCAGCAATTTAGCAAGGACCCTCCACCAAAATCGAGGCAGGCAGTGAATACGAAGTGGAGCACGAGCTGGCAGAATATATACTCAGGATTCGTATTCACGTCTGTGTTTCAGTAGTTATGGGTTGCTCACTTCGCTAGGCCCTGTTGGTCTCTGCACGTCATTCTCAGGGCTTGGCTGCAGTACTAACCAAATGCGCAGAATTAGAATGAATCTTCTGCTAGAACGTGGAATAATACGTCGCCATATGTTTTGTCTTTTGTGCATGTGGTGAGTATATTCCGAAGAAAAGAAAAACGAGAAAACAAAAGGAAAACAAGAAAACAAAAGAAAAACGAGAAAACAGAGAATTAGTGACCCATAACTGTGATGCACAGACCTGAATTCGAATCCAGACTATATATTCTCGGCCCATGCAGACAAACCACAAGGGGTCCTAGCTAATTTGTAGGGGCCCTTCGGAAATGAGACTAGACACACAATTAGGACATGCACACCCACACGCACACACATGTGCTCACAGTGTTGGGGTATGGGGTGGCCCCAACTTTTTTCCCTCTTGCAGTTTGATTTTCGGAAACGACGGGCATGCTTGGCCACCCCACCCTGTCCTTTCAATTTTTTTTTCCCTTTTTTTTTGTGATGCGCTGCACCACGTGCGCGCGCGTGCGCTCTGCGCCGCATGTGCCGCGACCTCGCGCACAGGATGCGCGGCAAGTATGGTTTCATCATATGTTGCCTTCTCTTTATCTGTCCCCTTTTTTTGTGGCCAGATCTTAGTTGGCCTATCTTTCTGATTTTCATTTTCATCCAGCCTAGCTTATCTGGAAAAAAATGTTAGCTTGTGAATGTGGATTTGGGAGTATTCATAAGGCCACCGACAGTTAGAAAAGTGTGTGACCGAACTTTGTAATAGGCGCATATATCTTTCTTTGTCCATGTTATCTCTGTTCTCATTCATCTGGAGTTTGTGTGTGACTCATGCTGCCTTGTGTTGTGTTTGCCTTCTGTTGGCTGCCTCATCTTGTCCCTTGGGGGGTCATGTCATGCGCTTTTTTTTTACCCTGCCTTTTTTTTTTGTCTATAATCCTTGGCAGGGGCCATGCTAATCTTCTCTGTATGGTTCCAATTTTAACGGATGTCCCAAAGGATGGGCCATGTCATGCCCTGGCCTCCTCAGTATGTCCATTACTGCCATTATTGCCCCTCATCATGTCCATTACTGCCATTATTTGCCGTTTTGAATCTGTTGTCGTCATGTTTTTTCTCATTTTTTCCTGGCATCTTGTCGTTTGCCCACGTTTGTTTTTCCTCCTTTGACCGAACGTTGATGCAGATGCAATGGGTATTTGTTGGACTAAAATTTCCATAACTTGAGGGAGTACCTGTGGTAGCGCACTTTTCTCCTGGGGAACGCTTTTTACAGCCTAATGCATCGGAAAAGGCCAAAGCTGTCTTCACCTGAATACATCACCCGGTCATCATAGCCGTATTTGGGGCAGCTTTATGTCCAGATACTGGGATACTGACCGGTGCATCGGGTGTTGTATTCGAGTGAAGACTGTAGCCTGCTGCCTGCTTATCCTGATCATCCTCTCAGTTGTGCAGAACCTTCTGTTTAGAGCGATTGCCATCTAGTATCTATTCTGCACCTTCAAATTGCTGGGTGAAAATGGTATTAACAATTTGGATATGGTTTTTCCGATGGCTGTTTGCTTGTTTGCATTGCAGTATATTGAGCGGCGGTTTGTCGTGGGGAGACCAGAGGGATTAGTGAGTGGCAAGTCGGTTGCAAGGAGTATTTGGGAGGCAGTGGACTTGGGAGATAAGCAGCTTGTGGTGAGATTGCTTGTTCAAAGTGGTGCAGACATTAATACGACTTATGAGCAAGCGATGAGTACTCAAAGTTCTTTAATTCCAGGTGTGTTCTGGAACTAGACCACCACCGCCTCCGATCCTGTTTTTGCCGACCCTGAATTTGACCACGCACCGAGCTTTGCAGAGCCTACAGTCTTCCCCAGAATACAACGTACGGTCATTATTGCCGAATTTGGTACATATATCAGTCTAAATTCAGCTATAATGACCGTGCGTTGTATTCGGGGGAAGACTGTAGGTCTCGTTGTGTTTTGTTCCTAGTACTCTCATGCAAAGAACAAAGGAAAAAAAAGAAAAATAAACAGTGCTTGGATCCAGAATTATAGAAGTATTTGTGCGAGTATGCGGGCGTTACAGCGGCCGAGTCGGAATCAAGGATAGGGAAAAAAAAAAAAAAAAAAAAAAGGATACTAAGCTTTGGACGGAAAAACGTCTGGATGCATTTGAAAAGGTGGTACGGTGAGTATGCCCTCTATGAGGGCGTTTCAGTTGCGTCGGTCGAATGTGCCCTGCCTCTCTGGCAGGGCACCACAAACAAAACAAAAGAAGAAAACAAAGCAAAACACCAGTCACAACATGTGAAACTAGCCCTAATAGTGACCAGATGCGTTCTAGGCAGTAGGTCTGCGACTATGTCCTGGCTCACAGGCTTCCCCGACATCATTCAAATCGATACAGTGCCTACTTCTTTTTGTTTTTGTTTTTGGAGCGGGCCCATAGGGGCCGAACGTTTTCTTTCTGTGGAGCATATCCTCGGAACCTCCTAAATTTGCGGGTAGGCTACTTTCCCAATTTTGAATTTTCCCAACACTGAGAAAGGTAGCGGTAGTCCAAGGAAACAAAAGAGGAGATATCTTTCTTCTTCACCTTTTTATGGTTTGATTGTTTCTTGGTCCAAGCAGAGTGTCTTGGTCCAAGCAGAGTGTCTCTGTCTTGTTCCATTGCACAGTGCCCTTGGGCCCAAGAGGGAAAGGGTGGTCTGCACAGTGCCCTTGGGCCCAAGAGGGAAAGGGTCTTGCGTGGGAGCGTTACGCGAGACCTGCTGTTTCCTTTGAGTATAGGGAAGAATGCTGTTGCCAGTAGAACCATAACAGTATTCAGGCAGGGTCAGGATGACGAAGTGTTACAGACAGCCAGATGGTGACGGAAGGATAGTGAAGGTTGGGAAAGGCCTAGATAGAAACTGAGACAGGGCAGGGCGTACGTAAGAGATAGGCATGTATAGGATTGATGATTTCAAGCAGGAGCTAGGCAATATTCGGACCGGCAAGGAAACAGTTGATGATTGGAGAAGTGGCCTCAGGAACTGCCCTGAACGCCCCCCCGCACTATGTCTTTCCGGGGGATCACACTACTGGGTGTGTGGGTGCTGCTAGTAAGCCTCCCGGCCAGTAGGACAATCCTCCGCGGAGCGAGAAAGGTTTGGGGGGTGCGGTGCACGGAAGCATTCCCCCCTTGCTGAGGTGGCTTGTGCCACAAGGGTTAGGCTGACCCCCTTCTCTCTTCCTTTCTCCCCTGCTGTCTTTGTGCAAACATGCTTGCTGGGGATAAGTAACCGGACTGGTGCCCCCCCGAATACGAGGGGCCTGTGTGTTCTTCTGAAAAAAAAAAAAAAAAAAAAAAAGAGTCGAAAGTTACTCATGCCCCTCTTGGGAGGTTCAGTCTGGTCACTTTACATCGGCACTTTTTTTGTGTGTTAGAGGCAAATGACGCAGATTGAAAGCATTTATATCCACTTAAATGAGGGAGATGAACTGTCGTCCCCTCCCTCCCTCTGTCCACCCTTTCCTGTCTCCTGTTTGGTCTTGAAAACTCCCCTGGTCACTTAAATGAGGTTAGCATCCTTTCCTGTTTGGTCTTGAAAACTCCCCTTTGTTGTTGCCAGGTGCAGTGAGCCTGTACTACAGAAATCAAATGACGCTCGAAGCTATATCATTCAGGCCTTCAATCAAACCAATGATCAATGGAGCAAATGACAATTGCTATGAAGCAAAGAGGAGAGAAGCCGAGACACACGATAACTCTTAACAGTATACAGAAAACAAGTGTCTTGATGTCCTCCAGCACGTCTTCTTTGGATCCCTCTACTTCAATCACTGCCTCTCATTGAGCTTGTGTATGCCAATCTCTTTTCACCAGAAAGTAATGTTCTTCTCTCCAGCCTCTGCAATCTAAGTCAGCCTGTACTCTCTCCCCGCCACACCTCCCAGTGGGGTCTAGTCCCAAAGGAGTCATTGCTTGATTACCGAATGCTGGTCCCTTGTGCCGGTTCAACAGGTAAGCTTCCTCTCCCCTCAGGCCTTTTCTCTCTGTCAAAAGCGTCTCCCAATCCTGTTACTACCACACCCTCTGTCCTCCTACCTGTACAAGGTATCGTTGCTCGCCTACTGCCCATAGCTATGGCTGTGAGTGAAGCTCTCTACTCTCTGTGGTCTCAGAGGGGCAGCATAGCACACTACTCCAGCACTGCCGAACATCGTGGCTGGACTGGCCTCAGGGCATACATTGGTTTGGCCGGTGCTCTGGGCGTCCGCTGCTCGGTCAGGTGGCTGCTGTTGGGCTGGGACAGCTTGCCACTACTGAGGCCCTGCACTGATGCGAAAGGTTGTCGGGGGGACTGGCGGATGTGCGCGTCATCTGTGGCCACTCCTGGAGAAATCTAGTGGTCTTTGAGTCTTCTGGTATTTTTTCTCCACACATTTCACATGTACGAGTCAGTGCTTTTTTTGATCCAAGTTCCTTGACGATGCGTGATGAAAGATGTTCATTCTGTGATTCATCGTCTGTTTCCTGTCTGTTGTGCATTGTGGTGCAGGTTATGCTCCAGAGGGGGAGAGGGAGAGGGTTGATTTGCGGGGCTGTATGCTTTTGCATCTTGCATGCCGCGTTGGAGATATTGCTCTTGTAGAACTTCTTTTGCAGTATGGTGCTATGGTAAGTTCTTTCGCTTATCGAATTGCAACATCGTGCAAACTTCTGTAAATTATTCCAAGTTCAAACGCCTTTCCCGCGGATAATCAGCCTCTGCATAATCAGTGGCCTGGATGGTTTCCAGTTATTCTTTGCTGCAAGCTCTCAGAGACCGCTGCTTGTTCAGTTGGCAGCTATCACGGAGCAGCCAGTGATCGCCCAGGATGCCTTCCAGCTTTAAGACTGGATCCAATAAGCGGACCCAATAAGATGCCTATGCTTCACTTAGTGTTTGTTCAAACTTAGAAATCGAAAACTTTAAGCTGCGTGCCCAGCTCACTTGGCATACTATTCTTTCGCCTTTTACTAAAGAATACCGTGGGCTGAGCACACTGAGCAGCTTATAACAATTTTTTACGGCCCCTCGCTCCATCGAAAAGAAAAGGAAAAAAAAAAAAAGAAATCGAAAACTTTAAAACCGTTGAGCTGGTTGAGGTCAATGTTCTGAAAATTGTGCTTATGGTGGGGAGAGTGTGGACCACAGACAATCCATCAAGAAGATTTTGTTATGCAACTCGCTCCAAAAGCATGGCACATTGTTCTCTGATCATCTTCAGTGGATCGATTCTTCTGGCTCCACTGCTCTCGATGCCCAATTTTGTTGGCGATTACGTGAACTGAATGATGTCCGTTGCCATGCTGTGCTTAATCGGAAGCTGTCTTTTTTGGGGCTGGAGTTATCACTTTTTCGCTAACGTGAGAAATCTGCAATCCGGGCTGTCCGCGGTCCTACTGACCCGACGGTTTGGATTGTCACGGGGTCTTAAACCGCCAGTTCACTGACGTGCACTGTTCATCGATTGCAGTGAACTGCGAACGGACCTGGGCCGTTCGGCCAAGGACCGGTAGAGGTTTGTCAGGACAAGGGTGGTGGGCCCAAAAAAACTGTACGCGTGTGCCTTGGTCTAGCTGTTGGGCAGAAGCAACTAGAGTGAAAACATCTGGACTGCCGGAAAAAAAAAAAAAAAAAAAAGACAATGGCACCCTAAAAAAAAAGAAAAACCATTACAAAAGGAACACACGAGAAAAAAATCCTGTTGCAGTTGTCACACCCCAAAAAGAGCACGACTGAGAAAAACGACAAAAGAAAAGAACAAATGAAAACAAAAAATAAAAGAACCAGCGAAGGGCGTGGCTCCACCACTCACCAACTGTGCAAGTTCATAATGAATGTTCACTTGGAATATGGCTAGATGAACCGCTGTAGTTTTTCTTTTTTTTTTCCACGACAGGGTCCTCTTTTCCCGCCGCCTATTCAGTCTCATTTTGCACATTCAGGTGAGTGGTGGAGGGAGACTCGCTGCCCTACTCTCCACGTGCATATAAGACAAAAAAGATGCCAATGTATCTTTCCATGTTCTAGAGGTGGATTCAGTCTCATTTTGCACATTCAAAAGACTATTGCAACGAGGCCCAATTTTGGGATGAAGGCACCCACCCGTCTTTCCTGCTTGAGGGCCTCGCCTGTCTTTCCTTCTTGAGGGCCTGGCTCAACTGCTCTCGAAATGTGCAAAACGAGAGTGAATCTTCCGCTGGGACATTGAAAGATACACCGCACAATTTTTGTCTTTTGTGCATGTTCAGAGAAGTGGAGAGAGGCCGTGGTACAGGACTTCGTTGCACTACTCTCCACATGCAGAAAAGACAAAAAATTATGGCAGCGCTGCCCACAGTTGTGTCATGGTCGTTTTTTTCACTCGTTTTTTTTTCTCTTTCTCTTATGGAAAAGGCAATGGCCATCATCATTGAACTGACTAGGCCCTGTTTTTTTTCCTAGGTAGATTTTTTTTTTTTTTTTTCTTCTGCTTTGATAGATTCGAAAGCTGACTAGGGCCGTAGAAGAGTGAAAACGTGATATAGCTTCCGTTTTGCTCCACAACTGCTGTCCGCACGTCCTGTGCTTCAGTCCGTAGAGAGGCCAGTACCGGTACCGCCCAGAATTTGCCAACCGGTGATACCGGTCACTTTCAGGCTCAGCAAAATGCATTCTTTGGTTCGTTGAAATAGGTGTGGGTGAACTGGTGGTTTAAGACTTTAAGACTTTAAGAGAGGCCAGTACAGGACTTCGTTGCACTACGATCCAGGCCAGCCGCAGTCCTACCGGCCCAATTGTTCATATCATGGCAACCGCGGACCCGTGCTCAAGACTCCAACGAGGGAACATGCGGGAGCTGCACCCACCAACAGGTGCGATACCTGCTACAGCAGGTGGGCGATACCGGTCAGGGGTCAGCCGTTAGCATCAGGACCGAGCTTCTTCGATGGGCCAGTCACTGTGCCTCCCCTCCGATCCCCTCGCCCTATGAACATCAGCAGTCTCTGCTCAATGCCACTCGGGGGGACCAACGGCATATCTCTAGGTGGCGGGCGCCAAGCTTGCCCAGGAAGGTGCATGTGGCATACTGATACCACACGGGCCCCAGTTAGGGCCTGGTTCTGTAGCAGGCACTGTTCAGGCCTAGTTACCGGGCCACGACGGGCCCAGTTTAGGTCCAGGGAGGGCTAGGACCCGTCGGTTCAGTTTAGGGTCCGGTAGGCCTCGTTTAAGACCCCACCAGACCCAACGGCTAGTTTTAGGCCAGGCACCGGTTCATCGGTTGGCCCAGCCGGTGGCGCAGTTTGGCGCCCATTTTCAGATTCCGAAATCGGATCTGAGCCGTTGGGCCTGATTAATGGTCCAGACCCGAAGGACCTCAGTAGGACTGAGGCTGACCCAGCACTATATCAGCTGGGTACCAGCCTCAGTCGGTAGGTTAGTAGACAGGAGGTTAGTCTTCGGGATTAGCACAGCATTTCAGCGTTAGCAGGATTAGCGCAGCGCTGCAGCATTACGAGGAGCAGCAAGGAGAGAAGGAGCTCCGCGGCAGAGAGGAAGTAGCGCAGCATTGGGAGCCCGCCAGCCACCGGCCCAGCCCACGGCCCAGCACCAGCCCTTTCAGCGCCATAGATACCGTGACAGGTACCAGGGAGAAAGGCTTCGCCTTCTCTCCCTCATCTTCCTCCACCGCTCTCTCTCTCTCTCTCTCCTCTCCTACCTTCTCAGTCTAAGTCTACTCATGGGTTTCTCCTACGGGACTACTACAAGTATGAAGGATGGTTCCGAATTCTGATGACAGTGGAGACAGCGACATTTGGACTATAGGTTGAGGGCTACTCGTGGGATCTGATTTCATCTTCCTCTGGAGATGTACTTGACATTGTGAGATCGATATCTGAGACATTGTGAGAC
The DNA here is from genome assembly GCA_003427395.1 of Chara braunii. Lineage (NCBI taxonomy): Eukaryota > Viridiplantae > Streptophyta > Charophyceae > Charales > Characeae > Chara > Chara braunii. The sequence continues at coordinate 1,666,351 of BFEA01000255.1, forward strand.
ACTGTGTTCGCGACATTTCGGATTTTCGCTACCTCTGACATTTCAAGATACTATCTTTGGAAACATTGAGTTGACGTCATCTTCCCTCTCCTCCTCCCTTCGTCTCTCTCCTCCCTCCATTCGTCCATGGATGATCTC
>BFEA01000255.1:1673973-1684331 GCA_003427395.1 Chara braunii
CACCACGACCTGATGCTGCGTGCGCAGCAACTTCCACCACGAAGTGTCGACTGCCAAAAGCCCTGAACCGATGCTCTCAACCTATCTATACTCTACCCTGGCCTAGACTCGACCTAGACCGGACTGACTGACCGACCGGTGCCGTTTCTGTTTCGGCCCCTTGGGCCTCTCCCTACCCGGCTATAGGCTATAGGACCGTCTATCAGCATAGGCCTTAGGGCCCGTCTGTCCTAGGGGTAGCCCGGGTCTGCTATTCGCAGTTAGGGTAGCTGTAGGAAATTCGAGTTAGTACTGGGCCCTCTATTTTCCCATATTTACAGATATGTCCCTCATGAATTTTCCTTACAGGCAGGTCTCTCGGTTAGTCCTCGGCCAAACAAAATTACGAATCTATCCCTACCTATGGTACAGCCTCGTCAGAGAGAGGCTACAGCCAACCTGGAACCAGCAAGCCGTTGCAACTGTATCTTGGGTTTTGGGTAGCAGGTGTGGGACTCAGTTTGCTGGCGTGGTGTGAGCACCTAAAAGATTAGTTGTTGACTAATTATTCATGAATAATTAATGAATTCAAACGCTTCAAACGAAGGATGAAACCACAAGTCAAATCTGAAAGGGAAAAAAAAAAAAAAAAAAGAAGGTCGGAACAGCACCCCGAAGTCGAACCATGAAAATTGTAAAATAGTAAAAAAAAATGAAAACAGTGATCACTACGGAAAATTAATGCTGATTAATAATAATGTAATATTGAATCTATTAATTAGTTTGATTACCGAAATGGTTTAGGTTGGGATCCCTACCATAGATGTCTCATATTATGATGTTTGTATATCGGTGAAGGTGACGGAAGGAAAGGGATAAGATCATAAGAGTGATAAGACTCAAAAAGCGACTATAAGTGGGTGTTGCTTTTATCGGCCATGTACTATGTAGTATTTTACGAAAAGGAGCAACTGGAAAAAAGGTTTAAAAAAACTTAAAAAAAGTGAGGAAAAGTAACAGAACTGACAAAAAATTAGTTGCCCTCTCTCACTCTACCGATGAAAAGGCGACGAAGTGGTACAAAAAACTTTTCAAAAGTGATAAAAAGAAAGAAATGCTGTGTCCTTGGAAACATCCTTCAAAATTTGAACGGTACACAGAAGATTGGCATGGCCCCTGTGCACAGGATGACAATCATGACACGCATGAATCGAGAAACGGCCCAAATTTGAAAAAACAAAGAAAAAAAAAGGAAACACGGTCGCTATGAACTGACTCGTAGAAAAAAACAAAAAAACAAATGGCTGGCATGCAGAAATGAATTCCTACGATCTGAAGTGTGTGTGTGTGTGTGTGTGTATGTGTGTGTGTGTGTGTGTGTTTTTCTTTGAATGCTTATTCAGTTTAGCATTTTGAAGGAAGAGTCTAAAGACTCTAAACTTCTTAAGTTTTTTTCTTTGTAACTGTCTGCGTCATTAATACTCAGTATGCACAAGCGAGGGAACGGTGTTGCCTTTTTAAGTTATAAGTTATAACCTGCCAAGCTCCCCCTAAATGCTGTTCGTTTTTCTTTGCTATCAATGCTATGTCCATAAGCGAACGGTTTTGTATATGAAATACAGCCTTCGAGTGACTGCCCCCATACTCTCTTTCTTTTTTTCCCTTTTATTATGCCGGGGGTGCGCGCGCACGTGTGTGTGTGTGTGTGTGTGTGTGTGTGTGTGTGTGTGTGTGTGTGTGTGTGTGTGTGTGTGTGTGTGNAGGGGGAGGAGGAGAAAGATAAAAACTAAAACATGTAGGTCGTATTTAAATATGATGTATTTTGTTCTATCCCCTTCTCTTTAGGGATGTTCTCCCGTTGCGAAGGCTTGGCATGCCAACAGCTGTCCCAAGGACTTGGCGAGTTTTTCTGACGTGTCTGTAGCGTGGGCTGTGCTGTCACGTTGGTTGTGTAACAGTGATTGTTTTCCTTGTGCAGTTTTTCTGACGTGTATGTATAGCGGTCATGCAAACAGTTGGCCCCAGGACTAGGCGTGCAAACAATTGTCCCTTCTGTCACCTGTGATTAGTGGATTACAATCCTTATGCTAACTTATCACCAGCAGGTGTAAATACTAATAGTATATACTAAATATATTTGAGAATGCTGCGCTTCGTTTGACGATCTGTAGTCAGAGCTGTGACGGGGTAGGAGGGGTAAATTACTAGATGTGTATAGAGGTAGGAGTAGAAGCAGATATCAGAGCTAACCTAGCACCATCCGTGGTGAAACTACGTGTGGAGCCTATAATCAGAGGTAAACTCTCACAGGCATTGGTAAATAGGCGCAGCTGTAAAAGCCTCCTGTAATAATCAGAGATAAGCGAGCACCAGTAGGGGTAAATGTGAAAGTAAGAGGCCATAGTCAGAGCTAAGCTATCACCAGCGGGGATAAGTATTTTTTACTATTTTAGCTTTGGAAGCCTGGAGTTAGAGCCAGTAGGGGTAAATACATGCTGTGGCAAGTAGGGGTAAATAGTAAATAGTAAATACAGAACAATGAAAGGCTGCAATCGGAGCTATGTATAACCAGCAGGGGTAAATGTGTGGGTGTAACAGTGAAAGCCTGCAGTCAGAGCTAAGCTATCACCAGCAACCTGGCAGCAGGGGTAAATACTAAATACATACTATTGCCAGCAGGGGTGAATACTAAATACATAGCATGATAGCAGTAAAAAGCGGCAATTGGCGCTATGAGCAGGGGTAAATAGTAAATACGTAACAGTAAGAGACTGAACAGCCTGGCACCAGGGGTAAATACTAAATACATAGCATGATAGCAGTAAATGGCTGCAATCGGAGCTATGAGCAGGAGTAAATACTAATAGTAAATAGTAAATACATAACAGTAAAAGGCAGTAAGGGGAGCTACGTATCACCAGCAGGGGTGAATGTGTGGGTGTAAAAGTGCAAGCCTGCCGTCAGACCTAAGCTATCAGCCGCAGACGTGACAATGTAGCTGCAATCAGAGTTAAGCTATCACCACCAGGGGTAAATACTAAATAAAAGTAGCGAAGGGCCCTGCTGTATCCAAAATAATGCATTGGGTGGATGCCATGGCACTGAGAAAGAAAGGACGCAACTAGCAGCAAAAGGATGTAATCAGAACAAATGTATCACTAGGTGGGGTAAATGTGTACCTGTGAAAGTAAGTACTAAGTACACGCATGCCGTCAGAGCTCAGCTTCACCGGCAGGGGTATAATCAGAGCTATGCGATTACCATTACGAGCAGTAGTACGTATTTACTATTTACTATTTACTATTTAGTATTTAGTATTTACTGTTTACTATTTTACTATTTACTATTTTCTATTTACTATTTACTATTTAGTATTTACTATTTGCTATGTAGCCTTGTGTACCTGTGAAAGTAAGTACTAAGTACACGCATGCCGTCAGAGCTCAGCTTCACTGGCAGGGGTATAATCAGAGCTATGCAATTACCATTACCAGCAGTAGTACGTAGGTACTATTTACTATTTACTATTTACTATTTAGTATTTATTTTTACTATTTAGTATTTACCTAGGCTACCAGAGTGGCCCGGCGTCACTTGCCCGGCCGGGCCAAAAATAATAATAATAATTTATTTTTATTTTTTTTTTTCAATTTGGTAAAGAATTTCGAGTGACCCTGAGGCAAAAGTTGTTCAGTTGATTTTTCTGCATAACATAGTTTTTTTTCGGATTTTTTCGAGTTTTTTTTTTTTTTTTTTTTTTTGCTGGGACCCTCCCTGGTCCTTGCACGGGATGGCCAGCCGGGACCGGGCGGCCCGTTGGTAGTCTAGGTTACTATCTACTATTTACTATGTACTATTTAGTATTTAGTATTTACTATTTTACTATTTTCTATTTACTATTTTCTATTTACTATTTACTATTTTCTATTTACTATTTAGTATTTACTATTTGCTATTTAGCCAATACAACCTGGAGTTAATGTCGTCACAACTAACCCATTAACCAGAACTCAGTATTTGATTCGATCCGTGCGTAGTACTGCGTTCTCACACCAGGACTTTCCTCGATGAGTCTCACTGCAACTCTGGTGCGTACTGAATGCATCTGACTGCAATTACGCCCACGCACAGATCTGTCGAACAATTCCTAATGTGGTGACTATGCCCTTAGAGCTGACCTGAGTTAATAGCTGACTGGGTGTGTTAGATTACTGTAATCTGCATTTTGCCTGTAATAACCGACTGGCCATGTTAGCTGTAATCTAAGTTTTTCCGCTAATAGCCGACTGGCCTGGCTGTGTTTAGCTGTGTAATACGTATACGGGAGGTAATCGCCAATTTCTAATTAGACTGACCACAGAAGTATAAAGAAAGCTAATCGCTAACAATCTGATCACCACCGCCAAAGAAAGGTAATCGCTAACAACCTGATCATCGCCGCAGCCACGATAGCGGAGAACTACCGTCTTCACCCGAATAGAATGGCCGGTCGTTATAGCTGAATTTGCCACAACTTTCTGTCCAGATGCAGCGATAATGACAGGGCGTTTTATTTGGGTGAATACGGTAGCGAACTGATGACAGCGAGAATTGCCGAGACCTCTGTTCGTGTAGTTTGATAAGGACCGCAATCATTATCTGAGAGGGAGTGGCTTCAAACCAGGAGTATTTTGCCCAGCCATTTTTCTCCGATGAGGCAGTTATTGCGCCACATTTTTTGCGGGTCGGCCTATCGGGGCAAAATGGCTGGTGGCGCCCGCCGAAAGGAGGCGGCCTGCACTGGCTCGTGTGTCTTGTGCGCCCGGGGCATTTCCAGGCCCTGCAAGGGAAAGGTTAACAGTGATGGCGGTTTGAGCGATGCAAGTAGAAAGGTAAACATCAGTGTGAGAGCGTTCTTCTCTTCTTGGTCGTGTGCTCAATCTTGTATTGTTTATCAAACTTTCTTTTCCCTTGGGATGGGTGTCCTTCTCTTCTTGTCTTTACTAGCAGCACCACTTGATTGTCGCCAGTCGTGAGTGTTACGTTAACTTTTTATGGCTTCTCTGGGTGTGCATTTGATCCCATGTATGACTGCGAGACTGTCTGCCTGTGGTCCTCGTTACCTTCACCGCGTTGGGATAGCCTGGTTTTCGCATTCTCTGAATGCCAACAAGCATCAGTCATCGTCTGCGTAACATCATCCCCTTAGTCATCATTGTATTATCATCGTCATTATTCTCATTGTCGTGCGGTCGTCCTCTCCATGAGCTATAACCTTTCGTGGATGTGCATCCATTGGCGCCACCCATCTAGCCTCAATTTTCCTCCATGTGGTGATTGTGTGTGCCACCACTGTTGTCATTTATCATCATCACCGTCGTCTCACGCTTGTTGTCGGTCGTTGCGACAGCGTCATCATCGTCGCTGACTTCATCGTTTTTACTGTTACCTTCGTCATCATCATCGTCAATGCTTCATCATCATCGTAATCACTCGACGATCGTCAGGAACGTCATCATTCTCGAAGTCGTTGTTGTTGATGCTGGTGCTGTTCTTGCCACGAGCGTTAGCATGACATGTATGTAATCATCATCATCATCATCATCATCATCATGCCGTCTATATCCCAATGACGATTGTTGTCGTAATCGTGTTGTGGACCATTGTCGTTGTGGTGATACCGTCACCACCGCTGTTATCAATCATCGTCATCGTCGTCATCGTCGCTGGTGTCAATCATCGTCATCATTGCTAGTGTCATTATGGGTCCCACCGCGGTTCCCGCCATCATCGTCATCGTCGCTAGTGTCAATCGTCGTGGCAGTTGTCATTATGGGTCCCAGCGCTGTTATCAATGCTTGAACGTGGTTTTGTATACGTAACGGCCGTCACCGATGCACATGTTTGCAACCTTGTTCCCGTCACCGTCATCATCAACATTGTCTACCACCACCATAACCATCATCATCAAATTTCTGCTTCTTGTTGTCGATGTTGGTGTTGGTGTTCGTGTTGTTGTTGGTGGTGTTGGTGTTGTAATCACCGGTGCCAGCTGCTGTTATTATCTACGTAATGCGTAATGACCGTCGTTACCCCGATCATCATCATCGTCTGTGTGTGTTTGTGTGTGTTGTGAGCACTGTGTGCCAGCTATTATCGTCTACATACTGAGCATTATCCCGTTGATCTCCCTCCCTCATGGAACATGAATGCCTCTTACCATCGTCGATATGTCAACTGAATGAATAATGGTGTGATCGGATTTGACTTGGGCTTCAGTGGAGCAGCAGCACATGAAGCGGACTTGAGTGGGAAGACGCCTTTTCAGAGTGCGGTTGAGCTTGGGGCGATTAAGGACGAAGACCTGTTTGTGCTGCTGTCGGAACCACCTCCATAAGATAAGGTTATCGTTCCGGTCTGTCTATCTGTTAGGCTCTTCTTGCGCAAGCGGAGTGTCTGTGTGTCCGGAAGGGGACGATTGCGATTCCTGGAGTGTCCTTTTGAGGGTGGAGATCTCTTGTTAGGTGTGTTTTTTGGGGCGTAGATTGGGCCAGCGACTGGGTCGGCGGCCACACCTTAGCAGTGCTCTCGATAGAGTGTCTACACTTCTGAATCGCTCCAATTGGGCACACAGCCATCTTTCTCCCACCCCTCCTCCTCCCTCCTAGACCAATCTCTGTACTCATTCATTGTACTATCTCCTCTTCCACCTCCCTTGCTTTGTCATCTCCACTCTCCTCTCTCCCTGTCCTTCCCTGTGTTTCCCTCCTTTTCTCCATCTCCCCTTCTCTCCCCTTCTCTGTCCTCCCTTAAATATCCACCTTTCTATCCTTCACCATAAGCCCCCTCCCGCCCTCTCCCCCCCCCTCCTCTCCCTTATCTCCCCCTGAATTATCATCTGGAGGGGCGTTTGCTGATGATGTCTTGATGTCTAAGCGTTGCGGACATCACATACTGTTTTATGATCTTTTAGGAAGAAAATAATTGGGAGAATAGCTCATTGGTTGTCTTGGAACGTTTGGAATCTGAGCTTCTGAATCTTTAAGCAAGTGCAGAGCGAGCGAGAGAGAGAGAGAGAGAGAGAGAGAGAGAGAGAGAGAGAGAGAGTCGGTTTACATTGGCTGTATATGACCTTATTGATTTACGGCTAAATGCAAACAGTTTGTGGCTGTATGGCCTCCCATGCCTTATGTTCCAGTCCATCGCTGACCAACGGTTGGATCCGACGGCAGCAGTGATCAGGTCGTCGTCTGCCGTCCATTCGCTGGGACGTGTTGTTGTTTTTTTGCGTCAAAACTCTCTTTCCGACGAGTCTCCGCACATGTTCATGTGACAGGGTCGGAGCTCGGGGCCTTGATTTTGTTTTCTGTTCTTCGTTTGCTTAAGGCTCAAGGCGTTCGGGAGTACATCCATCTCCATTTTTGATTGCATGAGCTTTCATGGCCAATTTCATATAAATTCTGTGAAGGCTGTAATACCTATTTCTTCATCAATTGGCGGTCGGTGTCTGCAACATCCTTCTTGTTATGTTACGGTGACAGGAAGTGGGTCGGTTTGCGATCGGCAATGCAATGCCGGGTCGGTTTGCGTTCTTTCTTTCGCACCCTCAAATTTTGCCACTGTGAAGTGGAATAAGATGTTCACAACAAGTGGATGAATGGATGCGGATGCCTTTATGGGTAGACCGTAGAGGCATGGGCATGGATGGATTCATTCACGGACGGATAGATTTATTCGGTATGTGCATGGATGGATGGATGGATGGACGGATTTGCTCGATTGTTGAAATAAGGGTGGTGTGGTGGCCCTGGTGGGTGCGTTTGGGCATATTTTATTATTGTGGCAGCCACTGCATCAGATCCTGCTCCTCTTCGATTGCTTGCGCCTACGTTTTAGTCAAAGATGTGAAGATGTGAACTTGGAAATTATCGTTGAAAATTTTGGAGAATTGTGAATTGTGATTAATTAATGATGAATCAACCCTACATGTTGAAAACAAATGCATGCACGTTTCTCCGTGTCGGTTTCGGTTTGCTTTCTCCTTCACGATGTTTACATGCCTTTTCTGTTCGTGACATCAAGTGAAAGAAAGTCACAGGCTTCCATCAGACTGATGTTCTCTTCTTCGCCGCCGAACATTTTTTCTCAGGCTTGTGTTCCTCTCTCTCTCTCTCTCTCTCTCTCTCGCGCGCGCGCGCGCTCTCGCTCTCTTTCTCTCTCCGTACTTTACTGGCCGGTGTCTTTTGCTGGCTGCCTGTGTGGGAAATGGGAATCGACGAGTTTGCATACGAGTGGAATTACCTTCCATAATGTGGGATGGATCTTGCGTCCTGTTGAACTGGTTTGTGCCTTTTGCTGTTTTCGGAAACGAACGAACGCCTTTTTCATCCCATGTCATTGCCATGCGGGGTCGACCTTGCGTCCTGTCGTTGGATTGGAATCCATGTCTCGGATCGGCGTCGTCTTCCGGGAACCAACTCCGTGGGGGGCCCAACAACTCGCATGTCATCATCGTGTGCTTTATCCTTGGGCTTTGGCTCGTGGGGTAAGTAGAGCGAAGAGTCGAGCAATAAGCTTGATTGAGCTTTCTAGAGTAATCGTTACGATGGGAAAACACGACGACGATAATCATGACACGGAAAACTCCCTGGTCGGGCAAGTGAATGCGTCGTATGTGACTCTCAAAGATGGTGTGAAGCAGCAGGAGCAGCACTGCTGCTGGAAATGTGGAGAAGACGAAGAGGACATGGACATCGGCATTGGCATCGACATCGGCTGTGTCGGCTCGGAGGAGCCTATTAGCGCGGTCGAGGGAGGTAATCAAGGTTTAGAATGGACTCTAGGTGAGATGGAGAAGAGTGGGTGGTGGAGGTAGGTGTTTTTTTTTACCTCTTGTGACTTGTCATGTTTTTTTTTTTTTTTTTTTTCACTATTCGGTTTTGAAATTTCTCTTCCCTTTTTCATCTCTTGCTTGTCAAACCCTTCTCAAATCACTCTCCTCTCTCTTCTCACGCGATGGCTATGCCGCTACGGTAACTTTTAAAATTACTATTCGGTTAGTAACTTTTAAAATTACTATTCGGTTAGTAACTTTTAAAATTATGATAAATAAATTATTGCAGCGGCTAACTGAGCTGGCCAACCTAAATTTCAATCCCTTGATGATTGATGCATCACTGAGAGGATCGGAATCATCGGATCGCTTCGCCATTTGAAAGTCCAAATACGATTGATACGATTGATATGTCTTTGTGTAATAAATGATTCAATTCAAGTGTAATGATTTTTGAATTGATTGGAATTCATTTCGCTTAGCAAAATGGAACGTTAAATGGACGTTGACAGTATTGTTATTTTTTATTTTTATTTTTTACTTTTTATTTTTATTTTTATTTTTATTTTTATGTTTTTTGGCCGGGATTATTGAGCAATGGCCATGTGTAACATCAGGTCAATTTTATTATGAATCTACTCTCTTTCTTAGTTTAGATTCTTTGCATCTTTTGATCGAGTTTGACGCCGAAAAAAGTTGAGAAAACCGGAGAGTGCGAGCAGCAGCAGCAGCAGCAGCATCGCTAAATAAATTCGTGTACGTCATCATCCCGAATCTGAAATAATGACTACAGGGAACAAACAGGCCCCATTTTTTCATCGGCAGAGTTGTGCAGACCCTAAATGAATCCGTACGTGGGTAGGACTTTGACATAACTTCACATAATGTCGTCGTGAGAAAGGCGCTTATCGTAATTCATATGTGGTCCCCACCTAACCTGGCAGTTGGGCTACTACTGTCGTCTGCCATGTACTGTTCACTTAGGAAGCTGCTGGTTGATTTGCGCAGTTGTTTATGAATGATGCTACCCCCTCCGACATGGACAAAAGGGGGCGGGGGTGGGGTGGGGGGTTCAAAGAAAAGGGGTTGCTGAGAAAATGTGCACACGACATTTTCTTCATGTATGTATACAGTTTTCCGTCTGAGTACGCACAGTGCAACCTAGTTAGTGTGATGCTATTTGGAACACGTACCAGGACTCCATTTACGCAGAATTCCAGGGCAATACAGTACTGAGTGACTGAGTGAGTGAATGAATGAATGAATGAATGGAAAATGGAAAATGGAAAATGGCTGGTGGGACCAGCAGCCAAAGAAGTAAGAAATGCGTCCGTAGCTGTTTGTTTTTAAATTGTTTCCATTTCGCGTGCAGGGGGAGTACGCCTCACTGCGGCCTCAGCGAAAGGAGGGTTGGGAGGTACTGGTCGTCAAACTCGTATTCTTTGTTCTGTTAATGTGCGGTCACTATATGCATATATATGCTGTTTTGTCAGAGTTTGTTTTCTTGTTGACTGTTTTGTCAGAGTTTGACCATCTTTTTTTTTTTTTTTTTTTTTTTTTTTTTTTT
>BFEA01000255.1:1710525-1728182 GCA_003427395.1 Chara braunii
AATCAAGCCTGTCGCGCGGAAGATCTCTAAGTATACTCTTTTGCCTACCTTTGGACAAGTGTCCGATGAAGATAGTACAACGCTCGACCTCTGAGATCTTCCCCTTCTTCATCAGCACGTCGGAGATCTTTTGGAAATGCATCCCAAATGCCCGTACGCTCTCATCTTCATCTTGAGTCATTGTTTCAAGGTCCTTGATGGAATACTTGTTATCCTCCAATTTGTAAAGCTCAACGAGGTTCTCCTTGTACGTACTTCATTTCCCATCCTTCGGTTGAGCTTCCTTAACTTCCCTACCAAGACTTGGGTCCACATTAAATAGGAAGTTCTCTATAATCTCTTCCTCCGACTACTGACTCCGGCTGGCGTGAAGCTCCCACTTCTCCTGATATTCTGTGATACCATAGCCCATGAAGGTAGGAGGCTCTGAGACCTTGTGGGTAATAATATAGAGGTCCTTGCTCTCGTAAGGGAGCGGATGTGACTCCCCTGTCTGGGGGTCGAAGACTCGCCTGGGCGGCGCCCTGCCTCTATCTCTGTCCCTCCAATAGGAATCCCTCAAATTTTCTCTCCAGTCGTCTCTGTACCTGTCCGCTATGGTGTCCCTCCGCTCGTACTCGGGGGAGCGCCGCCTCGTCGCTTCTCGTCGTCCGCTCGAGATACCCGTCTTTAGAGCCTCCTGCGGCTCTGTCGCAACTGGTTCGCCTCTCATGTCGGGCCCTCTGTCATTGGTTTGGTCAACCCATCTCAGCGGTGCTTCTTGCCTAATTCGTTCCTTCAGATCCCTCAGTGCTCGATCGGGCGATGCCCTGTACTCCTCTCCCGCTTCGCCCGTGGTCGGTTGTGGCCCCATCATGTCGGGTTCCATTGGACTGCCAGAAGATGCAGTTAGGTATTCTAGCCAACTGTTACAGCCCGACCCTATGACAGTCGCTGCAGCCCGGATCTGTGACAGTCGCGGCAGCCCGGACCTGTTACAGTCGCGGCAGCCCGGACCTGTTTCTTTGTCACGACTCGCGTCCGCCTCCAATGTTAGCTCTCGACTGCCTTGATTACCACCTCCAGTATCCCGTACCGGTCGCAGATCTCGTGTTCTCTCTCTATCCCAAGAATCCCTGTGTCTATGTAACCTCTCCTTCGGGATCGGTCAACGAGGCTGTGCCTGTCCGGATCCACAGTACGCCCGTGACAGGACCTCTATCCTTGAGACAGATTGCAATCCCAAACCTAGCCAATGTCTCCTGATCAACACTCCTCAAGAGTCCCCGAGCGTCTCTCTCCGTCCTCCTTGCTAGTTCTCCTAGCCCTGTCTGAATCGGTTAGCCCGCTAAAGACCCTCCTACTGTTGCATCGGTTAGTCCGCTAAAGGCCCTCCTACTGTCGCCCAATGTCGCCCATCGACCTTTCTAGCTTCCTCTATCCTTCCAAGAGCTTCCAATTTCTATTTCCACTACCTTATCTCCTCAACGGTTACGAGGTCATCTGTCTAACAGCTGAGGTAAGTTAGTGCTATAACGACTTGTAACCTCATCGCCGACCGCTCCAATATGACATAAAATGTTTCAAAGTCCTCATAATCTCCTCCTTCGTGTATCGCCTCTAAAGTCTTTATCGTTTCCTTCCAGTACCGGTTGTGAGCGGCTAACACCCTGAGTATTGCACCATCTGTTACAACTCTCCCTAACTCTCCAGCTTTCCTGGCTTCGCTTATCTTCAACCTCTCAGCCTCTCTGGTCGTCTCGTACCATGCCCTTATCCGAGACCGCCCTTCGAAGGGTGTTACTCGGAGTACGTATTTTATCCTCCGTCCTCCTTCTATTCCAATCCAAAGTCCTATCCCCCTTGCCTCACGCAGAGCACGGCGGAAACACTCTGCCTCCTAAACTATGCACAGTCTGGTATGGAGCTGGAGTTCTATGATCACTAACACTAATGATCCGTCCAGTCTCCCTACCACATGTAATGAGTATCAATCCATCGTGTGTAGTGCAGTCCCGCTCATGTCCTGTCGCTACTCCCCTGCGTTACTTTGTCTTCCCTTGTCTCGCTCTCTGCAGATTGCTTACCAGTTTCTTCGCGTGATACGCTTCTAGCCTTTACCTTCTCCAAAAAGTATGATCTCCACACCTGGATAATCTCTCTCTCCTCCCTAAATAGACTCTCTAACTCTCTCGTCACGAGTTCAACCCTTCGCAACTTGCCCTCGTCTTGACACGACCAGATCTCCCTTAACTTGTCCCCCAACTTCTTTACCTGGTTCAAGAGAGGTTCTTTAACGCGCTTTCTCACTCTTCCGACTGCCTCACTCTCCTCTTGCATACTCAGTCCACATCTTTCTCCAGCTCACCCTCTCACCCTCGCTCTAGCCTCCGCTACCGTCTCATCGTGGTAGTGCTCCGCGCGCATATAACCATGAGACCATATCATCACATCATAGGAAATCGAGGTCTTGAAGGTCACTCGCGCCAGTACATCAGCTCTACGCTCGTGGATCAAATCCCTAGCTCGTTGTCTGCACTCACTCGCCGTCAAGTCCTCGTCTACGTACGCTCGGAGAAGTACTGTCACAGTGTATCCCGTGCTTACGAGTTGCTCTTCTACTCGCATCACCGTGGCCGTCCTCCCCGGCATTCCCTAAGTTGCGACCTCGAAGAGAAATCTCGCGTCCTCTAGCCCCGCGTAATCAATTTTTGCCCGTCTCCTGCAATACCTAATCAGATCGATAGGCCTCAGACAGTCCACCCAGCTCGTAACATCTATGATGTCGTCAAGCGTCTCTCTACTGGGMGGCCCCCACCTCACACAAATGGCGTAGTATACTTCCTTGAAGCGGGGCGCTAAGCTCTCCCAGAGCGCGTAAAGTGTGTGATCCACTGCTCTCCTCAAACGATCCACGCTCCCATAGGTCTGCCTTATCACGAAGGTAGGAACTCCGAATCGCCAATCCTTTCTCGGGTAGAAGGTCGGATGTGGTGGACCGTATATCAAGCAGTTTTTGTCCTCTCTCCAGAGAGTCTCGCCAATTGCTGATTAACGATCACTCTGGCCAACAACTCGCTTCTCCACCAACTCCTGCTCGCCCCTGCGAGCGTTAGCCCTATCTCTAAATTGTGTGTTCTATCCGCTATTAGATGTCCGACCCGTTCTAGATCATGAGTCCTCTCGGGTCGTTCGTCACGTAATATCACTGTCCATAGGAAGAGCCCCTCTGCAAGCCACGTTCCCAAGTATCGTATCGGTACACGCCCTGCCTCTTCTAACGCCACAGGAAGTGGTATGTCGTATCCAACCGCCGTCTCCCTGGGTCCCACAAGCTTCCTCACACTATACGATTCGGACTCTCGTGAGAAAGCATAAGCTAACCAGACCGCTGAATCACTCCTCATTTCTCCTCCTACTCTCGGTCAGCATCACTCTACTCCCTCCGATACACCCGATCTCTCGACGTTGCTAACCCCTCTGACCACTCTCGCACTCAGGTCCAGTATGGTCGAATAGGTTTCGTAGCCAGGCTCACTCATCCGTCGTCCTGGTGCGCTCCTCTACCTCCTACGCCCGGACCGCTACTCCTATCCTCGGAAAATGGGCGTCTGTTTTTAATCTCCTCCTCGTCAACCTCACTCTCTGGGTCGACCTAGTCTGGCTCCCAGGCGTCCTCGTCGTCCTCTCGCTCCCAACCCTCGTCGTCAAACTCGTCCTTGACGCGGTATGGCGCCTGTCCTATGGCCTGGTAGTATTCCGTCAACTGATGRCCGTATATCAGAGGTCGCCCGGCGTCCTCACTCCACCAGCTCCCCMAGTCGTCTGAGAAGAGCCGCCCGATGCARGTCACGTACTCGGGGCCTGCTCGGAGCTCACGGTCTAGCCAATCCCAAACGCACGGAGACTGGGGCCACTCGTCGTGTATCGAGCGGATCAGCTCTATAAGCTGAATCCTCTCGTCTCCCCAACGAGGCCCACCGGTCGCAAGCGAATAATAGATGTAGTCTAGGACGGCAGGCCTTCTCGCTAGGATCTTGAGATCCTGATAGGCCAGGTATGTCTCGACCACTTCACCAATACCTCCAAGGACGCTCTCTACTACGAACGTCGGAACTATCGCCCGCAGGCTCCTAACGCTGTACGGGAAAACCCCGTCCCGTGCTACCACCAGCTCGCCCGTGATATCAAGAGGAGGGCGTCCGTGAAATAGGGTAAACGGGTCGCTCGCGTCCTCCGCTCGGAAAGCAGCTACCTCTTCCCCTGCTAACTGCGTCACTAGTCCCTGTCGTCGCGAGGCCCATCACCCGGTCCCAAATACAAGTAGGCTCTCACTACGCCCACTCCTTGCCCTGGCCGGTGCTCTCTGTACGTCCAAAGCCACACGTCCTCGGATAGGATGGACCCGGCTTGGACCCGGCTTGGACCAGGGTTCCAAGTGGTCCCACGTTCGATTGTATTCCATCACACTTGTGGACCAGTGTCCGTCCTCGGACTCTTGTCCAGAATCCCTGGGGCCGGACTCTGGTCCAGCATCCCTGGGGTTGACATTCAGGGGTAGTAGCCACAGGGTTAGCATATTCAGGGGTAGCCCCAGGGGATTAGTATTCCAGGTGTCTGCATGGCCACCTTCTTCCCCCGAACATAACGCATATGCGTTGTATTAAAGTTTTCAAGTTTGAAAAAAAAATAAAATGAATAGAGCGCATATGCGTTGTATTCAAAATTAGGGCTATTTGAATAGAAGACATAGGTGTTGTATTTGAATAGAACGCACCCTATGCGTTGTAATTCGTTACAACGCATATGCTCGGGGGAAGAAGGTAGCATTCAGGGGTAGGTTAACTACAGGGTTAGTAATTAGGGGTAGGTTAGCTACAGGGTTAGTAATTAGGGGTAGGTTAGCTACAGGGCTAGTAATTAGGGGTAGGTTAGCTACAGGGCTACAGGATTAGCCCTCTCAGAGTAGCTACCTAAGGCAGCAAAGGGGGGCTAGCATCTTAAATCACGTAGCTGCAAGAAAGAGACCCTAGCCTACAGGGGTATATAATTATACAATGCAGCTACCCTGGGCGGCAGATGCCAAAACATGGAAAAAGAAAAAAGAAAAATGCAGGAACACACTGGTCGAGGTCGCGAACGCAAAAACTAGCCTTGCTGAAAAGCACTTACAAGTGCAGGTGCCCAGGTAAGTTAAGTGATCTGCACCTGGACCCTCAGGCGCTCAGGTGCATTCTGAGTGCAGTAACTTATTTATTTATTTTATAATTTTTTGTTTTTAAACCAGCAGTTCCTCCGAGTCTCATTTATATATATTTTTTTAATTTTTATTTTTCTATAATAAAAAAATCAGGCAGCTTTAAAAAAAAAAAAAAAAAAAAAAAAAAGAGGTGGGATACTATCAAGTCTATCATACTACACACAGATGACAGTCACCCACAGTAATTGGCCACTTGGTTCTACAGATGAACCCTCTGAAGACCCCACCCACCCTTCCTCTCATCTTTTTGCCCTGGCGCACCCCCAGTGGTCCCCCACCACCCCCCTGTCCTACCTTGCTGGGTAGAGTTAAACCACCAGTACTTGGCCCAGCTATCGGCCGCGGAAAAAAATAGAGTAGAAACGTTTCTAGTTGGATGAATTTGGGCGCTCCTGTAGTGGCCCATACGTTTCCTAAAATTGCGTAGCGTTAACGGGCACGACTTCAGGAAGTACTGGTGGTTTAACAACGCAGGACCGTCACCCATTACCATCTCGGCGGGGTGACCTGACCAGACAGCAGAGGCTCCAGGCACCCGGGCTAAGCGGAGACCCCTACTAATCCCCTGGGGCTACCCCTGAATATGCTAACCCTGTGGTAATCTCAGCCCTGGTGGAAGCAGATGCCGTGCAAGCCCGATTTGAATTGCGAAGTTGTTCCTAGCTGGAACCAGGTAATGACCATGGTATTTCTGCCAAAAAAAAATAAAAATAAAAAAAGAGAAAGTCCCTCTGCGAGTGTCTTTTCCGGAGTTTTTCCCACCTCAGATTGCTGCTGAGGCCCAAAAGAATTGAACCAGTTACTTTTTTTTTTTTTTCTCTTTCCCCAATGATGTTACAAACGTACTTGTGTGAAACAAATATATGCCTCGAGTTCGAACGAGAGGGTGGCTTCCACTGACTGGTACATAGAAAGCTGAATGTCCGGTTCGGAGGGCGGGAAAACACGAACTCCCACCAGATAATGATAAATGTCCGGTTCGGAGGGCGGGAAAACACTAACTCCCACCAGATAATGATAAGCCTTCTGCATGAAAGGATCCATCATCCATGATGATAGATTCTTCGCTCCAGTCTGATGACCCCTTTCTACGCTTAAGCAACCGTTCATACGGTCTGTTGCTTTCTCAAAGGAGGGCCGACCATATTTCGAAAACCGCTGTATGAGCTAAAGCAGCCCATCGTATGTTTGGTCACTTTGTCACAGAAGGATCACATTACAAAGACCACAGCCCCTTGTACGGTTGGTCGCACGGAGCACCACATTGCAAAGACCCCTGCCATATGGGTCAGCCCTTTGGCTCTCTTCTGTCCAATGTGGTACGCCCTCAAGATTCACAACCAACCCCCCCCCCAAAAAAAAAAAAACCTGGTTCAACCCCTGCCAGTAGGCCCAAAAAGGCTTCCCCTTCGACATAACAGGCCTCCCAGCCTTGGGAGCCGGGGGGGGGGGGGGAGGGGTTGGTAGTTTCAGAGATGTGCCATGCAACTGAAGACCATTCATTCCTGGTACAGAGTGGGTGAAAAAAGAGGTGGTAACCACCTCAGGGTTCGGAAAAGTGGCTCACTGCAAAAATTAGGGGGCGATCGAAGAGAAGGCAGCCCCCTTAAAACCACCAAAGCCTTTCCCTTCAGCTCTTTTGCTCCGAGATGGCGGTTAACCCACCACCTCGTTAACAAGTGCCCTCGCCCTACCCCACGGCAATGCCGCAGGCAACAGGCAAAACGGAAATATTTGTGCTTGACATATGACTACCTTTCCCCCCCCCCAATATAACGTACGGTCATTGTAGCTGTATTTGGCATTTGGGGTATCTTTCAGTCTAAATACAGCAATAACGACGGCATGTGGTATTCGAGGGAAGAAGCCCGTAGACGACTTTGCGATTAGCAATTCCAATTCCAAGATGTTCATATAGATGCGCTGTGTGTGCGAATCGACTATCGTTATTATTATTATTATTATTATTATTATTATTATTATTATTATTATTATTATTACTGAGTTCTAGTCAGTGTGGAAATGTCGGTTTAGATTTTTTGAGTCTTTCTTTATCAGGTGCGTCCTTAATAGTAGGGTTAAGCATGCGTAAATACTAAATACTAAATTAATAAATTACACGCTCCACTGGGCCTTGTTCCCAGATGGGCCCGGTTCCCAGCACGTGCTGCTCCCCATGAATAGACTGGAGCCTTGTCTTGACGGAAAAATAAAAAGCCAAAAAAATGTATACGGAGCCAGAATCACCAGTTTCTGTGTTAAAAAAACAGAAGTCTGGTGGTATAAATATATGTATTATAAAATATAATATTACATCTGCAAAAATTTCCACAAACGAATAAATTAATAAAAAAATATATATATCGTCAAACAGAAGAGCTGCCCACCTGGTAAACCGTAGGCAGAGAGGGAGAAGAGGACAACAAACGAGGGGCTGTGTGTGACAAACTGTTTCATCGGAGTTTCACCGACTCATCAGGAGGCTGAACCCTGGACAGTCTGTAGAGTCCCTTAACTGATTACACTGTAACTGATAATCCGGCTGTGGTTAAGCATCAACAACTGCCCGACAACTGATACCCTGAGGTGGTGGGGACCACCAACCACTGCCCTCAAGGTACCTGTGATGAAAATCAAAGCAGACTATCACTTACCCACGCCAGATGGAAGACTCTACAGACTGTCGGTTAACACCCCATTAGACTTTGAGGCGACTGGGAGATGGGATGACCCATCCGGCCTGAGAGACTGCTATGAATGCCCCCCTCCCCACCCCCCTCCCCCCCCCGCCCCCTTTTGGTTCGTTGTGCTTCGTGAGTGGGTGCTCCGGGGGGGGGGCGGGGGGGGGGGCGGTTCTGGAAAGCAGAAGCACCCCTGAAGGATGGACAGGGTTTGGGGGTGGGGGAGGACTCGTAGCAGCCTAGTGCTGCAAGGGCAAGGCTAAGGCTGACTCCTTTTCTCACTCTTATACTCTCATGCTTGCTGGTAATAAGCACCCCGACTGGCGCCCCCCAGAATAGTAGGGGCCTTGTGCTGATTGGGAAAAGAAGAAAAAAAAAAAATGCTGTAACTGACATGGGGGCTAGTTTTAGTTTTCACCCAAAGAGGAGGGGGGGGCGGGGGGGGGAAAGAAAGAAGTGCATGCCCACTTCTTGTAGAAAAACAGTAGCACATTAGGTGAGGCTTTACTCTCGCGGAGCGCACAACGTGCAAAACAGAAAGTGCAGCATCCGATGAAGCTCCAACGTCGCCGTTCTGCTGCCTCCGCTCAGGCATGGGTAATAAGAAAGGTGGGAAAAAAAAGAGAAAAGACAAGTAACTTGCAGAAAGGTACCTAATTCCGCCCAGAGCTCATAGAAAAATGGCAGGCCCGGTTTGTGGCCTTGGTTGATATTATGGAGTCTTCAATTAGCCCAGCTATGCATTGGGCATACTCACTCCAGGGATTTTGTGGATGTACCTGGCCAGTATTCCGCCGACACCTGGATGTATGTGACTGTAAATGTGTCCAGAGCTCAGTCGAAAAAAGTTTTTAGTGTGTGAGTTTGCTCTCAGTAGATTGAGTGGACGAGTTCCTTCTTCCCCCATGAATATGACACACGCCATCATCAGGAGCGTATGCAGTCTTAATGATGTGTTAATTAATGTGGCAGAGGTCACAACTCGTTTTTCTGTGTTTCTTTTTTTTTTTTTTTTTGTTTCAATGGTTGTTGCATCACAGTATGCTTCCATATGAAAGAGAAAAAAACAAAATGAGAAATAAGGCTGCAGTATTTTTATTTTTATTTCTTTTTAGCTGCACTAATTCTTTTTTTTTTAGCTGCACTAAATCTTTCTATTGCTTGCTTTTCTTTGTGTGTGTGTGTGTGTGTTGTGTGCGCATGTGTGTGTGTGTGTGTGTGTGTGTGTGTGTGTGTGTGTGTGTGTGTACGTGTTTTCTGCCAACTGTAAGGGATTCATGGTCCAGGGAGTGCCGATGATGTCATGGACTTGGTCCATATTGTGGATGAGGTGCATTCTTTTATTTACCGGCGGCTGCTACTGCTCAACGGATTTGCATTCGCACAGGGATGGGAGCCTATGAGGCTATGATGATTGCTTGTTTTACGACACATAACTCACAGGGGTGTGTGTCGGTGTTTGAGCCCACAGATGGAAACTCAATTGCTCTTTATCTTGCAAGTCACTGAACGATTTTGTTCGACACTCCCCCCCACCGCCTTCCTTGAAAAGTGGCAGCTCCTAATGTTGGGAACATTAGGAGCGGACCTTCACGGTCTTCTTTCATCAGAATTGGAAATCATGATCTGTTCATCAACAATAACATGTGGGTGTCATTCAGCCACAGGGCTTGGGCATGGAACATATTATTTTCAGTCTCCACAGAGACGAGAGGGCATTGCTACAGACTACCTTTTTGTCCTTTCTTTAGTTGAATTGGCTACAGAGTTCAGTGATGTGTGTCGGCGTGTGTGTGTGTGTGTGTGTGTAGGCTAAGGACGGATTCGAACCATCATTCGTGGATTTGCAGTCCAATACATTTACCATTATGTTACCTGTGTGTGTGTGGGCACGCGTGTCTCATATCATCACTCGGTTGAAATTCTGCTATGCGCTCCGCCATTCGAGCGGTGCAACCGGTGTGTGCATAAATAGAGGTACCGATACCTTGTCCGAAGGTTAATGTTCTCAAAGGCTTGTTCAGAAAGGGAAGTTGATTTGGAAAAAAAAGAAAAGGAAAAAAAAAAAAAAGAAAGACAGAAAAGAAAGGAGATTGCTATAATAATATATTGGCAGAAAACTAAGATCGATATGCTGTAGGACTTGCCACAAATAGAGGGGGTATCAATAGATTGTCCGTAGGTGAATGTTCTCGTAGCGGCCTCTCCCTCCTGAATGATCCTCGCAGTATATTATAGTGGCTCCCTCCTTCCTGAAGGGTCATTCAGGAAGGAGGCCCCTATAATATACTGCGAGGGGAAAAAAAAACAGGATATAGAAAAAAGGAGAGGAGAAGTACAAGCAAAGAGGGGGGAAAAAAAGAGAAAAAGAGAGATGATGATAGAGTGTATCGTTGGACTTGAACGGAACCTTCGACAATCTCTGGAATTCTCATATCGATGCTCTGATTCATTGAATGTGTACCCTTTTGACCCTTGTCGAATGCGGACAGGCTGCAGCACAAGCAGCAAAAAGCAACAACACAGCGAGGCACAAGGCGTCGGACAGGCTGCAGCACAAGCAGCAAAAAGCAGCAAAAAGCAACAACACAGCGAGGCACAAGGCGTCACGAATAAAGCAGCCAAAGTTGAAACTACGATGCAAACGGGGACTAGGGTTTAGGGTTTAGGGTTTAGGGTGTAGGCAAGGCAAGCGGAAGCACAACTAGGCAAAACAGTGAAGCACAAGGCAGTGCCAACAGAACAGCCAATCTACTCAACACACCCGCTCACTGCATGGAAAGACGAGGCACTCATGTGGGTTGCAAGGCAATAGCACAGCAAATACACAAGGGCAACATCGACAAGGCAGCTAAAGCTACGCGGCAAGCAAAACAATTGCGAGGAAAGATAGGGAAAAAGGGATTGGGCAGCACGGTAGTGGAGTAGTGGAGAAGCGTAGACGAGGCTGCTCACACATCAGGCACGGATTAAAGCCGCTGGCTGGCACGGTCGGTTCCCACCTACTCACGCCACAAGCAAACCGGGCAAGCAAACCGGACAAACTGTCGGTACCCACCGGGCACGAAGCCAGAAAGCGACTATGATGAACAGGTGATGCTCCCCACCAATAGATGGAGCCTCCCCGAGTCTGCTAGTGGTGTCTGCTCTTATCAGCACCCCTAGCAATCACTTGGGTTTGTTCAAAAAAAAAAAAAGAGAAAAGAAAGCGACTATGATGAACATTGGTCATCATCCCAATAGAGCATTTCCACCACGGACATGATCGTGAACAGAGCGGGGCCCGTAATAGTGCAGCACACATTCCGATTGACTCACGACCGAACGATTTAGCACCTCTTAGAGGTGCCTGTTTCGACGTAGAAAATACGTAGAAAAGATTGGGAAGAAACACAAAAAAGGCAAGGCAGGGAAGGGAAGGTGCTCAGAACGAATAGATACAAGGTGACCGAAGTGCCTGTGCGCTCGATAATGCTTCAACTAGTAGGGCTGGGAGAGGTTTGTCGTGGCCTAGCGCCGGTGTCTGCAACCACTGTCCGGTATATCGGAGGTAGGGACAAGAAGTGCCCCTGTGGATAGGGCAGCAGAGGTTACGCTAAGGAAGCAGAAAGATGAGGCAGGTAGGGGTGGGTCCTGTGAGCACCCATTGAAAAAGAATCAAATTAATAAAAAATCAAATTAAAAAATGACAATGATTGTGTGTATGTCTGTGTGTGTGTGTGTGTGTGTGTGTGTGTGTGTGCGTGCGTGTACTAATTTCGTGTGCCTTCCATTTCACACCCAGAAGCAAGAATTATGTCATCAACCAGGCTACCAGAGTGACCCAGGCCCACTTGCCTGGCCCAGCCACACGCACACAAAAAAGGGTGGTAGTCTCCAATTTCCCTGTCACTCTGGTGGCCTTGTTGACGACTGAATTCTTGCTTTTTTTTTTTCTTTTTTTTTTTTTTCAGGTCATGTGAGCACCCTCGAGAAATCAGTTTTTTACATTGTTGGGTTAAAGAGGGCACATTACTTTTTTAGGTCCATTTTAGGGTTGGAGTGGGAAAAATACCTTGTTATTACCCCCATTCGAGGGTAGAGGAGGCAAAAAATGCTTTTTTTATTAATTCCTTTCTAGAGTTGAAGCGGTGACCTTGTTTTGTTAGCTCCACTCTAGTTTCGAAGATGTGCTTCATTTTAGGGTTGAAGAGCCGTCCTGGGGTTAAGGGGGGGGCTATCCTGAGGTTAAGGGGAGGCCCGTCCTGGGGTTAAGGGGGGGGCCGTCCTGGGGTGAAGGGGGGGGGGGGGGGGACATCGCTGTGATACGTGCGAGGGTCGAGTAGACCACATTGCTGAGTCAGCTCCACAGCCTCCACTTCCGGGTCGAAGACGTCACATTGATGCGCTTCGTTCCCGTGTTGAAGAGGCAGCATTGCTGGGGGCCATCCTAGGGTTAAGGGGGGTACATTGCTGTGATATGTGTTAGGGTTGAAGAGGCCCCCATTGTTTTATTAGTTCCGTTTTAGGGTTGACCATGCTACATTGCTGTCAATAGCCCCAGGGTCGAGGAGGCTACATAATCCCTACATTGTTGGGGTCCATCCACACGTTCCTGTACCACGCTGCGCGCTCGGCTCCATCCTAGGGTTGAAGAGGCCACATTACCCTTCCCAACCCTAGTATGGGCCTACAAAAAGGAGAAACTAGGACGGTGAAGAATAATGTGCTCTCCTCGACCTGTGGCATACTATCACCTATTTTTCTTCTTTTTTCTTCTTCTTCTTCTTCTATTTTTTTTCTCCTTTTTGTAGCCCCATTCTAGGGTTCGGAAGGGTAATGTGGCCTCTTCAACCCTAGGATGGAGCCGAGCTCGCAACGTCGTACAGGAATGTGTGGATCGACCCCAACAATGTAGCCTCCTCGACCCTCGGGCTATTGACAACAATGTAGCGTGGTCGACCCTAAAACGGGGGCCTACCTGAATTGCTGATTACATTTGCTTGCCAGTGGAATGCCCAAGTACATGTCACTGTACACTACACATGAAAAACAGCATCGCAGAGCCAACATAACCAGCCCCCCCTCGCCGCCAGACCTAGGTCCGGATGTCCTTATGCTAAGCTAAAACAGCTCATGGCAGACCGGGAGCTGGAGGATGCATATAGGCTACGGCACCCCTCCCAAAAAGCGTATACATGCCTCTCCTCTAGAGGAGAGAGGGGTCTAGCTAACTCACGCATTGATCTTACCCTAGTGTCAAAGGACTTCGTAGGCTTGGCCACAACTGCAGAAATAACAACCATTAGTCCATGCAAGTCCTTTGACCATCGAATGATCACGCTAGGTCTTTCCTTCCACAATCATATCCAAAGGGGGCCTGACTTTTTTAAGCTCAACACTTCGCTGCTCCCCCTAACAAGATTCAAGGAACTGGTAAATACCTTCTGGGCATATTGGCAAACTCAGAAACCGGAATCGGGTGATAGGGTGGACTGGTTCAATACGGGCATTGCGCAACTGAGGGACATAACGAAAAAATTCTCCATCCAATACGCGCGTGATCGTAAAGCTCTGCTTCACAAATTGATGAGGGATCTCGAAGAATGGGATGAACAACTTATGGAAGATCCGTTGCACCTCCCATCCTTTGATGAGCTGCAACAGGCCCGTGATCACCTCCAAGCCTACAGTGAACAACAGTCCCAGGCATGGAGGATACAGGCAAGAATCAAATGTGCTCACACTGAAGGGACAATGTCCAAAGCATTTTTCAACAAGGCGAGGCCGAAAGCAAGAGTCAACACTGTTCCCAAACTTAGACACCCGTTAGATGACACAACCCCGGTTGCTACCAACGCCTACACTATCGCGGATTATGCCTCCCAGTATTATCAGCACCTGTTCACATCCCAGACACTGACTAAACGCCCTGATGAAGTGACAGACGCAAGAGACAAGATGCTGGCATCAGTGCACTCGCACCTGACCGCCACTCAAAGGAGGGATTTGGACAAGTCTCTAACTCAACAGGAGATCAGGGAGGCATTACAAGATATGGAAGACGAGAAGACCCTTGGGATTGACTCATTCCCCAAGGAGTTTTGGGAGCAGTTTTGGGACTTACTTCATGATGATCTCATGGAATACATCCTGGCAGTCCAAAACGAAGGATCGTTTGGGGGTATGATTGGCCAAGGGGTCACCACGCTTCTCTATAAGAAAGGAGACAGGGAAGATATTAGGAACTACAGACCTATAACGCTTGTCCCGGTACCTTACAAGTTGGTGGTCAAAGCGCTGACAAAACGACTGTTGCCACAAATGAATGTCCTCATACATCCGGACCAGACAGGATTCATGCCCAATCGCAACATTAAAGATAACATTTTATTGGTCAACGAAACCATCAGATACGCTCGGCAACGTAAGATCCCAGCGGCCATAATGTTTATCGACTTTAGAAAGGCTTATGATCATGTTGACTGAGACTTCCTGGGTATGTGTCTGGAAAAGATGAATTTTGACCCTGTTTTCCGCCACTGGGTAGACCTTTTGCATAGGTCAGCAACCACTAATGTCATGCTTAATGGTCACCTTTCGCCTCTGATTCGCCTTCAGAGATCGGTACGTCAAGGGGACCCTATTGCGGCCTTGCTTTTTGTTATTGTCATGGAGGCTCTGGCATCGATGATCAGAGCCCGCCCGGACATCAGCAAGGTGCCAATTCCAGAAATCCCGCACCACCTCATCCCGATCACATCGCTGTTTGTAGACGACCTCACGGTGCTCATTCGGGCGGACTCTGAAAGCGTCAGGGCCCTCTCTTAAGTCATTCACCTCTTCTCGTTGGCGGCAGATATGAAGGTCAATTGGGGATCGAAAACGGAAGGTTGGTGGCTTCACCCCCTTGGCGAGGCCCCGCCGCAACAGCCGGCGGTTGCCTGGGCACACAATGAAGCCGCTATTAGAATCCTTGGGGTGAGACTGACAACAGTTGGGCCCCCGCCTGATCATGGGGATATACTGGTCAATATGGCAATTGATAGACTAGCTAAATGGGCGGGACTGCAAACTTCATTAGTTGGTAGGGCCTTAGCCATTAATAATGCCATCCTAGTGGCTATATGGTATAAATTGGCGGTTTGGCCTCTAAAACTCAAACAGTATGCTAGACTGAGGAAAGCCCTCTCGACATAACTGTGGAAGAATAGTGCTACTGAACAGAAATGCTTGCACAGAGTGAGTTGGGATGTCCTTACACAGCCAAGAAGCAGAGGGGGGCTTGGGATATTGGATTCGGAAATGGAGAGCGATGCGCCGATCTTCAAAGTCTTGGCGAGGCTGTTGGTCGGAAACGATATCCCATGGAGCCAACTGGCCTGTCTGCAGATATCTGA
Organism: Chara braunii; assembly: GCA_003427395.1. Lineage (NCBI taxonomy): Eukaryota > Viridiplantae > Streptophyta > Charophyceae > Charales > Characeae > Chara > Chara braunii. The sequence goes on from BFEA01000255.1 coordinate 1,725,825, forward strand.
TTTGTCACCGGAATTATAATCGGTAAATCAGTTGCACCCCTTTAGATGGTTAACCAATAAGCATTGGTCAATACCATCCCCCTCGCAGCACAGCCGAGGCAGTGTTCCTCACCAAGGGGTCATAATGGATCTTTTCCTTGACCCAATGGGGCCATACCTGCTGAAGTTGGGGAGGAGGTGTGGACCACAGCAAATCCGGCCCCCTAATAGGTGGCAGGACATATGGAGGCAACCGTTGTTTGGCAACCCCTACATCTTGGACGATACAGGCCACCCATTAAGTCTCACAACGAACTCACCTTGGCTTACCTGGGCCAAAAGGGGAGTTTACACAGTCGGAGATTTATGGGACCCTGTCACAGATGATTGGGCCACGGTGGAGGTGTTGCAGCGTAAACTTAAATATGTCAAAAACGTGGTAGACAAAGTGCGGGAGCTTAGGGAGGCCCTCCCCCTGGCCTGGCGACAGGCCTTGAAAGTTGGACCAAACATGCAAAATGGGGACTGGGTAATCAAATATTCGGATCTCCCCCTCCCCTTCACCGTATATAGAATCAGCCACATCAATGAAGGGCGTTGTAAACTGGAGGCGTACGACTCCCAGATGCCAGGGGCCAGATTTGCTAAACACCCGAAACGAAAATCTGGACACCCTGGCAAGCTGGGTGGGACTGCAGTTTGTTAGAGTGGTTGGGGATGACCACGAACGTCTTTTCGTGTATGAGCCCACGACCCCGGTGGCCAGATTGCCTTTCGACCCCTGGGAATGGCACTGGCCGGGAACCAGGTCCATGTATATCTGGAACTACACGGTAAAAGGGGCCTACAGAGCTTTGCGCCCTTGCTGCTTGATCGACCAGACGCTAACCCATAGATGGGAGCGTGACTCCCCCTTGGACTCCGGGACAATGGAAGAACTCCCTTGGGGCAAGTACTCCAAAATTATGCCTACAAGCCTCAAGGCCCTACAATGGCAGATATTGCACCGGTGTCTACCTACCCCGGACTGGCTGGTCTCGCACAGACTTGGAGCAGAAAGGACTGCTGTCTCCTATTTGCGCCTACTGCGGCAGGTCTACCTCCCCCGCCAGGGCAACGCTGGAACACTGCCTGCTGGCTTGCCCAATGGTTACCCAATTGTGGCAGTGGTGGGATGCGGCCTTCCACTATCTTACGGGACTGCACATTCCATGGGACCTTGGCCTTTTGTTGTTGGACAAGAACCACCATCTCATGGCTGGCTGGCCCCCGTATGCCACCAACCTCTTTTCTCACACGAGACTGCACCTTCTCATGCTGGCCTGGCGAATGAGATGCTCCTTCGAACGGAAGGACCACCAATTCGGACTGCAGCAAGCTCAGCAGGTAGTTGAAGAGGAGATCAGGTCTCGTGTACGGGACGCGTGGAAGTCCTTTATAATACAATATAGGGAGGAGAAGGACCACACACTCAAACAAACTATCTTCGAAATCTTCCTCCAGCTATGGCAAGATCCGCTCCATAAATTTTTTGAATTGGACGCCGGCCTTAACATCCACTGGAAACCGTGGAGGGAGTCTGAGCAGGCATGGCATCGTAGGCCGTATCACTGCTTTCAAGTGCCCTATCTGCAGACTAACTTTACCCTTGTTACACCCCCTCCTCCCACTCAGTAGTCATACCCCACCCCCCTCCCCCAATCGACATCCCCTTCCTCCTAGTCCCCTCCCGTTCTCCATCCACCCCACCCCTCCTTTCCTCCCCCCACCACCTTCCCTCGCTTCCTTCAACAGGCGGTATCTGAGGGGTCGGCTAAGGGCAAAACTCCGAAAGTGCGTATCGACGTCAGTACAGAGAAATGCTGCAGAATGTAGCCCCGAAGTGGTAAAGTCCCCGCTGGAGGAGTGTTCACTCACGAAAAGGAAGCTGCTACCTTGGGCCGTGACAGATGGGGTGACGGAGTAAGCATTGAATGCCAAACTCTCGCAAGGTGTAGCGGACCCACCAGGTGTGGTGCTCCGCTAGTGACAGAGATGGAGATGGAGGAAGAAGGGGGAGCAAGTTGGCACGACGCAGCTCCCCACGCAACACTCCAACGCACGTACTCCAAAATGTGCAAGTGATGAATGAGCCTGAAAACAGACAATGGCTGGGGTATACCCCAGCGGACTGACGGGACTGGACTGGACTGGCTGGTACCGACAGAGGTACCGACCTGGACTAGCCTACCCCGAATACAACACAGGCCTGTGAGAACAGGCCAAGGGGCTGGTCTCACAGGCCAACCCGAGGTCCGCTACACGATCCTCGGCCTGTGATGGATCGCCTAGATACAAACATGCTTCCGCCAAGAAGCGGAACTCTACCAAAGAAAAGAA
>BFEA01000255.1:1766952-1782465 GCA_003427395.1 Chara braunii
CTCTCTCTCTCTCTCTCTCTCTCTCTCTCTCTCTCTCTCTCTCTCTCTCTCTCTCTCTCTCTCTCTCTCTCTCTCTCGTGCAGCGTCCATTCCATCAATCATCACCTGAACTTGAGTCCTCACCATCCGGAAATGCCAGAGTCTCAGCCTCGATCTCATTACCTTCTTCCACTTGGTCCCAATCCTTCAACCTACTTTGTCGTACCATATAGTCCTCCTTCAGCACTTCCCAGCCAGGTTGCGACACTTCCCCTCCACTTCTTCGTTCCATCTGCACAGCAACGGTCCCTCCCATCTTCTTCGCATCTTCCTGTCCACCGTTAGATGGCCCTCTCATCAACGTCCCTCTGAGCTCCGATAAGAAGGCCGCCTTCTTCAACTTGACGGCATCTTTCTCATCCACATCTTCTTCTTCAACCTTCCTCGCTTCGCTTACCGCATTGAAGAGCTTGACCACTCCTCTGGTCGCAATCTTGAGCAGTTGCTTCTCCTTGACATCCAGATAGGTCAGCGGCAGAACACGCCCTTTTGCAAGCACCTCTCGTTTAGAACGCTTGGCCTGAACGGACGCCTTCAGCTCCTCCTCTTGCCGCCGCAGTTTTTCCACCACTCGCTTCTTCTTACGTGCGAGGATCGGGATCGGGACCGCCCCTGTTGCTGCCGAAGAGCCTGGCAGAGGCAAATCGCTCTTCCCGCCCACAATGGACTCGAAAGCCTTGGCGAAGGCTTCACCGGCTCTGCTTGTCCGTCCTCCTTCGCCTGTTCCATCTCCATCTCCATCGCCATCGCTGTCTTCTGCTTCGTCCTCGTCGTCAGACCTCCTCCCTGTTCCATCCTCCTCCTCCTCCTCCTCCTCACCACTACCTTCTCCTTCCTCCTCCTCCTCCTCGCCGCCATCGCCGTCACTCTCCTCGCCGCCATCACCGCCCAGCTCCCCTCCATCTCTTCCACCCTTTCGCTCCTTCTCTTCATCAACTCCACCATCGTTATCCTCCTCGCTCTGGCCTGCAAAAAACTGCTCCCACCCTCCTCCTCCTCCTCTTCCTCCTCCTCTTCCTCCTCCTACACGGCGCCCACCACCCCTTCTCCCTCGATCTGCCTCCTTGCTTTTGTCTGTAATAACAACCCCATTCCCCCCCTCGACAAGCGTCTTGTCAGCTTCGCGGGTGCTGCTGAGGTCCGCAGCCAGCTCCTTGTCATCGGACCGCACCGTATCTTCAAGTTCATTTCCCCTGATAGGAACTTTCCAGGAATGATCCTGGGCGCCACTCTCTACGTGCCTGCCGGCGATGGCGGCGGGCACCTGTCGACCTCGACGGTCCTCACCCTCCTCGCCGTCATCGCTGTCGAAAACCGATAGATCTCGCTTGATCTTCGCGGGGAAATGAGAGGATGCACTCCGATTGCCTTTCTTCTTCCTTCCCCTAGCCATCCTAGCTCTGCTGCCTCCATCGCCGCGCGCCATCGCCGATGCTTTTATGAGTATCAAGAACCCCCTCCTCTCTCCTCGCTATGCACGACAGGTAGATAGGTAGAGGTAGGTATGTAATAATTATTAATGGTGAGAGAAGAAAGAGGAAAAGAAAGAAGGACAAAAGGAAAGGAAGGTAGGTCGGTAGTTGTAGTATTGGATCTGAGAGAAGAAAGAGAGAAAATGAAAAGCAAAATGAAACAAGATCTGTCTATCTATCCATCTATCTATCTAATTACCTGTGTGTATATGTCTGCACTACCTGTGTCTCTCCGTTGGGTGAAAAGGGATATAACTCATTTCCCTTCCCTCCGTCTCCTCCTCCTCCTCATCATCCACCTTAGTTACCAGCTAATTAGCCCATCAATCAATCCGTTTTCTTCCCTTTCTCGCAGTATGACGATCCACATCGTCGAAGCCTATCTATCAATCCGCCCATCATCCACCTTAGCTACCAGCTTATTAGCCCATTTGCAAATCACTTGGACAGAGTTTTGCAGATCATTACGTCCGCCGTGCTCCAGCCTATCTATCAATCAATCAGAAGCAATCAATCCACGTCATCCATCACCTACCGTTGCTCTCATGAAGCCGCCAGGGTTTGGCATCGATCACCGCACCAAAAATTGCCGCCGCCCCTTCTGCCCCCCCCGCAGCCGCAAGCACAGGGTGTCCTTCGGGGCTCGGCCTACCGCCGCCGCTGGACGTCTGCACCCACTGCATTTTGGTACCCCAGAAAAAAAAAGAGTGGGACAACGGGTCTCACTACCCTATACAACTTTTTCCTTTAAAAAAAGGTGGGACAACGGGTCCCCCTCTCCTATACAACACTCGAAATGGTCTCCGACGACCCGATGTCCGGAGGAACAGAGTTCGGACAAAAATGGACAAAAAAAAAGGAAGGGAAAATTGCATCTGTGCCCCACTTGCATCTATGCCCAGTACATGTCCAACTTTGCCGCTATACCAAGTCCAGTGCCCAACTTGCATCTATACCCAAAACATGTCCTTTTTTTCTTTCTTTTTTTTTTTTTTGAAAAACATGCCCCCCCCCAGTGTTAGTGGTGCTGATAAGAGCAGCCACCACTAGCACCTGGGGAGAGGCTCCATCTATTGGTGACCCAAAACATGTCCAACTTTCTCGTGGGCCAACTTGCAACCTTGTGTAGGTCTCTTGCAGATAAAATAGGAAAATGGTAGTCTGTAGATGATGCCAGATCGCAGAGACGTGAGTCAGAAAGGTGGGCCGCAGGCCCGCACACCGCGGGAAAGTCGAGGGCGGGCGGGACCGCTTCACCAAATCAAGGCGAGGGGAAAAAGGACTCGACCTCTAAGGACCTGACCCTTGTGTCAGCGAGGCCGTGCTTCAGACGGGGTAAGTTGTCACATCAGATCCAAAAAAACATAGATGTTGAGTGGGTGCTTGTTTGACATGGATGAAAATAACTGCGCTGCTTGTGGTCCTTAGATTTTGTAGATCTACGTTCTGCAATTGACATCCAAAATGGTAGCGGTCTGGTGCCAAGTTCCAACCATCGTCCTTGTTGTTTTTGTTGCTGTAGGCCGAGGATGGTTGTTTGTTGAATCCGGTTCGCCCACCTTGTGCGCGACCAGGTGCGCGGTTGTTGGCGTAATGTTGTGTAGGTCTCTTCCAGATAAAATAGGAAAATGGTAGTCTGTAGATGATGCCATATCACATGGGAGTGAGTCAGAAAGGTGGGCCGCAGGCCCGCACACCTCCTGAAATCGCCCAACTCCCTCCATCGTCCCGCAAGTGACACCGTCGTCTTGCAGGGAATGGTGAAACGAACGACTGAGCGATGGAGTCTGGAGGCAGAAGCGGAGCACTCCTTACTTTGAAGGTGGATACGAGGCTGGTCTTGCGTGGAGTAGCGCGTTGGTTGGTGAATATGGAGCTGGTTGGCAATGGAGAGGGGGGATGAAAAAACTCCTTTTTGCCTTGAATGAATGGTTGGAGCAAAACAATGTTGGAAGAGATTGTATGACCTGTATTGATTTGGATGTGTTGTCATTCGTCAGCAGCCTGTGGGTCGTTGAGGTAGAGGGTCATTGTTGAACTTCCGATGTTGAAGACCTGCCACTTGTGTCTACGTCCACAGTAGATGTAGTTGTAAATTACTTGAGTGCTTGCTTTCGATTGCTCGGAAGGGATAACAAAGGTGATCCTTGTCTAAGTAGCAGGGTGCGAGCCTTTCGCAAGTCGCCTCTTAGTAATACCCTCTCTCTCAACTTTCTGAAGCTCCCTCTCTCTCGTCGACCACCCCTCTACTCTCCTTTTCCCACTCCTCTTCCCTCTTCGTCGCTCTTCACTCATGAACCTCTGTGTCCCTCCCCTACACTCGTGCTCCATATCGGGAGTACTCCCTGCAGAGAGGTGTGGTTGAAGAATCAGCGCGTCTTTTAAGATGGTCTAAATTAAAAAGGACGGTGGAGCATGTTAAAAAAAAAACGTGAAGGTTTTGAAATGATATGCGGAAGCTTAGGCTTATCGTGATGGGGAAGCGTTCCTATATTTATGGGAGAGTTGGCAGCGATGTGTTGAAGGACTTATATTACAATATAAGGAAATTGATTTCGAACCGAGGGTTGTGCAGTTGGGGTATAAAAAAATTGATCCTCGTGGAGGAAGGTTTATAATAAGGTTACGTGATCCAGAAGGGGAGGAGGAGACGTTCTTGGGTTGACTTCCAGTGTTGTTGAGGAATTATGAACGTTTGGGGCAGGATTTACGAAGGGAATATTTGTTCCGGTCGATGAGTGGTGAGGGTCCGGTGAGTGGTGGTGGATTTAACAAGCGCATAGAAAAGTGGTTTGAGGAAGCAAGTGTTTATGAAGGAGAGAGTGGTCACAACTTCCAAATAGGGGGGGGTGAGGCGGGGATAGAGGAGGGTTGGAGTCAGGGGGAAATGATGCGGCAGGGGACATGGAGTAGTGTCGAGAAATAATTCGTCGAGGATGGAAAAGAAGGAGTGGTGAGGGTTTAAGTGGAAAAGAAGAATGTTGTGAGGCCGAGGATTGTGGGGTTAGGGTTGCTGAAGTGAACCCCAGGGCTGGGGAGACAAGAAAATCTGGATTCGAGGATGGTGAAACGGTGGATAATGTTGAGTGAGAGGGTGCGGAGTACCAAGAGGTGCGTTGCGAGGAAGGTAGTATAAGAAGATAGGAAGATGGGCTAGCGAGCGCCTTAGAGAGGGTGTGGTGCATAAGTGTTGTGGATGGGAAAATCCATCGGTAGGAAAGTGACGATAGTAAGTTCCAATCCAACGAGAGAGCGTTTATCTGAGATGCTTTGGTTGATCAGTTTCTTGAGACGAAAGTCGGACAGGCACGGTGGTAATCTGATGCGAAAAGGTCGATGGTTGGTGTATCTAATTGAAAAAATATTTTCACCTTTATATGACCAGTCAACCCCCAATCAGTGTTATCTTCAATCTTGGAGATTGAGTCAGCTATTGTATTTAAAGTTATGGGTATCCAAACGGGGTTGAGGAGGGAATCGAAAGTAACAAGTATGGATTACTTAACCATGGGTTGAAGCATTCGTCTGTGGATTTCATACGTAAAGGCAAGGTTGTGGTTGTCTGACTATGTGAGTGCAGTATGATAAAGGTTGAGGAGAGGAGTTGTGGGTGTGTTGAGGCAAGGAATCAGAACGTCTCTAAGATAGCAAAAAGATCTCTGTGGGTGGATGAAGAATTGAGTAATGAGTGTGGGAGGCACTGATTGAGTGTAATGGGTTATTGGTGGAGGGGGTAGATACTAATTGCTGCAATTTGGGTTTTTGAAGCATCCGTGAAAATGGTTAAGGATGCGAGTCGGACAATCCAAAGTCTTCCAGGGAGGAGTGGTAGGTGAAGTATCAACCACATGAAGTCCTGAATGAGGTTGTCCGAAATGCACACAGGGGAATCTCAGAGGCATGTGAGATGGCTTCGTAGAGTGAGGAAAGATATAGGTGAGTTGGTAAGAAAACTTTAAATAAGGAAACAACTTTAAGTTTTCCTGCTAGTTTCACGATTGTCCTGCCAGAAGGGTTGGAGGAGGATTGGGGGAGGGTGAGAATCTTTTGGATTTATCATCAGGAACTTTTATTCTTTTAGAGTTTATGGTAAACCCTAAAAAGCGAATGGATTGGCAGGGAGAAAAAAACATTTGTGAGTGTTAAGGAAAAAACAAAGGTTGTGGAGTAAAGTTACGTAGTTAAGAGATTGTCAAAGGAGCAAACTTTAAGGAAGGTTTTTGTTAGCAAGCGAGGAGTCATTTATTTATGATGTGGCAAAGACGTTACTAATATTGAGTTTAACCATGATCTCTTGCATGTCAGCTGTAAAGATCCAACAAGCAGATGAGATGTCAAAGCATAAGGTTTTGAATTGGTAGTTAAGTTCATTCGAGTTAAAGGCTAGATAAGGGCATGATTTGGGGTGGACTGGGATGTGGTAATAACCGTTTTTTATTTTGAAGCATGTAAGAAAATCTTGCGTTAGGGTACCAGATAGATGGGCAGTGGCATCGTTCATTGATTCATAGTGAAAAGGAGGAAAGGTAATGAAGAGATTGACGAAACGGACATCAAGTGTGAAGCTGGTTTTGGAATAGTTATCTGTTGCGAAAACATGGTTGATTATTATTGAGTGTGAGGAGGGTTCTATGACTCTAGTTGAGAGGAGTTGGGATACGGTTGAGGAGATGAATTTGATGTGGTGGGGTGGATTATTGTGATTGGGAATAGTGAGCAGGGGGGTGGAGTTGAGCTTAAGAGCATGTTTGAAACGAGAGGCGGGAATAATAAATTTGACCGTTAACTTCAATAATTTTATAAGTTGGGATGTGGGAGGTACCTTTGAACTGGAGTCTGACACCGTGATGCATGCATTGTAGCACTGAGTGGGAGTATCTCCTTGAGGATGATGAGAGTAGAAGAGACCAATTAGATAAGTGGCTTGATGGAGAGGAGACGAAAAAGTTGTCGGGGTTTCTCAACCATGACGAGTGCTCCTGGAGAGCGAAGGTGGCGAGGCAGAGGTCTGAGTGTGAGGGTGGTGTTTCAAGGTTGGAGAGAATAGAGGGGATGGAAAGAATGAGGAAAAGGGAAAGGTTACTCGGAGGTTCTGGCGGAGTCTGCGGCTGCGGAGCGCGATTGGTCCGATTTCCTCTGGTCATAATCCGAGTGAGGCTTCTTGGTTGCTCGATAGTAGTCATATCCTCTATCCTTGTCGTCTTCGAAGTGGCACTTGGATGATGACCTCTTGCCATCTTTTGTCTTGAAGTGCTCGTCATTCTTTCGATACGATGAGTATTCGGATTCCGGAATTCCCAACCTTCAAGATAAAACAAGATAATAGATAAGCCCCTCAACGCAACGGCGTGGACCTATTGGCAGTCCGGGGGCGATAAAATAATATAATTCAGGCGACGACCCTTTACTTACATGTGAGCATTGCGTCTAACGAGGCGCATGCAATAATTGTACTCAGACTTGATGATGGGTTCTGCCTTGTTCATGACTTGCCTCATTGCGTTGTCAAACAACTGTCTTACTGACTTGGAAATGAGGGGTTCGGCGCAGTCCTTGGCTACTGATGCGACTCGTGCACTGAAATCTGCAGCGAAGGCCTTTCCAATGAGGAAGTATGAATAATTCATGTTAATCTCAAGGAAACGAATGTATGCTTCGATCTGCAAGTAGTAGCAAGGAGAGGCAAACGTCGTCTTCTAAGATGCAAGTTCGTCGTAGGCATGTTAAGACTCGCCGTGAAGCTTCTGCTGAATTCCGTTCATCTTCGATTGAAGCCTCTGGTAGAGTTGGCTCAGACTAGAGTTCTCTTCTTGCCTGTTGAGGTGTTGGTTCTTGAGCTGCTCAATGGAGAGGCGAGTCTCCTCCAGTTTGGTAGCCATTTACTGCATGAGTTGTTCAAAAGCTTTGATAGTGGCCTGTGAAATTAGAGATCAGGAAGAAAATTGTATGTCTGAATGATGGTGGGGCGCTTATGGTGTAAGTGTTTGAACATTGAAGACCAGTTCATTGAGGTTTTGGGAGAGGGGGTTGATACAGTCAACAATCTTTGGACGTGTGAAAACACGAGGTAGGATAGGGAGGACGACGAAGATTTCTGCACTAATCACTGATTGAGGGCCTGATGCGGCAAGGAATGTGTTGAGCCAATGATCCATCTGCACAAGCATAGGTTGTCATTAGTTATTATTATTTTTTTTTAATTTTAAATGAAGAAATTTTATTGATTGTGATCCTTTTGTTACCCTGTTTCTTCATCCCATCGTTCTTCTTGTCCTGGTCCCCCGCCCCCTTTTTTTTTAATAGAGTTTTATCTTTATAAACTTTCATATTTACGCAGAGATGGGGTGACAACTAATGCCATGCTTCAACAACTGAATGATAGATGGCTTGTGTGATTGTTTTTTTTTTTTTGTTTTTTTTTTTGAAAGTGTAATTTATAGTTAGAGGTGTGCTTCTACCGCTTGTGAATGGTAAAATAATGTATGGCTAATTGATAGGTGAGACTTCTGGTTCACATGTTATTGTTATTTAAACAGTCATCAGAAATTGCAATACTCAGCATAAGAGGGGTAGGTGGTCTTAGGGAGTATTAGGGTGCCTAAGTATTCTGTCGAATTGACGAGTTGATTGTCATGTGGGAAGGTTACTGGTAGGTTGCAATCGAGTGGTGTTTCTTTACTTTTTTTTTTTTTTTGGGGGGGGGGGGGGAAAGGGGGGGGGAATTGATTTGATTCATCCCCGTGTGTTGCTTTCTCTCCCCCGTTTTTTTTTTTTTTTTTTTTTTTTTTTTTTTTTTTTTTTTAGGCGTTAAGATATGCGAGGATATCTGATTTGTGAAGGATATTTTCAAAAAGGAAAACACATAAGAGAATTGGTGGTATGGAGAGGAGGATGGGAAATGATATTGATAACAATGTAAAAGTAGGAAGGACGATGGTGAGAAGTGGGTTGTGGGAGGTGATGAAGAGGAGTTTAAGTGAGAAGGAGATGGTATGTTGAAGAAAAATTCGAAGAAATTGCTCCATAGTTTTGCCTGCAAAAAAAACAGTCAAGAATGAATATGAGCTATAGTAACGAAATGTTGATTCATAGGGGTGATGGATTGTAGGGTTCTAGCAATCTGTTGATGAGTCAAAAAAAAAAATATATATATATATATATATATATTTTTAATTGCGAATGATTAGTCCTTCATTGGTAGGATAAATGTTTTATAGCTTGATTATTTGAGCATTATACTTGCTTTATTGTTTCGTCAGTCTGCGGTTTTATGAAACAGTCGTGCGATTAATGTAGGATGCAGTTGAGAATGAATGGTAGGCAAGGTAGTCGAAGGTTTTGCTTTAGATTGCCCATGCTCTTTATGATTTTTTTATTTTATTTTTTTAAGGAAACAAATAATCATTTTTTGGAGGATTGTAATGAAGTACGACAGTATATTCATCTAAGATTGTTGCTTCTTGGAGCTTGGCGAATATATGTTTTTTCGGTCCTCCTTTTTTCTTTTTTGAGGAGGATACATGGGCGGAAAGGAGATAAATAAGGAATATGAAAATGTAGTAGGTCAATCAATCGATTAGTGAGTTGGTTGATTAATATGAATTGAGTTGTTGGGGATGTTCAATGACAACTTGACTGTGTAGTTGCTGAGGGAGGGGTTTGTATAGTCTTGTTCGATGTTGGAGGATATATTCCTATATATATCGTCAAATAGAACTGCCCGGTAAACCGTAGGCAGAGAGGGAGAAGAGGACAACAAACGAGGGGCTGTGACAAACTGTTTCGTCGGAGTTTCATATATTTTTTATAGCTGATAACTAGGAATCGATCGAGTATCCTATTGAGTGGTCGATCAAGTAGTTGATTGATTTTCATTTTTTTTTCTGGTCGCATGATAAGTTGGGTAATTGGTTGGTCTGTTGATTGGTTGTCTGTTGGTAGTTGCTGCCGAGATTGTTGGAGGGAGAAAGTGTGATAATGCATTTGTGGTAATCTTTGTCGAAATATGTTTGAAGTTTTGTGTCTGCCTATATGATAGTTGATTTGCTCTTGTCAATTCGATTGATCAATTGGTTGGGTATTCTATTGGTCAACTAATTAGTGGGTTTAATCAATAATGGTAACGTAAGTGAAGGTGTGCGTAAAAACAAGTAGTCATCTGCTCTAAGTAATCATCGCTTGGAGGAGTTATCAGTCGATTAGGCGAGTGTTCTTATTGGTTAGTCTGGTAATCAATGGGTTGATGGATGGGTAGTCAATCGGGTAATGTTTTCAGTAATCGTTCGATCGAATAGTCGGTTAATCAAAGTGGTAATGAATTGATTTAATTAGTTTGATAATTGAGGGAGTTTGATGACGAAGATGATGGAATGTGAAATAATCGACTTTCCAATTTGTCGGGTAGTATAACATTTGAGCAATCGGTTGAAGTTAGAATCGGTTAGTAGTCAATGTGGGTTATCAGGTTATAGGTCGTTATGTAAGTTAGTGGAAAAGGTTGGAGTAGTGTTTGATTTACACGTCGAGTGAACGATTGCTTGTTCCGATCAATCTGATGATCGATCGACTGATTTGTCTGTTTGGCGGCATGATATAGAAATCTAACAAGTTTTTTTTTTTTTTTTTTGTCAATCGATTGGGCCAAATTGATAGAGTGGTTAATCGGGTTGACGATCGGATGATTAAGTAGTCGATCGATCTCTTGATCGATCATTTGAAAATTTGTGGTAATTGTAAGTTTGGTCAGTTGATTGTGAATGATTAATTAGTAAAGTTATCAATTGAACGGTTGATTAGTCGATCAAGTGGTTGACTGTTCTATTGGCGAATCGACCGAATGACTGGATAATATTTTATGTGTGGTTGATTGGTGGTGTGGATATTGGAATAAGTGTGACCGCGTAAGTGGAAGTGGCAAAGGTTGGGATATAGGTGATTGGTAAACCGATTGCTTGTTTCTGGTCGGTCTGATAAACAATCGATCGGTTGATTTGACTATCTGGTGATATGATCGAATGATCGGTTGTTTGATCGATGATGCAGTCAATTAATTTGAGTGTTCTATAAAGTGGTCGATTGGGTTGTCGGTCGGATGACTGATTAGTTGATCGGTGGATTAATTGAAAGTGAATGATGAATTAGCGGAGTGATCAATCGACTGATGTATTAGTCGATCGACCGATTGACCGATTTATTTGATTGAGTAATTCATCAAATTGATTATTAGTCATTTGTCGATCGGTGGTTGGCTGATTTTTTTTTTTTTTTTTTTTTTTTTTTTACAGTGTGATCGAGTGATCGTTTGTTCGATCGAGTAAACTATAAAGAGATCACTTGGCCAATTGGTGATGTAATCGATTGGGTGACCGTTCTATTGATGGCTATGTTGGCCAATCCGTATTGGAATTTGAGTGTCAAACTGTTGCGGTGCGGAAGTCAAGGGATTCTGAAATTTGTTCATCGGATTATCAGTCCTTTACCGACCGGTGGTTGGTGCCGAAAATATCTAACGATGTATCTGAGTAATCGTTCGATCAATCGGGTAAGTAATAGAGTGATCGACTGCTCAAATGATCGTATAATCGATTGAGTAGTCTCTCTATCGATTACTTGGTTGGCCGCGCGACTTGGGGTATGAATGCTTATCATGGGGTTCAAAAAATGGTTTATCATTAAAAGAGGGGTTGAGGAGTTAATTTATTATTATTATTTTTTTTAAGGGAGGAAGATCAGCAACCATCGACAAATTGCATGATTTGTAGGTAACTGATATTCCTTACTTTGGTCGCATTTGATCGTCGTCTCCGTCGAGTGTTTCTAGTCTGTTGCCTCTCCCTTTTTTTTTTTTTTTTTTTTTTTTTTTTTTTTTTTTTTTTCAACGCATTTGATTTACTTTAAACTTGTACTACATGTGGGCAAGGGTTGAGAGGTTGACGCATGCAGAAAGGAACGAAATTGAGAGAAAGTATTAAATCGAAAAACATTTAAGAAGTTGAATAATTAAAGATTCAGACATCAAACACACGGATTGCTCTTGCCATACTTTGTCATCTCGTCATTGTATTTGTCGTTAAATTTGGTTTTGTCTCCTTTTTTTTTTTTTTTTTTTTTTGAGTTAAGTGCACAGACCTGTCTCTTATACACATCTAGATGTGTATAAGAGACAGGCCTTACGTGCTCTGTTCTAATTGGCCTGAACGCCTGTACGACCGGATCGATGCGTGGAGTGCGGCTACGACCCCCACGCCGCGGCCTGGCCATGCAGACGTAAGCANTTTTTTTTTTTTTTTTTTTTTTTTTGAGTTAAGTGCACAGACAGCGCATTCAATATGCTTGGTGAGGAGACTTAAGTGGAATTAGTTTTGGTTCTTTGAAGTTGTCATAACTCCTTCGTTCTTCTTTTAGTACTGCTTGCAAAAATTTGGTCGAACGGCATATTTAGTGGGCCAATTTTGCTAATCTTTCAAGAGGGGTCGAGCATGTTAGAATTTTGAGGATGAAGAGGGTGGATCGATCCGGTCAGTTGGTTTGCTAAGCTATTGAATAGTTGATCTGCAACCTTGCTGATTGATGAGTTGATAATTGATGTGATTGGTTGTTCCTCGTACCAACAAATTAGTCAATCGGATGACATTGATCGATAAAGTAATCGATCTTGATTGAGTAGTTGGTTGATTGGGTCGGTTTGAAACTTATAGTGTGTGAATAACTGATGTTTTTTTTTTTTTTTTTCGAAATGCAATAGGTTAGGGGCTTGGAAGGGGAAAAGGAGGATAATGCAAGAACCTGAGAAAAGAGAAAGGAAAGATTGAGTAGCAAAAATTTACTAGATTTGCAAGAACCTTAGAAGGAAGAAATGAAAGATTGAGTAGCAAAATTTTTGCTAGATTCGCGTTTTTTTTTTAAAAAACATCTCTCAATTGGAGCTTAGCCATTCCTTGACATTACTACTTTCTCGCTCCCTCCTATTCATTATAGAGAGCAAGAAAGAAAGGACAAGCAACGAGCCGCTGGCATTATTGACATCGTCTTTACTAGAGTTAATTCTGACAGTAATTATAGCAAAAGCTAGTAACGTCTCTTACTTGGGTTTTGGGGAAGGAAGGCAGTGGGGAAAGGCGAGAGGAAAAATAGGAGAAAATAGATGAAGAGGACAAGTAAGAAGAGGGAAATGATGCAAAAGAGAAAAATGTAATCTAGGTCTCTGAAGATACGTGGCATTCGCCTAGCTCTCGGTGCCTTCGGGATGAGAGGTTTTAGGGAAGTGGGGGATGGTTTTTGGGTGCTAGATTGGTGCGGGTGCGGGACTATGAAGAGCTGTTGGATAGGGATCGACTGATTGGGAAAAGGGGGAGTCGAATTCAGAGGCGTAATCTGAAGCTCTGCGATGAGTCTTTCTTCTTCTGGGGAGAGGATCTTCAACCTTCCTCCTTTGCAGCATCTTGATTGTCCTGATCAATGGAGGTGAAGATATGAGTTGCGTCTTTGGAGTTTTAGGATGAAGCGCAAAAGTGTTGGTTGCGATGAATAGGAGCTCAGGCTTCTCTCACAAAATCCGGTGTTGATTGGTACTCAATCTGATTCTTGCAGGCTTGGTCCGTGAGCAATCTGAACCAGGGTCCCGGTCCAGATTGTACAAGTTGGTGAAGAAGGAGATGGGAAGCATCTCCCTTGATGAGCTGTTTGAAGAAGCCTTGAAAAAGAAGGCCAGAGGAAAGATAAAACCTGGTAGCCTTCGAAGGCAGGTTCTCCGCTAGGCTGAGAAGGCCGCCGTTAACCCAGAACTTGGAGGAGTCCTCTCTTGCTAAAGCGAAGCATAGTGAGAAACAGTTGCAGGGGACGTGCAAATCATGCGCGTGTTGCTCCTTGTAGTTTGCTAGCTTCACGTTTGTCGTCGCCTGCTCCTGAGGGGAAAGATAGTTCATACTGTAAGTGTCACAAGTCATTAGTGAGAGAAGTAGATTAGAGTAGAAGGAGTGAGAAATTAGTTTCATTGCTTATTCCCGTCGGAGAAGGAAAAATGATTGCGTGTTATTTTGAAAGGTGCAAAAGGCGGCTTCTTCTGCGAACTCGAGTAAATCAGAGGTGACAAGATTCGATCCGTACCTTCTTTCAACGAAGGTGGATTGCAGTGAAGTTATGGTGTCAGGAAAGACGAAAGGGAGGCCGAGGGAGGGTCTAGGACGAAGATACGCTGGATATTTTCGTCGGTGGCTATGAGGGGTAAAATTATGGAAGAACGTAACGGTGTGATGAGGGAGGAGAAGATTGTGGCTAATTGCTCATGGGGGATGGGTTCTTGCGACTGGACTGTGAGGTTGGAGGGAAAAAAGGAAAGGAGGAATAAATCGAAAAGTGGTGTGTTGATGGGGGGTAGTGAATGAAAGGAAGAGGATGTAGACGGGAGGCGGATGTGGCGTGGGGGTTAGGATTGGTGGCGGGATTAGGCAACTTGAAGGGGGGGGGGTAGGTCTCCGATTGTGCAGGCAGATAGGTTTATGGTGATGTAGGTGGGAACTGACTTACCGGGGTGGGGTGGACTGACAGGAAAGAGCGACCGAAAGAACCGTTGACTTCTAACCGACTTCGAGAGACGATGCTGACAGTGCGACCTTGATTGACGATGGGAAACCCGAGGGACTGCGACTTGAGAGTCCTTTCACCGAATCAAGGCGAGGGGAAAAGAAAATCGACATTTGAGGACCTGACCCTTGTGCGGCGTGTGCGCAGGTTTGCATTTGCAATGAATGCTGCGAGCGGTCGAGGCCTGAAAGGCTCAACTCAGGAGAACACTCAAGCTATTGTGGCTGGACAAACGCCTGTTACTAATACTGTTGCAGGACAAAGCAGTAGTACCGGAAGGGCGGGCGAGGCTGTGCTTCAGCTGGGGTAAGTTGTCACATCAGATCCAGGTAACCGTAAATGTTGAGTGACATGGATGGAAACAACTGCGCTACATGTGGTCCTGAGGTTTTGTAGATCTACGTTCTGTAATTGACGTCCAAAAGGCAACAATCTGGTACCAAGTTCCAATGACCGTCCTTGTTGTTTCTGTTGATGTAGGCCGATGATGGTTGTTTGTTGAATCCGGCTCGTCAACCTTGTGTGCAACCAGGTGCGCGGTTGCTCGTGTAATGTTCCGTTGGGGAGCACGAAACTATGCTCATGCCCAAAAACGCGGCAGACAAACTTGTAGGCGTGCCCAACTCATTCCGATTTTTTGAATTTCCAAATTTGGAATGTGAACCGTTCCCTTCACCTTTTCGTTCTCTTTGTTTTTAGGGTCATTTCTCAATTTATGTGTGTTGGAGGGTCCATGCAAATCTTCTGTGTGTCATCCAGCGGACTTGCTCAGTTGGTTATGCACGCAAGTGGCATTCTGGAGGTTGTGGGTTCAAGCTCCACTGGCACTGCGGCCTGTGGCGTACTTAGTCCCAACCAGCGGTGATAGTCCGTTTGATACCTCTGATCGGTATTAGCAGGGTTCTGTGTCAAAATGGGTGTGAGTGTGAGTGTGAGTGGGTTGTGTGTGGTGTGTGGTGTTTGGGAGAGTGTTGGCCTTAGACACTGTTGTTATTCGGTTGAGGGTGGAGGACGATGAAAAGAGAGGCGCAGCGATTGGCAAAATGCTCGGTCTTTGCGTTAGCCGAACCCCCACCAGCAGCCCCACCCCATCCTTGACCACCATGGTTGGCGTGGGGGCAACTTTCATCCCCTCTGATGGCTCGAGGGAGAGAACAAAACTAGGTTTGCGGGGGTCCCATGTATAAGCCTTAGGAGTAGTGGTAGGTAGGTAGTGAAGGTAAATTGAAAGAACCTGAAAGATGATGAAATATTTGAGAGAAGAATAACGGATGTCCAGAATGACGCCCTTCACATTTGCATGCCATCCACGTACCAATTTCAGGATGATATTTTCCTTATTGGAAAGTGAGCAATCTTTGTCTCTCTCTCTGTCTCTCTCTCTGTCTCTCTCTCTCTCTCTCTCTCAACACACACACAC
>BFEA01000255.1:1782500-1809057 GCA_003427395.1 Chara braunii
CACACACACACACACACACACACACACACACACACACACACACACACACACACACACACACACACACACACACACGAACATACACACACACATACACACACACACATACACACAACTCATTCTCAGTTGAACTTATGGTTGACGCACTTGTTAGTTTAGAACTTGTTGGCATCCATGATGCATGTGCCTATGTGTGTGGCCAAATAACCACTGGATATGAGGATAAGGTAGCCCATCATATACTTAGACAAAGGAATAATTTGGCCGGTCCATGTGCCTACGTGTGTGGCCAAACAACTGCTAGATACGAGGATAAGGTAAGCCACCAGTTACTTAAGCAAATGAATAATTTGGCCGGTCCACCTTAGTCCAGGTATGCAGTCCCACATAATTTCTTCGAGTATGTGTATAATTGAGTATTCTAGTAGTTGGGTATAACCACAATTTAGTACTACCAGCCTTGGCCATCCCAGTTCCAAGCATGCAAATAATTTTGACAGGTCATTCCTTGGGCAAATGGACATGTTGGACATGGGGCCTGGGTATACTGACAATTTACATTTTTTTTAAAGGTATAAGTTATCAATGCAATTTTTCGTCCCCATAAAAAAAATTGTTGTATACTCCTTAGAAATGAGATATATGCCAGAATGTCCCTAAAAGATAGTGGTGTGGAGCAAAATATATTTCTGATATACACCTTTACATCTATTGGACCGGTCATCTGCAATATACCCCTACCGGGTACCGGTCCAAGTTTTAACTAATAGTATCTAGAAAGTAAAGTGGAAGGGTATTTTTAAAACTTGGACCGGTACCCAGTAGGGGTATATTGCAGATGACAGGTCTAATAGATGTGAAGGTGTATGGCAGAAAGATATTTTGCTCCACACCACTATCTTTTAGGGACATTACTTTCTAGATACTATTAGGTGGAAAGTGTTCGATTAGGGGACTAATTAAACCCCTTGACCTGAAGGCAAGGACGAGATACTAGAGTTATTGTGCTGGAAATGACCGCCCCATCAAAAAGACCAATCAGTTAACACTTCGTAAACCGACCAACATAAGTTATACTAAGCCGGTCAAAAAAATTGCTTTAGGAGACCCAACCAATATATTCAATGGTTTTGCGGTCGCCGTGGTTTGATATCCAACCTCCATGTTAGAAATCGACAAACATTGATAATTTAATCGACACTCCCTTGGTCGGAATAAAGGGTCTAGTAGCCATACCTTTTATGTTGTGTACTTCTCATACATATTACGAATGGGATATTTGCCAACTTGAGCGGACTACCTTTGGTGTTGGTATGATAAATTAAAAAAAAAAAACTATATGAACAACCATTGAGGTTTGCAAATGCAAAACATAATGTCATCATAATATATATGGGTGTCTCGTTGCCCTAATGCATTCTAACCAGGTCATTTTCTGTTTTGCAATAGTAAGGGGCTATCATAGTTACTATATGTCACGTCCCAATAAGCCGTGTACTGAATTGCATCATCACGATTTAGATATGCAGAGACCCAATTATGTCATAATTGGACTAATTTGGCTTTTCAGACAACAAAGGGCATGTACTTCCCAAACCACAAAAAAAAGAGAAAAAAACAATCATGCTACTAGAGTCTACTTCGATAGTCACTGCTACATGTGTGCCACAACATGAATGGTGAAACTCTGGTGGGAATATCCTCCCATTTAAGAGAATTTTGCATCGTAAGTTTAACATAAGAACCACTTATCGGGCGTGGAATGTGCCTTAAACGACGAAATATATGAGGGTACGTAACTTTGGTTTATCGTGTGGACCGTGACACAATTTTAGTTGTTTGGGGGTGCATAAACAAATGTGTTTCTAGCGACCAGATGTGCACTAGTATCTACAAACTCGGGCTTAAATTAGTGCGAGGGTTCATAAAAAATCAAAGGCGGACTAAAAACAATCTATAATTCAAAAGGTTTATGAGATTGATGGTGGCTAGATAGGGTACAAGTCTTGAAAATGTGGTAGATTTTAATTGAAGGGAGTCATAATTTTCGAGCCGCCTCTTAGTTGATAGCAACTGGATCAAAAAAATTTGACTACTAGGGGCTGTGAAAGGTAGAGAGTAAAGGGGTAAGAGGATAAGGTGCATATTTTGTAGGGACTAGATCCACGTTACAACTAGTTACTTTAGGTGGGGGTCACTATCTAGTATGAAAAAGTATAAAGTTTAGTTGAGCACCAAATGACTCGTTTTGTTAATTGCTCGGATTTGTTCCGAACGGAGTGAATACGATGCAACTCGCCCCTTAAGTCTCGGGCAGCCAATCAGCCTGACCCATCATCCGCTACGTGTCCTATTTTCGTCCCTTGTCTATCTCCACTCCTCCCTCACCTCCTAGCCCACCTCTGACCTCTGAGTGAAATAACGAGGATCCTGGATCTCTTCCTTCTCCTTCTCTTGGAACCTCACCCCCTCTTTCACCGCCATTTCTATAAGTTTTGCGCCAGAACAAGTACTCAACCGACATATGTTGACGATGCGAGGCTCAATTTCTTCAATCAGACAGGTGCATCATCCACGACGTAGCCCGAACCTGCTTCGATTTGCGCAGTTTTTTAGTGTAGCCGGGATACACGAGGCAACCAAGTTCAGATTTATCTATAACGTGAATCAAGGGAAGGTGTTAGCCGAGGCATCGACCTTTTTACGACTCTCTCCCCCGGGAGTCGGCCACATCGCAGTAATCGTCTTCTTCAGCGGGGACTTTGCCGTGCTCTACGAAGGCGTTCACACAAGCGCGTTCAATCAATTGAGGACCTGGGCGAAAAATTTGACAGATATGTGGCGGCAAAGACTTTCACGCCCGGGGGTTTGGATCGTCCAAATGGACAACATTGACGTACATCATATCCGAGTGCACCTTACAGAGCCAGAGGTAGTTCTTCCGGAGCTTGCCCCCTTCGCACCTGCCCGATGAACGAGCACCGAATCTCCACATTTAGTCTGTCGTCATGCTTTCCTCCCTTTTGACAGTCCCCCATCCATCCGCATCTATCTTTCCAAATCGAGGCAATATCGGTACCAATTGTGAAAGAAGGGAGGTGAGCGAAGTGGTTGAAGGCTTCATGACACTAAGTTTTCGTTGGGTACAGATCGTGTTCCATTGGTCTGAGCAAACTGATGAGATGGATGTGGAGGAGGTACCCAACGATGAAGTCGAGCTGCTGATTATCCAAGCACGGAGAATAAACGTGGAAGGAGAGTTGTTGGGGATCGTATTAAGAGCGATGGGTCCCGACCATCTTGGACCAACTACGGGATAACTGTTGGTGTTCCTCGTGCAACTCCTCACCGATCTGCCCCTATATATCATCTCCTGTAGCGATCAGAATCTTACGCACGTCACTTTGGAACAAACATTAATACCGCAAATGCTGTGGACATGTTGCTCTGAGTACGACGATCAGAGCCGCTATTATCCATCGACGAACAAGTACTTGGATCCGAAGGAGGTAATCGATCCATATTTTTGAGAAGTGGTCGGATCGTTTGCTGAAGTCACCTTCGAGAGCGAAGCTGAAAAAAACACCGAATCAGGATCTAGTGATACTGATTACAATGAATACTCAGATGAGGAACACTCGAAGGAGGAGACCAAAAAGCGAGTGGAAGAGCACGTGGAAGGAAAGCGGTTTGTCGATCAGGCGACACTCAACGATCCTACAAAGGATTGTGAGCCGCCCAAAGAGGAAGAAGAGCGCGATGGTGGCAGCGCAGGAGCAAAATACAGCAGAAGGTGAGCCCAAAGTCCCTCCCACTCTCCCCGACCGAGGCACAGTTCGCCTACATCGAGATGCTAGCAATCGGGCAACGTCCCCGGTTATTATCCGTCGTCCCCTTGACTATCTCACCCTCCGCCAGATCGAGGGTCATCCGTCATTTTCCTCCACTTGACACCCTTTTCCCTCTTCCTTGTTTTATCAGCAATATGCTACCCGCCTCGTCTGTGACATTTTTCCTCACCCAACCACCCAATCCCTCGTTTCTCTTTTCCGCCTCCACATTCTCCTTTTTAGCGTGGCGTGACGGAACTTCAATAACATTGAAGTTTATTGCTTGATCACCGGGACAATCCCCTCATGTGACCACCACGAGCAGTTTTGCATGTCCCTCCAGCGCACTCTTTGCACCCTTTACCCAGGCTACCTCGCCTCCCTCCCAATCGTAATCATCGCTTCCCCCACGTCCATCCATTGGTGCGCTATGTGAACATCCCTACCGGGGCGCGATCACTGACTCTTTCCTTCCTCTACTTCCTCAGTCTCACCCTCCTCCCTCACCCCCCATCTTGAGAGTACTGTACCCGCTGAGGCAACAAAAACATTAACAATGATCACGACAAAGCGAAATCGAGAAAGTGACGGAGACCAGGTATTAAAAAAGCGTGGGACCATGATAATGCCATATGGGAGACAACGATTATTACAAGCTGTATACTGGCATCTCGGTTTCCCTCGTCGTCTCCATCTCCCTCTTCTTGTTTCTCTTCCTTTTTCCATGGGCATGATGCATGCAAGCAGGAGCTCACATGGGCATATGTGGAGGGGCTCATGTGGAGGGGCTTGATCAAAATGCACACGTGCCCCCAATCTTTTCTTCCTTTCCTTTTTGTTTTGTGAAAGCTTGGTCACATGGCGGTTGGTGTTTAGGACGCGCCTTAGCGACTGCAGGAATAACAGTTGACGATGTTTTTTCTTTTTTCTTTTGGAATTGGGCCGGGAATTTTGGCGTGGTCATTGCGCGGAAAAATATTTTTTAATCTTTGAACGCTGTGGAAAAAATGCGGGACGCCACGGGGGCGATCGAAATTAAGACTCTAATTAGATTAGGATTTTGGGGACGTCGTATTTTTTTTTTTTCGTAACTGCACGGTGCTCCTTACTGAGGTGTGTTTTACTGCGCTTTGTCGTGCACTCTACTTCCGCCGCGCCTTAATTCTAATCTTTACTGTAATTTCTTCTTGTTCCTTCCTCGACGAGTACGAGTGTAACTGTAAATTCTGTAATCCTCTCGTTCTTGGCTTCTCATTGCATCGAAACTTGCGGCTTCTTTCCCTTTATCTCATTGGCTGCAACGGTGGATGACTGGATCGATGTGTGAAGAGTGGCTACATCCCCCACGTCGCGGCCAAGGCATGCCGGCCGCAAACACTTCCTTTTTTCCTCTCTCCCCCTACCTCAA
This sequence comes from Chara braunii, assembly GCA_003427395.1. Taxonomy (NCBI): domain Eukaryota; kingdom Viridiplantae; phylum Streptophyta; class Charophyceae; order Charales; family Characeae; genus Chara; species Chara braunii. Next base: position 1,787,739 of record BFEA01000255.1, read on the forward strand.
CGTAATCCCGAGTATCTCGCGCAAGTGCTAATAGCTACAAATTTTGCAAGCGTGACGAAATCGCTCTCTAATCAAACTTGGGAAGCTTAGCTCAGTCAAGAGGATTGGCTCACGAGTAGGAGCTGAGAAAGAGGTGAGTTCGGAGTAGGGCGATCTGACAAGCTGGTTGCATGTGTGCGGGGTTGACGTGTGGTTACGACGGACTGTGGAGCACGGGTGAGCCCAGCGTGGGTACTCGAACTAAGCGGGGTGACAACTCTGAGTTGTTGGTAGGTGCAAGGCGACGGACCGTCAGCATCGGAACTAGAAGTCCCTTGGCTGTGTTACCGCGCGTTCATTGAACACGCGTTTTGCGTTCAGGGTATGAACGCGGTGAACGCGCGTTCACTGGACGCGCGTGAACGCGTTTGACGCGTTTGCGGGGGGGTTGTGCGGGGTGGGGGGGGCCTTTGGGCAGTGTGGGGAGTGGCAGCGGTGCTTGGGGGGACTGCCAGTGTGGGCAGTGTGGGGAGCGGCGGCGGTGCTTGGGGGGGGGCTGTGGGCCAATGCCCCAGACAAAACGGGCAAAAAAAAAAAGTGTGTGCCTGAAATTGTTCGTCTGTGTGTGTGTGAATGTGTGTGTGTGTATGTGTGAAAGGTCCTTTTTTTTTTCTTTTTGGGGCAGGCGGGGAAATCCCCCTAACACGACTCAGACGGCCCATGCAGGCTATCTGAAGGGTCCTTGCAGCCATGTAACGCAAACCCCCCCACCAAAATCAAGGCCGACAATGAATGTATAGTAGAGTTCGAGTTGGGCGAATATATACTCAAGATTCGACTTTAGGTCTGTGTTTCAACAGTTATGGGTTGCTCACGTAGCTAGGGTCTGCTGGTCTCTGCACGTTACTCTTAGGGCTCAGCTGCACTACTCACCAAATGTGCAAAACTAGAATGAATCTTTTTGCAGAACATGGAATAATACGCCGCCATATGTTTTGTCTTTTGTGCATGTGATGAGTAGAGGCCCTTAGGGCCACTGCACTTATTCCTAAGAAAAGAAAAACGAGAAAATTTTCTTGTTTTTCTTTTTTCTTGTTTTTTTTTTTCATCATTTTTTTTTTCTCGTTTTTTTTTTTTTTTGGTTTTTTCTTTTCTTAGGAATACGTGTAGTGGCCCTAAGGGCCTCTACTCACCACATGCACAAAAAACAAAACATATGGCGGCGTATTATTCTATGTTCTGCAAAAGATCCATTCTAGTTTTGCACATTTGGTGAGTAGTGCAGCCAAACCCTAAGAGTCACGTGCAGAACCAGCAGACCCTAACCACGTGACCAACCCATAACTACTGAAACACAGACTTGAAGTCGAATCTTGAGTATATATTCGGCCAACTCGAGCTCTACTTCACATTCACTGCCTGCCTTGATTTTGGTGGGGGGGTCTGCGCTACATGCCTGCGAGGACCCTTCAGATAGACTGCATGGGCCTTCTGAGTCGTGTTAGGGGGATTCCCCCGACCGGCCCAAAAAGAAAAAAAAAGGAACTTTCACATACGGTGGGGGGTGACGTGGCAGGGGGGGTAGGCCTGGGGGGGGGGGGGGGGGGGGTTGCACTTTCGTGGTTCCTTGAACGAGGCCCACCACCCCGTAGTCCGTAAAGCGCGCGCCTGCCCCCCGGGGTCGCGCTCAATTTTTTCACGCCACGTGGCGCGGTTTGAACGCGACTGAACGCGGCCCCGGGGGGTATGAACGCGCGCGTTTGAACGTGAACGAGCGTTCAGCGCGTTCAGCCGGTTACAAAGTCCCTTGGTTCACACAGTCCCTCTTGGTACTTGCTGGACTGGACTAGGACTGACTGGACCGGTACCGCTGCCCACTTGCCTCTGTCTAAGCGTGAGACAAACTTCGAAAGGCTGCTTTCGAAACTTCCGGAAGTCTGTGGGCTTGACCTTTCGGGTACTGTAGCAGCTACGACCTTGACCTTTCAGGACTGTAGCAACTACGACCTTGACCTTTCAGAATGCTTATAGCTACGACCTCTACAAAGCTGTGACCCCTACTCGACAGACCTACAGATCGAATCCCTACATCTACACAGTCTTGCGACAGACAAACAACAACTAACGAAACACAGGTCATGGGTTCAAACACTCGGGGGTCAACTCGATACTGTACATGGGTAAGGTAAGGTCTGGGGATCGAACCCTGGAATCTTCATCTGCCCCTGCAAGGGTGAAAACCGTTTCACATTCCTTCACCATGAAAAAACCCTATCCTATACCCCTTGACGAAACGTACCTAGCCACCATAGCAGGCAGGGAGGGTAACAGGACCAGGCAGGAACTGAAGGGTGACGGTCACGAACCTATAGTAGACGTAGTGTGTGCTTTGGCAAGGGGAGTGAGTGTCAGGGCACTCTATGGCCAGGGTGGCCCAAAGCTTGGCATGGGGCTGAGGCGGCTTACAAGCGCTGTAGTCGTTGAGGGGCGCAGTGCATGTATGTATGAGCCCCTTCTGTTGTCATATTCACTATACACTCAAAAAAAGCATGACTGTGCCAGACTGTTTTGTCGGACTTTCACCGACTCATCAGGAGGTTGAACCCACACATACTGGGAGTTCCCATCATATACCCAGCTTCGACCCAACATGTGACACTGTGTGTGTGTGTGTGTGTGTGTGTGTGTGTGTGTGTGTGTGTGAGATAGATAAATAGATAAATAGATAGATAGATAGATAGATAGATAGATAGATAGATAGATAGAGAGAGAGAGAGAGAGAGAGAGAGAGAGAGAGAGAGAGAGAGAGAGAGAGAGAGAGTTGGGGAATAAAGAGAGAGAGAGAGAGAGAGAGAGAGAGAGAGAGAGAGAGAGAGAGAGAGAGAGAAGAGAGACAGAGAGAGAGAGAGAATGGTGATAGAGAGATAGATAGATAGATAGATAGAGAGAGAGAGAGAGAGAGAGAGAGAGAGAGAGAGAGAGAGAGAGAGAGAGAGAGAGAGAGAGAGAGAGAACATGGAAGCAGGACCTGAATGCAGGGGGACATGTGGGCTGGGGCGCGGGTCAAGGAAGGGGGCGTAGTGCCTGAAGAAAGAAATTCGGGTGGAAGTGGCATGGCAGACAAACCGACAATGTGAGCATTTTTTAGCCATAGCATAAATTTTCTCAATAAAGAAAAGCCGTCAGTCTGTGTTCCAAGTGGGGTCAGCGTTGACTGTTGCATCGCTATTCCACTTTCACTTCTTTACAACCGGACTCGACACCGTGACGTTGATTTCCCTTTTTCTCGTACAACTCACAATTTGTAGAGGGCCTAGAGGCCAGTTCCTACCCTTCGTCCCCCAAATACAACGTACAGTCATTATAGTTGTATTTAGACTGAAAGAGAACGTTCCGGTGAATAGGGAGGTTTAGGGAATAGTGGGAGTCAAGCCGTCAGCACGACTTAGCCGCCGTGACCCGCCGTGACCCGCCGTCAGCTGTCACGTCAACGAGGCAAAGAATGCGAAAGGCGGCAGAGAAGAGACGATAGGGGAGAAAGAGAGAAGAGGAGTTGGAAGAGGTTCTGGTGTCGCTTCGCTATATAGCATAGTTAATGCATCTGGACGTCACAAAGATCCGATACCTTCACAATGTTTGTCAATGATCAGTCTCAATGTATCTGGTCTAATTTGCAGTTCCATACACTTCGAATGTGACGTAGTGGAAGGAGGCCCTCTGTCTGTGCGGAAGAGGGAAACGTGGAGGTGCAGCCCGCAGAGAAAAAAAATGTTGATGTCTTGTACGTCCAGCCAGACGAGTGCGATCCTAGAGTCTTGAGTAAGTGTCGACACGTGGGCGGCATGCCGCTGTCGTAGATAGGTCTCTTCATGTAGTAGGAGGAAGGGAGGAGGAGGAGGAAAGAGGGAGGAAGAGAAAGAAAGGAGGAGGGAGGAGGAAAGAGGAGAAGGGAAGAAGAAGAGTGGGGAGATTAAACAAATAAGGTGAGATGGTGCAAAAAGAGGGGTTATGCAAATGATAAATGGAGACAGACACGTGGCTTCATTCTGCAGCATCAGTGGCCGTTGGATCCTCCTTGACTGTCCTTGCAATGCATCTCCGGTGTTGACCTGTAAGTCCTGCCTTTTTTTGTATTTTATTTTATTTTTTACTTTTGTATTTTGTTTTATTTTATTTTTTGAAGAAAAAGACAGAGAAGAAGAAGAAGAAGAAAAAGAAGAAAAAGAATAGTGAAAATAGCGGCCATAGACTGTTTTTCGCACGTGCTTCAACAAATATTCATGATATCTCCGTATGCACTCAGGCTGTCCTCAGTAGAAACACGCATATTATTCCCGGACGCGTTTTGGCCAGGTTGAGCTCCTGCCTCCCCTCAGGGGGCTTCTCCCTAGAAGAAGAAGAAGAAGAAGAGAAAGAATAATTGACTCTTTCTTTCAGCGGCACTGCGCTTGCCCCCCCCTCCTCCCCCCACCATATTTCTCAAGTATTGACTCTTTCTTCTGGTGCACCTTTTCATTTTTTCCCCTTATTTGTGGTTTTAGCAAGGTGGTAGGATTACTCAGCACTGAGTCAACAGAGTCTTCTGATAAGCCCGGTCTGTAGGCAGACCGCTTCTGACATAATTGTAGAGAGAAGACAGCGGGTGAATTGTGCTGTATCGGGTATGCATGGAAGGGGAAAGAGAATATGAATCATGGCAGGTATCGGATCGGAAAGATAGGTCGTATACATTCATATATGATATGAGATAGAGAGAGGATGGGATATTAAGAGAATGAATCATGGCATGTATCGGAGCGGAAATATAGATTGTGTAAATTCATTCATGATGAGGGAAAGAGTAAAGAAATAAGAGAAAATGAATCGTGGCGGGTAGTATCTAACTGGAAAGCGAAGTTGTATGCATTCATTCGTGACGAGGGAGAGAGCAGGGGAGGAGGAAGAGCAAAGACGAGAACCCATAACATGCCTCCGCGTGCTAGCGTCTTCACCAGAAGACAACGCATCCTCGCCTTGAATGTATACACACAATGTGTCCGGTCCGATACCGTCATGATAGCGGTGCTTGTGTTCAGTGGGAGACGTTCACACTCTGGTATGAGAGGAAGAAGGGAGAGAGAGATGGTGGTGGGTGAGCGGGGAGAAGCAAAAATCACTGTTTGTGGTTTTTTTTTTTTTTTTTTCCTTTTCATAATTATTAAGAATGGAAGGGGGTGGTTCGCCCTCAACCATTGTGTGTTTATCTTCTCGGGTTTCCCACTGATGACGTCAACGTTGAGGTCGCGAGGAATCGAAACCTGTTTTGTTTATTAACACTCAGCCACGTCCGCCCAATGATCCCTCACGGCCTGAGTGTTGACGTCATCAAATGAAACAACGTTAATCCGCGCAACCATGTCAGCCGTTGGTCACGATCGTTCGTGGCATTAACGTTGACATCATTGTATGCGGCGTTGGCCATCTATCATCTGCACTGTCGAGCGCATCGATCCCATACGGGGACCCTCCCGGCCGCGTCACCACCTGTCGAGCGCATCGATCCCACACGGGAGGGTCCCCGTGTGGGATCGATGCGCTCGACAACGCTGACCCCACTTTGTGGAGTGGCTGTGGTCTGCGACTTGACATTTGCTCAGCGTCGACTCTTATGTGTGTGCAGCGGCGTCAACGGCGTTGACTTTCCGCAGTTCTGAATCTTCAGGAAGGACGATGTCCAGTGGTGTTGACCACATGCGGCATCTGCGTTGACTGTGGTCTGTGATCTGTGAGTTGATTTTTCGTGCGGCGTTTTCTTTCCGGGAAAGGCGATGTCCATCGACGTCGGCTTAGCGAGGAGGAAATAGCCTTCTTGAATTTGTTTAACCTTGTCCCGTCGTCGTCGAGGACTTTGTTTAACCTTGTCCCATCGTCGTCGAGGACTTTGACTTTGACTTTGACTTTGGGGAGTACTGGGTGGGCGAAGTCTTGCTACACCCTTTGACATCGCACACATTTGCAACATCATTTTGAGGTCAAAGATATGCGCAGCGTTGTCGTCAACACCAAGGACTCAACCGCTCAATGACATGTGATGATGTGAGCGTGAGCCATAGAGATGAGGAGGATCGCGTTATCACTTCAGGAAGCGCAGTTCTGGGTGCGTCGTGTAGTATATATGGTGTTCCACGTAGCAGTGGATAAGTTTGACTTTGACTTTTCTGCCTGATGGAAGCTAGCGCCCCCCCCCTCTCCCCCCTCCCCGCCCTCTCCTGCCACGTGCGCACACACAGTTTATGCGTGTGACCCTGGGGTGGGTCGGGATACCAATCGTCCGGCCGGGACTGGTTGACGACGCGGCTTTGCCTGATTGTTACTGGCATCATTGACTTAAATCGATCGAGATCGGGGAGTTTTGTTTTCGACTTCGTGTCATCTTGTTGACGTGTGTCGTTCATTGGCAATCGAGATGGCGATCGGGACCTTGGAAGATGAGCGATCGAGATTCAGTCTGACCTTTCACTAACTGAAAGGGTTGTTGGGCGTTTGACAATGCACAGACGCTGCTGCTTAACAAACAACCGGTCTGGCGAGGACTGGACTTTGACTTTGACTTTGACTTTGGGGAGTACTGGGTGGGCGAAGTCTTGCTACACCCTTTGACATCGCACGCATCTGCAACATCGTTTTGAGGTCAAAGATATGCGCAGCGTTGTCGTCAACACCAAGGACTCAGCCGCTGAATGACATGTGATGATGTGAGCGTGAGCTATAGAGATGAGGAGGATCGCGTTATCACTTCAGGAAGCGCAGTTCTGGGTGCGTCGTGTAGTATATATGGTGTTCCACGTAGTTGTGGATAAGTTTGACTTTGACTTTTCCGCCTGATGGAAGCTAGCCCCCCCCCCCTCTCCCCCCTCCCCGCCCTCTCCTGCCACGTGCGCACACGCAGTTTATACGTGTGACCCTGGGTTGGGTCGGGATACCCATCGTCCGGATGGGACTGGTTGACGACGCGGCTTTGCCTGATTGTTACTGGCATCGTTGACTTAAATCGATCGAGATCGGGGAGTTTTGTTTTCGACTTCGTGTCATCTTGTTGACGTGTGTCGTTCATTGGCAATCGAGCTGGCGATCGGAACCTTGGAAGATGAGCAATCGAGATTCAGTCTGACCTTTCACTAACTGAAAGGGTCGTTGGGCGTTTGACAATGCACAGACGCTGCTGCTTAACAAACAACCGGTCTCGAGAGGACTGAAATTCTTCATGATTCATGAAATGTCGTCGAATAATCCGGTCTTGTTAAGTGAACATTCTCTGCATGTGTTTGGTTTTCACATAGGAGTTGGGCGGTACTCGTTGACTTTCGTGTTGTGATTGCCCTAGATCTAATTTGTCATTTTGCGAACGCCCGTGCGAGTCAAAGTCAACACAATATGTAAGAATCGTGAACTGAAGGATAGTAACGTATTAGTAAGGATCCACCGTAAGACGAGAGTAACGTGAAACCTCAGAGAAACTTCAGAGAATCTCAGTGAAAACCTAGGACTCAAAAGTTGTCGGCTCGGCAGTCCCAAGGCTTCCACACGTCGATGCTGTCGTCGTCGTCGTATCGAGGGAGACAATGCGATTAGCGATGGTGAGCTTTCCGTGAAAGTTCCGTTTTAAAAGGTGAGATTTTCGTGAAAGTTCCGTTTAAAAGGCGAGATTTTCGTGAAAGTTCTCCTTTGCAAGGTGTAACAACGACTATGGGATGAGCGATGATGGCAGCTGGGTCTCCTCTGGCGGGTTCACACCCTGCAAGGCGAACGTTTCGTGAAACTACTCCTGGTTGAGGTTATGTGGGGTTGCAAATGTGTGCATTGTCTATATTCTATGTATGCAAGACCATACCATCGCTTTCTGTGACATGCAAGGAACCTGACAGTTCACAACTTGCTGGAGTGTATCACACTACATGCATAGACGTCATTCACATAGATAGAGAAACTTCACACAAAGCCAAGTCGAGAAAAGATGAGAACCAAGGTAGCGCAACCCTCATTATCACAACCACATCATACAAAAAGTATTTCGAGTCCAAGAGTACAGCGCCAACCGAATACAAGTCTCTCTCGTTCAATCATCAGCATGCAGCCTGGCTCAGCCAACGTCTGCCCTCAGAACACAGGTATGGCGCCAACAGGTAAGAATCCACCATATCCAACTCTTCAACATGTCTTCTCTCTCTCACTCTTTCGAGATCCCTGTCTTGGTCCCCTTATCTTACTCTGCATGCTCACTCCTCACTGACGAGGATCTACTCTGAATGCTACTCATTGATGTCCACTACTAACCCCTTTACTTCTACTAATAATGCTGGTGCAGCTATGGCTGGTTCTGTCAATTGGCGCCCAACCTCTTCTTTTCCTCCTCGTGCAACTTCCAGCCAGTACATCCTCCCTGCATGCTAGCGCACAAGTGCTTCAACACTTCCACGCATCTATGTCAATGGAGATTTGTCGTGTGGGGAGGCTGGCCTGATTTCTTATAGTGATGGCCTCCCTTCGCGAGGTCTGAATCAGTCTTCCTTGGGTCTTTTCCCAGTCCCAGACCACTGCAGAATGTGTCCCAATACCTTTTCCTAAGGGTCTGCTGCTGCTGCGGCGTTTAAGCCTGAATTTTGGACTTTGGGTCTGAATTTGGACTGCCTATTGGACTTTGACCTGGACTGGGACTCTACCCCATTGACTTCCATTCGAACAGACACAACTTCTGCACGAACAGACATGACTTGCACAACCCCCTGGACGAACAAACGTGACTCTCACAGTTGAATGCTGCAGCTGTTCGTCCTGGGGCACGACTGTGACCTTTGACACAACTCCTCACTTCAGTTAGGATGTGACTTTTGACCCAGAGAACATGTCTTTTGATCTGCTTTTCACGAATTGAGTTCTGGCCGAGTGGACCTCATTATGTTGCGTTTGTCATTCAGGGTCAGAACGGGTAAAGACCCTTTTATTCTCGCCGGCCTAGTTTCGAAGTCCTCTGAGAAAACCTTCACCTATCTATAATGCTTAGTTTTCTTCTTGCTCTTTCATAAGTAGATACAATATGAGGTGCAGACTCAGTCAATTCTTCTCTTGTGAACCAGCGATCATCACTTGGGTCGTGATATGCAAATCTTACTTTATACTGTTGCTGAAGTTTGCCTTTACGTCCAGTTTGAAGAGTACTTTCAACAATAATTTTGTCCACATTATATTTTTCATCCATACTATGAGGAATCGCCGATCTGCGATTGGAAAACAACTCATTCGGCACGCAAGGTAAGAGCTTTGAGGCGTGAAACACTGGATACGTATGCAAATGCAGAGGAATCTTAATCATGTAAGAAGGTTCATCCACATCTCCAATCACATCTAGAACCTGCCAAGGTCCTCTGTAGGTTGGTAGCAATTTTTTAGAAATGTTCTCCTCAGGAACGGATTCTTTAGACTTAACCCATACCAGATCACCTACAACAAACTGAGAAGGTCTTCTGTGCTTATTCACCTTTTTTAACATCTGATGTTGTGCCTTTATTATATTCTTATTTACTTTCTCAATATTTTTCTGATATTGTATTGAAAATTCACTTGTTCCTAGTGGAAGCTTATGCACTTGATCCGGCTTCAGACGATCAATAGGTCTACGTGGATGTCATCCCAATTGGAGTCTTGCATGTAGACAGGTAAACAAAGTTATTATAAGCACTAACAACTTTGGGCAAATGCTCATCCCAATCAATCTGGTCGGGATGTATGTACATACGCAGCGTTTGCTGCAAAATCTTGTTCATTTGCTCAGTCTGACCATTTGTCTCAGGGTATCGACCTGATGACATAGTCAACTTAGAGCCATAAAAGTTTATCAGTTGTTGTCATTGTTCACTCGTGAACCGCGAATCTCTGTCACTTACAATCGTTAGGGGATGTCCATAATCCTTCACCCAATGGTTAAAGAATTCCCAGATTACCAATTTTGTTCTTGCTTCTGCTGACAATACTACGAAGACAACATACTCTCTAAACCTGTCAACAATGACCATAACTTGTGTTTTTCCATTCATGCTTTTTGCCTTGGTGTCCATAAAGTCAATGGACACAGAGTCTCCTGGAAGGCTGGACCTGTTTGGATTGGCGAAGGCTTCAATAGACCAAGGAGAGACTAAGTAGTTCTCTTATTCCTTTGGCCCACTTGACAGCCCTGCACATAAGCGATGCAGTCGGGTTTCATACGAGCCCACGTGTAGGATCGCAAAAGGTTCGCATACGTCTTCTTCCATCCAAAATGACCTTCGACATCATGACATTCCCCCAATATCAGACTTTTGATCTCTTCCACATTTGGAATACAAAACATATCATGCATATCAGTTCGCTCAAACAACAGTCCTTGTGTAATTCGATAGTTAGGAAACTCTTGTGGCACTTCCTGCACACGTTTAAACATAGCGTCATAGACAGGGTCAGTGGAATGCGCATTTATAATCTTCTCCTGCACATCGGCACCCACATCTAAATATGTTAGAATGACACTGAAGAAATCGGATCTTCGACTTAGTGCATCGGCAACAACGTTATACTTACCCTTAACTGGCTTTAGCTCAAAATCATATTGGTCAATCTCAGCGGCCCACCTAGTCAACTTAGGTGTCATCCGGGCCTGCGTTTTAAGCCAGCGAAGTGTCTCATAATCTGAATACACTTTGAAGTGGCGTCCTAGGAGATAGTGTCGCCAGTGATCCAGAGCTTCTCGGAGAGTAAACAACTCTCTCTCATACGTAGAAGCGGCAACCTTTTCACTAGGTAGTCGTCGGGACATAAACTCAACAGACCTGTATCCATTTCCATCGTTTTGTTGGAGTACAACGCCTATCCCGTATTGATTGGCGTCCGTTCTAACGACGAAGGGCGAAAAAGGATCAACAACCTTTAAAACTGGGTAATTAATTAAAAAAATTATTTAGATGTTTAAACGAAGCCGTACAGTCTGAGTCTCACTTCCATATTGTTTCTTTCTTTAACAATCTGTGAAGGGGTGCAACAATTATCGTGAAGTGTTTAACAAACTTCCGATAATAGTTGGTTAGCCCAGGGAACGACCGCAACTCAGTCAAAGTGCGGGGGTTAGGCCAATCACGAAGTGCTGCAATCTTTGCGTCTTCCGGTGTGATCCCATCACCATGAAGCACATGCCCTAGATATAAAACCTCACGCTTTGCCCATTCACACTTCTTGGGGTTCAATTTCAACTTTGCCTCACGCAATTTAGTTAGCACAAATTGAAGGTGCTCACAATGTTCTTTCAAATCTTTATTAAAAATCAAAATATCATTAAGATAAACAATGACAATTTATCAAACCACTCGCAGAAAAGCTCATTTATAGTTCTTTGGAAAGTTGCAGGGGCATTCGTAAGACCAAAGGGTAACACAATGAACTCTAGTGCCCATACTATGTTCGAAAGACAGTCTTGTATTCAATTATGGGGACTTTGCCTCTTCTTTGGCTTCTCCTTCTTTCACCGGACGCACATATGCTACAAACACTTGATCATACAAATTATATTTTTTTACATGGCGAGTGAATGCGGGGGCACTCATACAACAATGAGCCAAACTGCTTTCCTTACCAGATTCATGAAATAGGCGGATTTTATTTTCCCACCCTGCGGACTTGGGAGTCAACAGTCATGATCCCTTAACTTTATATCCGCATTTGCAGTTTCACTCCAATTCATGCCTAAAAGAATGTCGAAAGGGAGACTATCTTTCACCAAGAGAGTCAGAGAGTGGAGAACGTGTTCCACCTTCCCCTCTGCCTCGAGCCAAAAGTATGTCTTTATACCCTCAACATATTTATCCATTATAATCTCAGTACTATTTGCTAATTTACTGAGGACGGGCTCATCCAACTTTTTGACCTTTAGCTCAAGACGCAACTTTTGCAATCCTTTCTTACTAATGTAGCTGCGTGTTGACCCACTGTCAATCATACCGCCTACTCTTACTTTATTTACTTTTAGATATGCAATTATTAACTGTCCTTTTCGTTTCTTCATTTCAGTCCAGGCTTGGCGACGAGCGGCCAACTCATCACCCATGCCAGCGAGGGATCCACATAGAGAGGTGCACACACTTACTACCTCTGGACAGTTAACTAGGTGGGGACTGTCTGTCTTATCAGTTTCTGCCTGAGGAACCTTCGAATGAGAAGTTCTTTCTATATCCGAAGTTCCTGTAGAGACAACTGAAACCTCTACTGGCAATTCACTTTTAGTACCTTGTAATCTGGGCAATAGGGAACAATGTGGTTGGGGTCACCACATTTAAGGCATTGGTCGACAACTTTTCTTTCTTGCCAAACTTATTCTGTAATCCCCAATTTTTTCCAGGCTCCCCTTCGGGCAGACCTGGATGAGGTGGATATGGCTTATCCCAATTACTATACCAAGTGCTTCTTCCTCTTCCCCAGGTAGAATTTGAACCACGGTCACCTTGCGAGGGACGATTGCCCCTTCCGCCCACATACTAGTAGTTACCTTCACCACTACCCCTCTGGGTGCCGGATCCTCTTCCACTACTTCCGCGGCCTCCTCTTCCTCGGCCACGGCCTCTTCCTTGTCGCCCTCCCCCGCGGGCTGCAACGACCGCGTAGTCCCCCTCCTGAACTACCGTGGGTCCTCCCTCCAGACCATAATCTATCTGGTCATAGGAGAGAGTCTCGACACCTCCTCCTTCAAAAGTAAGAAGGAGACTGTCTTTCCCAGGTATATTCCGTGAGATAGTGCGGTTCTGCCACTTCTTACCCGCTTGCAGATCTTTCCAATAATAGCAGTAGTTAGCTTTGGCTAAGAAGCCAGCATGATCTATAATAATCTTGCTGAACTTCTCGTACGTCATCCCCTCCTCCTTTGTGCGGGGATAAAGCTGAGTATGGAGAGGGTCGGGCAGTGCCCTAGCGAAGTTATTGAGGATCTGAGTAGGAGTGAGTCCATGTTCAGCGCATTGTAGGAGTTCATCCATCGTTGCTTTGAGTGCCGACGCACTCTTCCATTTCCGATCCGCAATATTTAAGATTAACACTTCTATTCTACGTGCCAAATTTTTATCTTCAAATCTTTCTCTGACAGCTTTGAAGAAATTTTCAATTCTCGTTTGCTGTGAATATTCAATCATAGTTTGGCAGTTGGCTTCTTTTTGCAATGATAAGACGAAGCTCATTTCATCGCCGGCCATACACGAAGTGCCCATCAAGACTCTGTCCCAATACGGGATGCGTTGTCACTATCCATATGATTCTACAACAACAATCCAATGTAAGACACTCTCCTCCTTCTTGCCTGTGTAAGTCCACGACACTTTAACTTTAATATTTCTCACATCCCCACTTTCTTCTCACTGCACTTCCTTTCCTTTCTTGTCTCCATCTCCCCCATCTCCGCCTCCATCTCTGCTTCCATCTCCTCATGTTCCTCCGCTGCCATGAATTATCTTTTCAATTACAACAGGAATGAAGGTTTGAATGATGTGATCATCTAATTTATGAATATATGACTGCACATGTCGATCAACATCCTTTGCGGACTTCTGCAAGAAGGTGTTCTAGATTCCTTCAAACTCATATTGGTGGGTTTTAACTTTTCGCAACATTTTGTTCATTACTGCGAACTCTTGCTTTGTATGAAGGACTGTTTATGCCAAGAGGGCAAGCTTTTCTTCTGTTGCAGTTTGTTTTTCTTTCTGGTGTTGCAACTTTTTTTGCAGCCTCGCACCCTGTGCTTGGAGCCTTTTCCTTTCGTCAAGCTCTTGTTGCTTCGTTGATAATATTTTATTATGCAGTTCCACACGTTTTTCCTCAAGCAAAATGTCCTTTTCTGTTGGGTCTGCAACGAATGTCAATTTTGCAATAAACATATCTCTTTCTTCCTCCGTCTCTTCAATTCGATTGCTGGAATATGCATATTGATCACACCAATCCAGCAGTTTGACCTGAAGTCCTCCACCTGTCTGGCTACTTTCCCCCTATTCTCGTTGCCTGATGAGTCTGTCATCAGTAGGTTCATCATCTTATTTTTCTATAGTTTTTTAGTTCTTCCTGCAGTTCTTTTTCTAACTTTTTTTTCAATTCCTTTTTCATTATTTCCTCTTCCATCTGCACTTTCTTCTTTATTTCTTCTTCTTTCTGTCTCTTTCTGTCTTCTTTCTCTTTCTTTTTCTTGGCCTGGCGGCGATCAATTTCTACCTGCTCTGCAGCCGAGGGCCCTGGCTTCACGGTGCCAGATCTCATCATCATATGGGAGGTGCATATCCTCCCAAAGCCCAGGGGAAAAAAAACTTTGAACAATGGACCCAACAAAACTGAGAGGGCCAACAACCCTTGCATAGGATAGTCATCCATGCTGGGTGACAGCACAGGAACGGTCTCCGCCGGCCCAGCAAGTAGACAACCCAAGTACTATACTAACTTTATGTGGATGGGATCTGCCTTGTCTTTTTTTTTTTTTTTTTTTTTTTTTTCTCGCTGTCTGTGTCCCGTTTGATTACCACGTATCTCTCCTCCTTTTGTCTGGCTTTGTCTCTCTTTTCTTTCTTTAATTAACTCTTGTTTGTTTGTCCTCCTGCGTAGGGAGTAGCTGGAGTATTCTCTATGTCAGATGCCCTGAATGATACTTCAATCACAGATCATTTCTGCTCATATATCTTGCTTGCAACTTGACGTGGCAATCTGCCACAACCCCCAACTTTCTCCTATCTTTACTAACTCCTATAGCGCAGATGTCAGAATCAGATATCAGGACGACAGGACCAGACAAGGACTCTGACCAACTCTCAACTCTGACGTGCCTAGACACTTGAGTCCTGACCTTCATACCAGACCTGACCGAGTGTAGACCAGAAAGCAGCAGCGACCACCAGAGAGGAGGGGAAATATAGGTACTCGACACACACTCAACATGCAGCCAGGCAAGGGGTAAAAAGTTATTCTCTCTTCTGGAGTTGTCGATGAAGTCTCCTCGATCGCTCCACGCTCCACGCTCCACGCACAGGTAAGATTTTCCCTCCTTAGCCCCTTCCTCTTCAGCTAACTTCCTCCTCCTTATCCCTATCCACTTCATCTCTCAACCTTCCACCATCGCCGGCATCAACAAGCCAGCACAATCTTCTCGCCGGACTTACTCATGCCAGCGCTTCAGTGAGTGCAACAAGTTACCGCTCCGATACCAAATTGCAAGGAACCTGACAGTTCACAACTTGCTGGAGTGTATCACACTGCATGCATAGACGTCATTCACATAGATAGAGAAACTTCACACAAAGCCAAGTCGAGAAAAGATGAGAACCAAGGTAGCGCAACCCTCATTATCACAACCACATCATGCAAAAAGTATTTCGAGTCCAAGAGTACAGCGCCAACAGAATACAAGTCTCTCTCGTTCAATCATCAGCATGGGGCCTGGCTCAGCCAGCGTCTGCCCTCAGAACACAGGTATGGCGCCAACAGGTAAGAATCCACCATATCCAACTCTTCAACCTGTCTTCTCTCTCTCACTCTCTCGAGATCCCTGTCTTGGTTCCCTTATCTTACCCTGCATGCTCACTCCTTACTGATGAGGATCTACTCTGAATGCTACTCATTGATGTCCACTACTAACCCCTCTACTTCTACTAATAATGCCGGTGCAGCTATGGCTGCGTCTGCCAATCAGCGCCCAGCCTCTTCTTCTTCTCCTTGTGCAACTTCCAGCCAGCGCATTCTCCCTGCATGCTAGCGCACAAGTGCTGCAGCACTTCCACGCATCTATGTCAGTGGAGATTTGTCATGTGGGGAGGCTGGCCTGGTTTCTTATAGTGCTGGCCTCCCTTCACGAGGTCTGAATCAGTCTTCCTTGGGTCTTTCCCCAGTCCCAGACCACTGCAGAATGTGTCCCAGTACCTTTCCCTCAGGGTCTGCTGCTGCTGCGGCCTTTAAGCCTGAATTTTGGACTTTGGGTCTGAATCTGGACTGTCTATTGGACTTTGACTTGGACTGGGACTCTACCCCATTGATTTGGCCTTTAAGCACGAACAGACACATCTACTGCACTAACAGACATGACTTGCACAGCCCCCTGGACGAACAGACGTGACTCTCACAGTTGAATGCTGCAACTGTTCGTCCTGGGGCGCGACTGTGACCTTTGACACAACTCCTCACTTCAGTTAGGATATGACTTTTGACCCAGAGAACATGTCTTTTGATCTGCTTTTCACGAATTGAGTTCTGGCCGAGTGGGCCCCATTATGCTGCCTTCTTCATTCAGGGTCTGAACGGGTAAAGGCCCTTTTAGAAAGTACTCCTGGTTGAAGTTATGTGGGGTTGCCAACGGGCATTGTCTATATTCTATGTATACAAGGCCATACCGTCGCCTTCGATTTGTATCTGACTGCAATTACGGCCGGATTCAGTGAGAGAATAAGTACTCCTGCCCGTCGTGCTTTGAGTAACACTGTAGTTTTTCGAAAAATGAAGAATAAGGAAATATGAATTACGTTTTTGCACTACGCAGTCGCATAAGTCGCGAGGATCTTTTTTTTTTTTTCCGTCTTTTTCTTGGTTCCTGTAGTCCAACCTTTCTACCATGAACAATGTTACGGATGATCAGCTCTCTCTATATAGATTGTACTTGTGGGATAATACACATCAATCGCTTGTTAACGGCGGTAAATGGGTGTAAACTGCAGTCAACTACGGTAAACGGCAGTAAACGGGGCAGTGAATGGCAATAAACTAGAGTAGACGGCGGGTAGTAAAGGCAGTATAGGGAGGGGAACTGCAGTGAACGGCGGTAAGGAGTAGTAAACCAAAGTAAACGGAAGCAGGAAGAGGGTAAACGGCGGTAAATGGCAGTAAACGGCAGTAAATGGCAGTAAATGGCAGTAAACTAGAGTAGACGGCTGACAGTAGAAGGCAGTAAACTAGAGCAGACGGCGGGCAGTAGAAGGAAGTAAAGGGCGGTAAAACGCTGTGAACGGCAGCAAGGAGCAGTAAGGGAGGGCAAACCGAAGCGGTAAGCGGCGGTGAACGACGGTAACCGGCGGTAAAAACGATATGATCGTCTATACTCCAGGGAGGAAAATATACCCTAGACAGGAAAAATTGAAGGCTATGGTAATAATGGTAGGCAGGAAGTAAAGATCAATTTGACAGAACAACAACAACCGAAAGGCTATCCTTAAGGGTCTCGCCGCACGGCACACGAAACGAAACGAAACGAGTGCATCTGGCCACGAAAGGTGGCAAAATACAGTCGTTACTATTTATAGCAAACCGATGAACCTGGCCATTTTCTGCAGGAAGATGCACTCGTTTCGTTTTTCGTTTCGTGTCCCGTGCGGCGACGCCCTAACTCGAGGATACAGATTTGGGGCAAAAGAATATATTACCCCGGCGAGGATATAAGTCTTTCCAATTCAGGAAAGAGATGCGAATGACGACGGAAGCGACGGCATCAGAGTCAGCAGAGTCGGTAATTTGCGTGGCAGGTTGGAACCGACTACGTTGAGTCCGGTTAAAAAAAAAAAAAACAGTAGTCTAAAATCAGGCAGCGAGAGGAGACGTGGATCTGTGCCGTCGCCACGTCCAGATTCAATTTGTCGCACTCTCGAAGACCGGACGATGATATATCACTAGAATATACGGATTGAAGGCCTGGATTGTTGTGGAGTGATTGGGAGAGGAGGAGGGGGAGGGGGTGATGGAGGTGGAGCATGGGGAGAAGGAGGGGGTAGGGAAAAAGGGAGAGGACGGTGTTCGCGCTCGTCGCAGTCGATGAAACTTTCTTGTTGCCGTCAACAAGTGGCAGATGAGGAAGGGTGAGGCAATCGAGAAGGAACGCCAGCAGCTGGAGGGCGGGGGATAGCGGAGCGGGGGATAGCGGAGCGAGCAGGAGAGTCAGGGTCGGGACCGGTGTTTTTCTGAATCATAATCGGGATCGGGAGCGCACGTTGCGGCCGAAACAGAAACGCCGTGCACGAAGTCGGGATCGGGAGCTCAGGTTGCGGCCGAAACAGAACCGCCGTGCGCGATGTCTGTATCGGGAGCTCAGGTTGCGGCCGAAACATCACCGCTGTGGGCGAGGTCGGGATCGGGCGCTCAGGTTGCGGCCGAAACATCACCGCTGTGGGCGAGGTCGGGATCGGCATCGCTGTTTCCTGAATCGCAATCGGGATCGCGAGGACAGGTCGGGCGCGCGAAACAGAACCTCATCTGACGCGCGAAGTCTGGATCGGCAACGCTGTCCGCATGGCGATCATCGGGATCGGGAGCACAGGTTGCGATGTGTGATGAGAACCTCTGTGCGCGGAAGTCGGGTTCGGTTTGCATCATCACAATCGGGATCGGGGGCACAGTTTGGGCTCGAAGCAGCGCGCTAAGTTCTGGATCGCCATCGCTGTCCGCATGGCGATCATCGGGATCGGGAGCGCAGGTTGCGATCTGTAACAAGAACCTCTGACCGCGGAAGTCGGGATCGGTTTCACAATCGGGATCGGGAGCACAGGTTGGGCCCGAAGCAGTACCTCTGATGCACGAAGTCTGGATCGGCATCGCGGTCCGCATCAAGATCATCGGGATCGGGAGCACACGTTGTGATCTGACGTAAGAACCTCTGTGCAAGGGAAGTCGGGATCGGTTTGCATCACGATCGGGATCGGAAGCAAGGTTGGGATAACTTCAAGATGAAAGTGAAAATAAATCGTGTGGGGGTCGGCGGGCCGGCGGTAACACAGCGCAGTAACCGCAGTTTACTGCAGTAACTGCAGCGGGACGAGAGAAAGAGAGAGCGAGAGAGTGAACCGCGGAACAGCGGCCAATTGGGTAACCACCATCATCAGACTCGCACTTATTAATTAACAGGCACCCACTGAGAGTCTCCAGAAGAAAAAAAAAAATAAAAAAATAAAATCGAATTATAGAGATGGCCTCTCTGAGGGATGGCGAAGAAGCGGTGCGGCAGCTGGGAGACAAGGAGCGTAATCTGGAAAACCCGCCGCCGAGTGTGAAAGCGGTTCTGCGAAGAGAGGTTCTGGACGGTGTGAAACTGATTTGCAGAGGTTCATACTGGTGCCTTTTGTCGCCTTCCCGAGCCTTCAATGCCGTACAGAGACGTGTCAAAGCACTAAAAGGTGAGGGAGGACCAATCTCTACAGATTTACAACCTACATTCTTCCCCCGAAGAATTCTCCCTTCGTTTCTTTGTCCTCTATTCCTCTTTTCCTCCTTTCTCTCTTAAAAAAAGGCGATGCCAGGCCGTCCTGTCCTTATTMGACAGGTGTGATTGATTTGGTTGGTTTTAAAAGAATTRGSCTWAAAAAAAAAAAAAAAAAAAAAAAAAAAGAGAGAGGGAGAGAGAGAGAGAGAGAGAGAGAGAGAGAGAGAGAGAGAGAGAGAGAGATTCATCGATTTTTTTTTGGGGGGGGGGTTGTTTCCTTCTTCTTTTTTAAAAGAGGCGAAGTGCCTTGAGAAATATAAAAAAAAGAAAAAAGGTATCGTCATTGAGCTGACCGGTCCCAGGTAAATCAGAATTATTTTTATTCTGGTCATCTGATTGTATCTGGATCCGATCTTGGGTTTGATTCAGATTTCAACAGTTCATGGATGTACCGACTGGGCCAATTGGTACAGAGATATCATCGTTGAGCTGACCGACCCCAGGTAACTCAGAATTTGTTTTATCAAATTTATTCAGTGCATCTGATGGCATCTGGATTCGAACTTGGCTCTGTTTTTTTTTTTTTTTTTTTTTTTTGTATGTCAACAGTTCATTGGTGTATCGTCTGGCCTACTACGCGTTGTTGGTTTTCCCTCGAATTCAACGTACGGTCATCATAGCTGTCTTTGGCCGAGCTTTCAGGCTCGATACTTGATGACGAGGACCGTAAATTCTACTCGGGGGAAGACGGTATACCGAGCCTACGATATACCGTTATTGTGCGAGGTAGCCTGTTCGATTCTTGGTATATCGGCTCGTGGATGCAATTCAGTAATTTCATTTCAATTCAAATTCCCATGGGCAGAAACCCCCCACCCCCGAAAATAAAACAAAGTGAAAAGGAGCTAGCCCAGTAGGTAAAGTACCAGCCTGACATGCCGCAGATGCAGGGATCGAAGCCAGTAGGCCCCATTTAAAATAAAAAAAAACAAAAAAAAAACGAAGGGTTGATTTTTGCCAGCACAGGGTGCCCCCGTGCAGGTGACGCCCGGGCGACTTGCCAGGAGTTCACGGCCGTGCTGCACGCCTGGGCGAGCCAAGTATCCTAGAAATTTCTTCTTCTTCTTCTTCGTGGTCGTCGTCACTGACCCTTCCCTGTCCTGTTCTTCTTCGTCTATGTCTTAACTGCCCTCTTTTTTTCTTCTCTATCTTCTTCTCAGCTTTCTTTCTTGTACGACGCTTCTTCTTCTTCTTCGTCCTCTTCGTTGACGTCCTTGTCTAATTGGTTGCCGTGATGGTAATGAGCCGACATAGCTGCGTGTGCATGAGCTCGTAGCGATGTCCTCGCTATCTCCCTCCTCCTCCTCCTCCCCCTCCTCCGCTTTCTTCTTTATCGTCTGCCTCGTCTTCTTCCACTTCTTCCTCTTCTTCGTTCTCTTGAGCACACAAAATTATGTCCGGCACGCACCTGACCGAAACGTACCGACGGTACCACGGAATTTGCTGAGAACTGTGCATGCGAGTATGTATCGCTGATGTGTGTTTATGGTGAATTTGCTGAGAACTGTACATGCAGATATGTATCGCTGATGTGTGTGGCGAGTACGAGAAGTGAAAACGTTTATAGTGCCCAAACGTTTTCACTTCTGGTCATCCGCATTGAATTGTTGCTTGTTTTTCGTTCGCTTCCTCTTCGCTTTCTTCCTTGTCTTCCTTGTCGTCGGCCTAGTTTTCTTCGCCCTGGCTTCATCTTCTTCTTTCATGTCGTTTTCTTATTATTATTTTTCAATTCTCTTCGTCCTTTTCGTCTGCGCCATCGTCGTTGTCTTCGTCTCCGATCATTGTCTTCGTTTTCTTTTTTCGTTTTGATTCCGACGTTTACAGCCGCACTTACACGTAACTGCGCATGCACGCAGGCCTGATGCATGACCAGGATCGAATGTGAGGCGTCGCGGTACGTTCGAGCTATTCCCAGCATCATACCTGCAGCAATCCGGACTCTTTCACCTATTGCTTGGCCTACTGCCGCCTACCACACGTACACAGATTGTTCAATTTCTCTCTCTCTCTCTCTCTCTCTCTCTCTCTCTCTCTCTCTCTCTCTCTCTCTCTCTCTCTCTCTCTCTCTCTCTCTCTCTCTCTCTC
>BFEA01000255.1:1820186-1846981 GCA_003427395.1 Chara braunii
CGCGGAGCACCCCGCACAGGCCGCCGAGATTCTCTCTCTCTCTCTCTCTCTCTCTCTCTCTCTCTCTCTCTCTCTCTCCCTCTCTCTCTCTCTCTCTCTCCAACCCCACGCACGCACTAACAGATTCGGGCTTAGCCTAGCGGTTTGTTTTTTTGTTTGTTTGCTCTCTTTTTTTTTGTTTTGTTTTTGTTTTGTTTTTTTAATGAAGCGACCGGGCGTTGGCTTGCCCGACCCCCGAAAGCTGCGGCGCTTTAACGGCCGCAACTCCTAAAAAACAACGGGGAGGTACTGGTGGTTTAAGTCAATCTATGCAGAGTGAATTGGTCCCTAAGGACCCTAAGGAAACCCCGAAAGGCGGTGTACCACTGTATATAACGTGCGTTTTCTTTGTAATCTAAGATCTCGTGTGTTTTTCTGAAATTCAAAAGATTTGATAAATTGATAATGATGATAATGATCGCTATTTTTGCAGTTTGTTTTTTATCGATAGAGGCTTGAAGAGCAGACGCGAAGCGTTTGCACTTCGTGTCCAGCATGTTGTGCTGCACTTTGTGCCAGGAGCTGTGATGCAAGCCCCCTGGCGCTTATACGAGATGAGACGGCTCAAAGAGCGGTCGTTCTCGGGCAAGCATACCCTGTAGGCTGTAGCCCTTCGGCCTTGTGCACTTCGGCCGAATGCACGCTGGTCTTCGGCCCTTTGCTTGCTGTAAAACCGATAGTACCTTTCTCACCTTAAAAACCCAACCTCCGAGCATGTTTTGGAGGCTCTGCACAGGCCCGGGTCCCAAGAAGGTCCCGGTAATGGGTGGTGTGTGTGTGTTGTGGGGTCCGGGGGGGGGCCGGCAGGGGGTGAGCCAGTTTGCTGCCCTTAACAAATGCGTCGCTGGCCTGTACTTTCGATTTTGGTGCAGCGTATTTGGAAAAGGCACAGCCCCGGGGTTACCAAATACTTTAAATTTTGGTGATGGGTGTACTAAGTCTTTCAATCGCCGTACCAGTAATGGGTGATTTGTGTGTATGGGGAGGGGGGGGCTGGGGAGAAGGGGCTGGGGAGAAGGGGATGAGCAGTTTGCTCCTCTTCACAAAGGCATCACCACTGGCCTGTACTTTCAATTTTGGTGCAATTTTGGTGCAGTCTGCGTGTTTAATAAAAATCCGCCCCCCGCCCTAATCCATTTTTGCTTTTGGAAAAAGATTCAAAAGGAAAAATGAAAGCAAAAGAAAACAGGAAAATACTAAATAGTAGATAAGATAGGAATTGTACTTACTAAACCTCCACAATATTTAACAAGTCGGGTTTTATCAGCTTTTATGTCGATCATAAGTTAAAAAAATGGGAAAAAAACCCTTCAGGGCTTTTTCTCCCCCCGATGTGCCAGAGAGTGTTCATTGGACATTTCGCAAACGGTTATCCCGTGCCACCCCGGTCGTCCGACCATTCGCAAATGGCTAGCCCGTGCTTCCCGGTTGTCCAACCATTCGCAAATGGCTGCCCTGTGCCCCCAGGTTGTCCAACGGTCGGGCAGGCCACTGCCGCCTGCTAACGTCCACGGACCCCCTGTTGTTGCTTTCCCCAGCGGCACGGGGGCGGCATGCCACAGCGCTCACACACATGCAGACGAGAGAGAGAGAGAGAGAGAGAGAGAGAGAGACTCCTCCCCGTCATCCATCATTCCCACGATCCCACCCACCCCACATGTCGTCCTTACATTCCACCAGGGCCTAGGCGTCCCTATGTATGTGTAACTAATAATGTGTTGTACACAATGTACAGTGCGTACATAAACGGTACATTGTGTACATTGCATACAACGCACACCCCCTTGTCCTAGGCATCCCTATGTATGCGTACATTGCGTATATTGAGTACAACACACCCCCCCTTCTAACATGGCGGGTACAATCCGTTGTTTTTGCCAAAAGTTCTTTTTTTTTCTTTTCTTTTCTTTTTTTCTGTTGTAGATTGGGATACACACAACAAGGGTCGATCTGCCGAATGGAAGAGGCTAGAAAATGCCCTCATCAGCCCTCCCTGCACTTACATCCTCGCCCGAACAGTGCGAACACAACTCCCACTCGTTTTGGCTGAACATCTGTTTTCAAAGTGCTAAGCAATTTTGGGGATTTTTTGTTGCAATCAACTTGGAGTGACCCGACTGCCAAGATAGCTTGTATACATCCGTTATTAGGGCGAGCGCTGTCGGCAGTGTCGGGGGAAGAAGGTCGGACATGCACTCTCTCTCTCTCTCTCTCTCTCTCTCTCTCTCTCTCTCTCTCTCACACACACACACACACACACACACACACACGTATATATGAATCTGGGTCCCCGGTCTCATGGGGATGGGCCAAATGCTCTCATCGTTCTTAAACTTGTGCATTGTTATAACTTCATCTGGTTCTTCCATAACAAAGATTTGGTTCCAAGAAATTCGACAATGTTCAATCCTTGTTTCCAGTCTGAAGTCCATGTTATCCATTGCCCTTTTGGTTCTTTCTTCACCGTCACGGTGCCACCCTTTTCTTCTTACAATGCCATCTGGAAAATATCATCAACGTATTCCTTGCCAAAAAACTATTTTCAGTATGCTACTATGCTCCCAGTTTCCTTTGAAATCTGTTTTCGGCAAATATGCAGACGAGACAAGCCAAGGGTGGGCTAGCTTGCCCACCCATAGGTATGCCCCTATTTTGTTTCACAATTTCCCCTCTGGAATTAAATAACACATTGTTCAAAAAGCCGTTTGTGCAAGGCCTCTATACCGGCGGCCGTAAGACCACCACCAGAATTAAGGCTTTGACTCAAATTGGCTGTCGGGCTGCTCCATCTATTGGTGAGGAGCGGCACCTGCTGGAAACCGGGTCCAGTGTCCCTTAGATACATCAATGGAGTTCATCATTGGGGCCAGTGTCGTCCCCCGTATGTCGTTCCCAGGGTTTCCGTAGGGGGGGCCAGTGTCGCCCCCCGTACAAAGGAGCCAGGACCTGCTGGGGGGTTGCCTGTAGGGGTTTGATGGCTTGCGGGGGTTTAAAAAAATCGACTTTTTGTAGTGAAAAATAAAAAAAAACTTAAAAAAAGAAAGAAAAGATTCGTTGACTGATTGACTGATTCGGCGGTGATTGACAGCGTCCGTGTGGTGTTGTGTGTGGTGTGTGTCGAGTGTGGACACTAGAGCCTTGCAGGGGTGGGGCGGATATCACTGCCGGTATGGTTCCGCTTTTGAAGACCGTCTTCTGGCTGTAGTGGTTATGATACTTGGCTCTCGAGGCCGAGGCCCGAGGTCGCCTGTTCGAGTCCGTGCTTGCACGGAGGAGGGCTGAGGCCCAGAGGTACTGATCCAATGATGGAATGAATGATTGACTGATTGATTGATTGGATTGATTGATTAAATGGATTTTGATTGACTGATTCAATTTGATTGATTGATTGATAAAGATAGATAGATAGATAGATAGATAGATAGAGAGAGAGAGAGAGAGAGACGAGCTGAGATCATCTGTATTTCAACAGTTCATGTCCATTGGTTAACGTCCCAAAGTCTGACGAGAAAAAATAAGAAAAATAACAAAAAAAGAAATGAAATTTTCAAAGTCAAAAGAAAAAAACACATAGGAATAATGTGGACATTCCTATACCTCACAAAGATTGAATGCTCCGCATGGACATATCTATCTCACAAAGATTCAATGCTCCGCGCCACCATTTTCCCCCGAACACAGCACACCCTCATTTTCCCCGCATCCGACTGAAAAGTAGGCTTGTGTACATTCATAATGAGGGTGCGTTATGTTGGGGGGATGACGGAAGGCTTTTTTTTTTCTTTTTTCCTTACAACAATGGCAAAGGAACAAATTTCAACAAACTAATTATAAAAGAGGCAATTTTTCTCTCTTTCTTTTTCACTCAACCTCCAGGCCCAGTGCCCAAGGCAGGACATACTTCGAACCATCATCGCCTGCGCGCGACGCAACCCTCGAGGCGAGATACACGACAATAATGCGCGCGCTTTCTATACGTGGCCTATAAAAGATGCAATTTTTAATTACAATGGAAAGGAGCAAAATAATTCCAGATCAAGTACACAAAGGCAAGGAACAGAATTAAGTACATTTAGAGTAGAAAAGAAGATACTAAGCGCGTCCGACCACTGCACAGCATATTCTAAACTGTATGTGGAGCTGGTATTGTGTTCCCACTAGACTCAAAATGCTCGTCAGTCACAGTGAATTCGGGGCACCTTACAGTCCAGATACGTGTCGAGGGTTGGGTAGAGTCTAACGAGTTCCTAAGCGCAAAAAACTGAAAGCATAACGATTGTCTGTGCGCAAGGATGACACTATCCCGCACCAATCAAGGAATGTTCCAAGAAACAACAGGAAGTGAAAGGTCCTGCAGCTTCACTACAGTAACTCTCCACATTCAGAAAAGACCAAAAATCATGGCGGTGTATGTTTCCATCTTTTAGCGGGAGATACACCCTTGTTTTGCATATTTCGAGAGTAGTGGAGCGTAACCTTCAATCTCCCAGGTTAGCGAGATCTGTACATTGGGTTTGGACATTATAGAATAAAGAAAACTGGATTTAAAGCTTACCGAATTAAAAAAAAAAAAAAGAAGAAAAAGAAAAACGTTTTTTCTTTGTTGACCGATGACAATTTCACTACTGGCCCAGTGCCCAAAGCAAGTACATATACCCTATCATGTTATACATTGTTTCAAAGAAAAGCGGGAGCACCAGGGGGTTTATTGGCGTCCATCCCTGCACACTCCAGGTAGAGCACCCCCCAGCTGTATTTGGCACAACTTTCAGCCCAGATTCGGCGATAATTACCGGGCGTTCTATTCGGATGAACACGGTAGGGTCGAGGTCCTGCATTGACGGATTACTCATCTCGGACCGCCGATCTTCGTTCTTTTTTCCTTTTTTTTTTTTATCCACACCCGTTGATCTTCCTAATCGACAACGGACATAAGTCAACGGACACATTGTCTTTCCTTTTTTATTATTATTGTTATTATTATTACTATTTTTGTCTTATGTCCGTTGATCTTCTTAATCGACATAAATAAGATAGTTAACAAAATTAGTTTTCGAACTAAGAGAATGTCACTTCCATGAAAGATAACTAGCAGAAGACAGGTCTGTTTGGGTCATCAGATTGAAACCGTGCATACCAACAGTCGTGCACGCGTAGCAACGCAACGCTATTGATAGTGACGCACACACTGGTTACTCGCACAAGTCAAACACAGTATACATTGAATGCACAAAGACTGCAAATGCACCCCGACCGGTTTCGACCGTGGCCACACGGTCGTCTTCAGTGGGGACCACCACGTCTTCACCCTCGTCAACTCACTGACTAACCACCACTCTCTCACACCTCCGTCGCTTACCCGCCGTCGCCACACGGTCACGGTCATCTTCAGTGAGACCACCACGTCTTCAGACGGGAAATGCATTCAAATGAATTCCGGAAAAGGCATCGGGATCGCGACGTTGGACCCGAAAGGACTTAACAGTTATGCAATCA
The DNA here is from genome assembly GCA_003427395.1 of Chara braunii. NCBI lineage: Eukaryota > Viridiplantae > Streptophyta > Charophyceae > Charales > Characeae > Chara > Chara braunii. The sequence continues at coordinate 1,825,722 of BFEA01000255.1, forward strand.
TTCTATTTATCAAAAATTCCAAGCTCCCCGTCCTGATTACGGATTTTGCTAATCTTTGACCCTTGGAATGAATAACGTTCGTCGCCGGGAGGTTCTATACTTTTTGCCGTTTTGTTTTTTTTTTAAAGTAAATTTAGACCTCGGTTGTGCATCAATGACCATGTTTTTTTTTTTGGACGCTTTCTGTCAGTTCGAGGACAATTTGGGAGCGCAGATCTTGATATGGCTGTGCCGACCTTAGCGAAAACAGAAATTTCAAAAAAAAAAAACAGAAATTGGGCTACAACAGCACTCGAAGACGAAAAAAAAAAAGGCTTTTCACAGCAACGTTTAGGAGCAGAAATAATCACACGAGAAGGGGGAAAAAAAAAAAAAAAAAAAAGCTTGTCACAGCAACGTTGAAACACCAACATAATCGCACGAAAAAAAAAACGGAAAAAAAACAAAATAACGACTCAGCGGAGAGGATTGCTGCTATAGTCAAACCTGCGTCTAGGGACCAATTTCAAAAAATCACACAAAGAATTATAATTCACAACTCTTGTCGTAGACAGTCGTAATCACTAAAATCAAAGCCAAAACCCTGAGAAAAGACAAAAAACAAAAAAAAGTATCGACACAAAATCATCTTGCACGCAGGCAGGTACGGTAATCACTAAAATCAAAGCCAAAACTCTGAAAAAAGACAAAAAACAAAAAAAAGTATCGACTCAAAATCATCTTGCACGCAGGCAGGTACGTTCAGATGTTGCCGCTTTGAGTACTACTCAAAGCAGCGCACTGGTTTCAAATTTCGTTTTTTTCTTTTAAATCGATTAAGTGTAGGAGTAATATCGTCCTAACCCGAATAGAACGCCTGCTCATTATTGATATACCTACAGCGGAATTCCCGCCAAATACATCTGCACAATAATCGAGCGTTCTGTTTGGGTGAAGACGGTAGTACAGCAACGACAAAATGATTCTAAAAGGACCAAATAATTGTGGTAAAAATAATATTAAAAAAAAAAAAATCCTCACCATCCAAAAAGGGAAAAAAAAAAAAAAAAATTTGCTCACCACAGTTATTAGGCTATATCAGTCCAAAGGCTCCGCCCAAAGAAACGCCCGTGCAAATTTCGGCAGTATCTCAGTTCACGCAGGCGATTCCGTCAGTTCCCCCAGAACCGACCTGGAGACCACGTTCACGCACGGGATTCCGCCACCGTTTTCCCCCGAACATAAAGCATATGAATTGCATTCGAGTTTTCCAAGAAAAAAAACGATGATTCGAATGGAACGCAGAGTTGTATTTGAATTTAAGGGCTTTCGAATAGAACGCAAATGCGTCGCATTGGGATAGAAAGCAACCTATGCGTTGTATTCGTTTACAACGCATATGCGATATGTTCGAGGGAAGACGGTAGTCCACGCAGACCCCGACCTGCAGACGAGACCAGAGCCCCAAAGAACCCTCCTAAACATCATTTCCCTACACCAACCCACGCCACCCCCTACTGGCATATCCACCCAACCTTCCGGGCAGTCCATTACGAGTAAAGCGTTAGACAAAGCTGCAGGTGCATCTCTCCAGCAATAGAATGCAGCATCGAGTTGAGAAAAACAAAAAACACAAGAAAAAAAAAAAACGCAAAAAAAGAAAAAAAAAAGAAAGAAAAAGAAAAACTCTAGAGAGAAGCAAGACAAGAGAAAGCATGCAAAGAGAAAGAAGAGAGACGGATATCGTAAGAAGGAATTGGGTCCAATGTAAAAGCGGACCATTCGAGAGTAGCAAGTCCCGTCACTTGAGATCGTTTTCATCTCCTGCAAAAAAAGTAATTATGGTGTTTTTATCTCCTTCAAAAAGTAATTCGCAACCATAATCCGGTGTTTGTCGCACCCTCCAAAAGGTCTGGGATAAAAAATAAAAATAAAAAAAATATTGGGCAACGGCCTTAAAATAATACCATAGGTGGCCGGCCAAATCGGAGATAAAGAACCACTTACCCTTAAAGAAGCCTTGCGTTCAAAAGTGAAATAGAGCAAATAATTTATAACATCGAAAAAAAGGTAGCCAGATGAAGATTCGAGTGAAAAAAAATGTACTCGAACAACTGCAAGATTACTAGTCCAATCAATCAACTCGATTAATCACTCATCACCTCCAACCACTACATCGATCATCCGACCCATCATCCGATCCATCAGCCGACATCTCATCAGACATATCATCCGACCCATCATCCGACCTATCAGCCGACCCATAACCTGAACCACATCTTCAGATTCATCCTGAAGAAAACACGGTATCAATCTGGGCGAAAAACTTAGTCGAAGGTGGTTGATTGATCGATCGCTATACCGATTGATCAATAAATCAATCGATCGATCAGTCGATCAGTGACTCGATCGATCAATCAATCAATCATTCAGTCAATTGCTTAATGAATCAATCAATCGCTCAATCATTCAATCAAATGCATAATGAATCAATCAATCGCTCAATCATTCAATCAAATGCGTAATGAATCAATCAATCGCTTAATCATTCAATGAATGCTATCAATTAGCGCATCCATTATCGATCCGCCACTTATCGCCCACGTGGGGGCAGACGAATCTAAGCATGGAAATTTTAATAAACTCAAATAAAAATCGTCATTATTCGCGGGGAGGCTCCATCACTCAAGGGTCCCTGGGACGACTACCATACCCCCTTACCTTCTTTTTTGGGGACACACCCTATCCCGATCCCCCCGCCGTCTCAATCTCTAGCTTCTTTCTAGGCGACTACCATACCCCTTACCTTTTTTTGGGACACACTCGATCCCGATCACCCCGCCGTCGCAATCTCTAGCTTCCTTCTAGTTCTGTATAAAGCTTGGTGGAGGAAGACTGCTGCTGCTCTCAACATCGGGGAAGTCATATCCACGTGCGTTTTGGTATGAGGCATAATACATATAGTAATAGTAGTAGTACTGGTAGAGATTGTAATAAGAATTCGGGTACTTCTGGGCGCAAAGCAGGAGTTTAGCGAAAAGGCCTAGCGTCTTCAAGGTGTACATGAACTCCAACTCGCAGTCGCTAGAGACGCCAGCTGGCAGAGCCTCGTTGTACGTGGAATTTATGGCCAAGCAGCAGCTCGCAGTAGGCACGGGCCGCGAGGCAGGACAAGCTGCGCTGAGGGATTGGATTTTCTCAGGCGTGCTGTAGGATGACGGACATGTCTGTCCTGCAGCCAAAGGCAGGAAGAAAGCAGCGGCGGCGCAAAGGAGAAGAACAACCGCAGCTGCACTTGAAGAAGAAGACGCCATCGCCGTCTTGGCAGCCATAGCTCCCAAGGATCTCGCCGTCGTCCGACTCCGATTCCACAAGACAAATAACAACGAAGCAAGCAGCGCCGAGCGCCGAGCGCCGCCGAGCTCGACGCGGAGATGGCCAATCAGCAATTTCTAATGTCGAAACTGTCACTCCCAACACAACACTTCACAAGCCCCCGCGCGGAGAAGACCCTCGATCTCGATCTGCGGTCAAATCCACTGAAAAGACAACTGACCAGGAGAACCAAGAGTAGGAGAAGGAGATGGACTCGTGATCAGAAGGAAGACGGAGTGTTAACTGATGAGAGAACACGACCGGCGGGGAGTACAATAATAATGTGCGCTAGCTGTAATAATGCGCGCTAGCTACAACAATGTGCGCTACCTGTAGCCAGCGCTGCTGCTTGGAGATGGAGATGGTGAGCGTCCCCTCCCTCTCTGCGCCAAGGCCGTACCACAGTACAGCGATGCTGAGTCCATGGCCTTCGCCATGTACTTATTTGATTTCAAATTCATAAAAGATGCAGCCTTCCGCATCTCCCGCGCTTCCTGTCTCTCTGTTTGGGCCTCGCCACACCGCTCGCGGAATTTGCAAAATGGAGCGTGTATCTTCCGCAAAAACAAGGAAAGATACACCGGCCATAGATCTTGTCTTTTTCAAATCACAAAAGATGCAGCCTCTCGCATCTCCCCCCCTTCCTCTCTCTAAGTTTGGACCTCGCCACACCACTCGCGGAATGTGCAAAATGGAGCGTGTATCTTCCGCAAATACAAAGAAAGATACACCGGCCATAGATCTTGGGCCTCGCAATACTCTTGAAATGCACAAAAGACAAAAATCATGTCGCTGTATCTTTCCATGTTCTAGCGGAAGATTCGCTCTCGTTTTGCACCTTTCAAGAGTAGTGCAGCGAGGCCCCTTGTCTTTTTCACATTCCGTGAGTGGTGTCGCGATGGCCTTTCCTCCCTCCCTCTTCATTGCGGTCGGAGCAAATGGACAACTCGGCCGTGGTCCCACTTCATTGTCATCGGGCCTCGCGACACGACTATCGAAACGAGAAAAGAATGCAACATATCATGTTGCATGTCCTCGCCACGGGTGTCCAGATGCGTCCATTACTATGAATAGTAACGGATGCATCTGACCACTTTCTGGGGAAGATGTACTCGTGCATTTCCGGTTTGGACAGCGCTGTGGCCAGGGCATTCGTGTAGTTAGTTGCAGGAAGTCTGAAGTCTGTGGCGGGAAAAGCAGCGCGGACGTGGGAAGTCTGTGGCGCGGGAAAAGCAGCGTGGACGTCGTTTCCCGCCATCGCCCCACATGCCATCAAATAGTAGAGTTCACTATTGCTGCGTGACGGTGTGGGACGGTGTGGGATGGTGTGGGACTGTTAAGAACTTTTGATTGTGTTTTATACCGACGGTGGGATGATGCATCCCATCATTTAGGGCAGGGAGCATTGGTGTTACTTTGCTTTAGGGGTCCCGTGTGGAATGGATTGAGGGGCAATAGGGTGTAGTTCACTATCCTCGTTTTCATGGCGTAGAATACTATTCGTCTTTTTTTCTTCTTCTTCTTTTTTTTTTTTTTTTTTTTTTTTTTTTTTTTTTTTTTAATTGACAATTCATTATTGGAAAATGACTCGGAGGCCGGGAATCCCTCCACAAAACAACCCCGAATGCTGGGCCAATACCCAGAGTAGGCTGCGGCTGGAAACCGGGTCCAGCGTCCCATAGAAGACCAATTGGCCCAAAAGCCTACAACTCTTGAAGACCAATTGGCCCAAAAGCCTATAACTCCTGCCAGTACTTGGCCCAGCTATCGTTGCCGAGCCTGGAATCCCCCTGCGCGCCAATTTTTGCTGAAGCGCCAGGGTACGGTTTCAAATTTTTTTGGCTGGCGCTTCCAGCCATTGAGGTCCGGTACCCTGAAGCCCCAACTTTGCGTAGCGTTAACGGCAACGGCCCGCAGCCGATGTATGGGCCAAGTACTGGAGGGAGATCCCACTAGCATTGTATGTGGAGTAGTGTAGAGGGCGTGTGACCCGCCTCCGCCGTCGATGGGAATGGGGATCGGTGGTTTTGTTTTTCCTGTATTTTAGCCCTCGAAAATATATGTTTTTTTGGAGCATCCCATTGGGTGGTCCTTCTTTTGTTTTGCTTGCCGTGTTCCTCTGGGGGTCCCGAACGTGAGTGAAAATCAGACCCATTTTTTTTGTGTTGCTTTTCACTCACCTTTCACTCACCTTTGGGTCGTGGCCCATGCGTGGAAGAGAGGCCGAAAACAAGATTTTTCGGTGTTTCCCATCATGAGTTAATGTCAGTCCGTGTCAGACCCTCGTCCAAGTTGTCTGTAGTCCCCACAAATGTTTCACATGGGCAATGCTGTTGTCCTCTTCCTTTGACATGCATGTGCCCCCTTATTTTTTGGGAGGTGTTTGGGAGGGTTCGATACCCTCACCTACAGCAAATGGTGTGTGGAGTTACTCTTGCCCTTGTTTTTTTACGTTTATTTTCCCTATTTCACGCTGCCACCCACCTGTCCCCCACCCGTCCCCCACCCGTCACACTAATCCACATACCTGCATACCTGGCTAGTGGGATCCCCCTCCTGGTGGTTTAAACAAAGATTCAACTGGACAATAAAGGCTAACAACCCAGATCTAGTAGGCGAGATCAGGCCCAAAACCACAAAATAAGTTCTGTGGCCTCATCCCATAAATGCCAGGAAATGACTGTTCTGTTATTGTCTGAGAATGTAATCCATCTAAATGGTTTACCCCATGCAGCTCCCATACTGACTTTCGTCTTCTGATGGAGAACGTCAGCAAGCTTGGCTTTCCTCCATTTTGCCACAGTGAGGTTCCTTATAGCATTTTTTTATTTTTTTTAACACAAGAGAAAGCATTGTATTATTACCACACCAAAAAAGGGGAGGCCGGGAATCCCTCCAAAAACAACCCGGAAATGGGGTACTGGGACCATTACCCAGTTTAGGTGCAGGCGTTGGGAGATTAGTCTAAGGGCATACTCACACGGGGACCTATAATCCCAAAATCCCAAAAAAAAAGGGAAAAGGCGGGTCACAGGGATCTACCAAATTCGCAAATGTACTATTCCAGTGCCCATTTGTCAGCGGCCTGGGAAGCCGGGGGGCAAGGGATTTTGCGGTCACCTCCAGAGGTGACCACAGATTCCCTTTTTTTTTTTTGCATTTTCTTTAAAAATTAGCAAAAATTCGTTCACAAAAGTTCTTGCACAATTGGTGGATGGAGCCGTGTGACCAGCCAAGTACCAAATCCCCATTTCTCCAGACAGCCGCAACCTTGTCCCATCTGAAAAGGTACAGCAGTGTGACGTGAACCATGACCAAAACCCTCAAATCGGCCCTTCCCAAATCCGCATATTTTGCGGATTTGGGGTCGCCGTGTGAGTATGCCCTAAGACAGATATGGGCAAATGCGGACCGCTGCCTTGACACTCCCAACCTTGGAAAACAAAAGGGGAAAAAAAAAAAATTCAATGCCGCACGGCCTTAGGAAAAGCCAAACAAACCGAAACAACCCCCCAAAATAAACCGGAGGCAGATCAAAATATGGTACCAAAAAAACCCAAATTGAAATATGAACCGAAAAATCTCACAAGTCTCGCTCTTCGAGCCTTTGATTTTAGAGAATTGCAAGGTACAACAGTTGATACACAAATTTATCAACATTTGTATGATTCATGGGAAAAAAACAAAATCTCGTGCTATTGTTTATAAAACTTTCTATTGTCTAGCTAATGAGAACTTCACCCTCCTATCTTCTCTACTTATATCTCTGACGCATCTAAAAAAGCCTACTGAGTCCTGGCTAAAAACTCTTATAGCAAATTTGAACTTGCTTCTGACTTTTTTTTTTTTTTTTTTTTTTTTTTTTTTTTTTTTTTTTTAAGCTGCCTTCTCCTAAGGCTACACAGAGGACCCCTGCAAGCATATCTTTCTCCCTCTCTTCGGTGAAGGGAGGTTACCTCTCTTGGTGGAGAGGCGTAACGACATGCTTGCTCCTTTGCCCTAGTGTTTTAGGGTGCAGGGATAGGGCCGCCGGTGGGGGCCCGGCTAACACAAGGACCGAGCAGTCTCTACGAAAAAGATATGCAGATTGATCCTCTGAAAAAGGTATGCAGATCGATCCTCTCTCTGAAGCCTGCCCCCAGGAATCACTGGAAGACAAATTACACCTTCGGTGGGAATGTGTTGTTGCCAGGGGCTTATGGGAGTGGCTCAGTAGGATGTGGTTCTTTGCATATGGTCCGGATACAGTATGGACCAAAGAGTTCATCTTGATGGGGAATGGTGCAAAGGATCCTAAGATGGTAGTTGCTAACAAGTTTCGAGTCGCAGGTTTTTGGATACTGTGGCTCACCAGACTATTCGTCTTTTGCCTCCTCACCTGCTACGAGTCTCATGGGGACTCACACTAGCACTTGTTACTTATTTATGGACGGAATCACGGCCAGATGCATACAGGTCCAGCCCGTCAGATACACTTAGTATAGTGCTACTGTGAGCGTGCCCTCAGTTGGTACACCCAAAGGAGGTCCGTCCACATTAGGGCCATTACAAAAATACCTCTTATGTAATAGCCACCAAAAAAAGGGAGAATCCAGCGCGTGCGCGCATGAGAGAGAGAGAGAGAGAGAGAGAGAGAGAGAGAGAGAGAGAGAGAGATGCGGCGCAAAAAAAAATTAGTTGTGTCGTATGCAACCCATCCCATCACATGGACTCGCAGAGGGAGTTGGTAGGAAGTAGAAGAAATTGTTTGGCAATTTTTTTTATTTTTTATTTTTTTTTAGATCTCATTAGAGAAAAAAGAAAGTGATGGGGCCGGCCTCTCCACGTACAGACCGGTTTCAGGGAGCATTACCCCAGTTCGTTTCAGTAGCCACCTAGCTAACCTCATAACTGCCGAAGAAAAGGTTCCAACAGGCAAAAAACAACTCACAAGGGAGAGGACAACAAACAGGGAAAAAACAACTGGAGAAGAGGGAGGAGAGAAGGGACTCCCTACCCAAGCCTATAGACAACCGTCTATTAAGCGAAGTTACCTTAAAGTTTCAAGTTACCGAATCTAAAGACGCCCCTCCCTTAATTCCTACCCTCCGCCCACCCAACCTAGTACAGCCTATGTAAAGAGTACTATGTGTGGCTCCCTGAGTCTAACTAGGACTCAGGCTTTCTAAACCTACCCTTCTCTGAAACCCAGGAATATCTGGGCCCTCGACCTCGTGGGATCTAACCCCGAGAGGTCAGGTGGGAACCTCAAACACACTCCTAACCACTTTCCCATCACCCCAAGTCCCTAACCTCTACCCTTTCGCTCACCAATCCTTTTTTTTTTTTTTACTTGCAATCATCTAATTCTACCAGTAACTGAATTCGATAACTTTGACTCCTGGCTTCGTATTTTCACCTTCCTAATCGAAGCTGCTGAGCCAAGGGGAAAATACCATCTTTCCTTCCAGTGTGACAGCTGCCAGCTGGTTCCCCCCGGCCCACGCGAACAGGAACTACCTCCTGCCTCTTTGTGACCTGCCCTTGTCTGCCTTTCGTACCCAGTCTGCTGCTATCATCGCCCGATCTGTTGACGATTTGTTTCTGAACAGGATGTTGTTCTGGTCCTCCCAAATCACCCACATGATGGCCGAATGGATTGCCTGGGCCATATAGCCCCATCCTTGCTTACGAAAGAACAGAGGAGGGAGTTTGGCACAATCTCATGGTCAATGCACCCATCTCCATAAGTCATGGTATGATATCAGGAAGGCGTAGAAGCAACACTGTTTCCATTACAAAAAAAAAAAAAAAAACTCTTTGAATTCAGACTAGTGAAACTTTATACAATATAATGACGTCCTTTTATTTGCGAGGATCTGGCTGCTCGCCAGGCCTAAGGGGGGGCCCTATTTGCAATCTGTGCCGGCCTTAAGTGAAGGCGGGCCTGATAAAATTATGAGAGGCCCATTGTTCTCCATTTCGCATTTGGGGTTCAGACAGTTGCGTCGCATCAGTTGGTCGAGGAAATCCAGGCCACGGCCAGCAGCACTTTGTTTCGGCCTTCTAGGCCTTTCTGGGAAGCAGGCCCTGGGCCACACGCACAGCAGAAGGCACGATTGGCAGTTGGGCGGTAACTGTACGGGGCCCAGGGCACAGGGCCTACCGGAAGCTTTTGGGCACAGGCCCAGCCAAGCCAGGCAGCAGACCAGGTCAGGCTCTTTCCATATGGGAAAGAGCTCGCTGCCTGGAAAAGCATTCGGGCACTTGCCAATTGTGCGGCAGCATTGCTTGAGCCTGCGCTCGCGTGCTGTGCCCTGCGCTAGGCGAGGTGTTTGCGCACGTGCGGTCGTGTAAGCCAGGGTGCTGCTGAGGGCAGCGCCATAGCCCAACTTCCATAGCTGGCTGGGCTTGGGTGTACAGCAAGGTGTAGTGGTGGTCCTCGTGCATGAGGGAGAAGACATCGGTGAGAGACAAGGGAGAGAGAAAGAGAGATGAGGATGATGACGTGAGGGCACATACCTGGTCTTTACGATAGTCTGCAAGGGGTGACATCTTCATGTACTTCGGTGCTGCTATTGACGTCAACAGTTGCATTGTCAATTCGTAAGCTAGAAGTAGCTGTGGGATAGTAGTCTGGGCGCTGAGTGCCAAGTAGGGGGGAAGGACTCTGGATACTTATGTTGGTGATGGGGAGAGTATGCTCTCATTGACACTCGAATTCAGTATTTTGCTTCTCCATTTGTGTAACATCGGACCGGGTGCAATTCTGCTTTCGGTACAGTGTGGGACTTCCTGGCTTTCAATGTGATTCCGCAATCTGAAATCTGTCATTTCGATATTGTTCATTTTCCTTGCAATTTGGTATTGGAGCTGGTTCGAACTACACTTGCTGGTTCTTCACAATAGCTGTTCGGTGCTTCGCTTGTGATGGTGGGGCAGTGATAACGCTTGTGCGTTGAATGTGTGGCGGCCCAGGGTCGTATGGGCGCGCCAGGAAGGCTATGTGGTAACATTGGGGTGTATGTTGGATGATGATAACTCACTGATGTGGCATTTAAGCCGAGGTGGAACTGCATTTCACTACTTTGTTGTGCCAAAGCAAAGACTGGTCATCATAAATGCACGTCAGGTTGCTGCCGAGAAATCTGTGGTTGGGGGCACCGTTATGAGGTATGTTGCTCTCATCCTTATCTACCCTCTTTGTTACTTCTTATCGTGAGGAAGTGAGTTCTATCTTGAGAGTCCTCTCGATGTGAGGTGTCGCAAGGGCTCAACATTGAGAGTTGACATTCTTCCTGGGCAGCAAGCTGGTGGGAGACGGGCGAAGCCTCTGAAGGGCCCTGGACGAAGCACTCGGGTCACGGTCACCATGCCAACCCGCTGGGACTAGTACACGCATGCTTTGCTGTAAGTCCTTGGTTCTGCTTGTTGCACTGATAGAGGTCGTGTTGGGCATACCAGCCCTATATGAGACGCATACCAGACCGTCTATAAATATTTCTGACGGATTCAAATTGCATCCTCGTTGTGATCGTCGTCCTATCTGTGACGTTATATAATTCCTGAGGACCTTGGGGGTTTTCCTTAAACTGCCTACTGATCAGCCAGATCTGTAAGGCTCGTTGCATGTGACGATAAAGAAAGTGCAGGGTTGACAGACTTAGCAAAGACTTGGGGCACAGGGGTGGGTTGGACTGCACACTTTCAGGCACACTGTTCAACTAGATGCTCAGGACGTCGACATAAAGTGACTACTCTAAGAGAGGCACAGGGGGAAGGAAGATTCTGGCAAACTGTTCGTCGATGAACTAATTAGATTATTTGCCATCGAACATGCATCTTCACATATGATTTATTTTTTATTTTGATTATTTAGTTGTCGCGGACTTGGTTAACAACTAACAGACAGATTATTAAGATAAAATAGTACATTCCCTCCTGCATTGCATTCAGCTTCAGAATAGTTTAGGATTGGACATTGGTTGTTGATTACCGCTTGACTAGTTTTCTCAAGTTGACCAAAATTAGTTGTTTATTATTACTCGGCTGGATCTCATGCCGAGGTAGGATTCAATGTGGTTCCTAGTTTAGATCACACATCATTGTAACTCGTGAGTGAAGAAGGAAGCATTGAGGAGGAGGAACGATTAGTGAAGAATCTTAGAGTTACTTGCAAAATTGCACTTAGTCGACCAGTCACTTTCCTAGAGTGAGATTAAGGAGAGGAAAGGAGGTTGTGGAGGGAAGCCAGAGAGAGGATGACATTACAGAGGGTTAGGGAAGCAACAACCAATGCCGAAAGGACACTAACAGCAACACTAGGAGCAAACGCTAGAGTCCATGTTGAGGTAGCTATGGCTACTGCCTCTACCACGTCACAGGCCTCATCTCAGGCCTCTTTGTCAGATGTCAGTCAGAGTGGCTCCCAATTTTCCATTAGTCAATCTGTTGAGTTGCAAGTTTGTCAACGGCCTCAACTCACGCTAGAGGATTATGAGATCCTACAAACGGATGCTCTTTATGATGAGTTACAACTGCATCGGTTGAGGGAAGTAAAAGAGAGAAGACAGAGGGCTAGAATGAGAAAAGTCAGGCTAGAAGATAGGAGGCAGCAATGAGAAGATCTAGAGGCACTACATGAGCCAACACTGGATTTTGTTTAAGTTGTTGCGACGCTCTATGCTTTGCGTGGCTGAAGCATAGGTAGTGCAACAGGAGCTGTTGGTTGAGCTAGTGGCCGACCAGAATGACATTATGGCAGCACGACAAGCCTCTCGTCCTGTGATGAGACATCCGTAGTACTTTGTAGCTCCCCCTACGGTTGCGGGTCCCTCAGTGACGCCGTCGCCTGCAGGGCCCTTTTTCATTCCTATGTTAGACATGCCTCTTTCGGGTGGTGTAGCAGCAGGTAGTGGTCAGGTCATTAGAACTTCGATCCTTTCATCAATGACGGTTGCAACTACAGTCCAACCGTCAGGGCAACCTCACGTTAGCATACCGCGATCTGCCCCATTGGTTACAAAACCAATGCAATTGGAAGACTCCGTACGAACTGTATACAATAGGTGGCATGACCCTTACGAGGCTCAAAAGGCCACTAACTCATTCTCTCTCTCTCCAACGATCAGCAAGGGATGCCCAAGATCCCCTTGCTGAGTCCTAAACCCTTCTTTGGCAACAAAAAGAAGGAAGAGGACCTGGATACCTGTTGTGCCTACTTATGTGAGGCACAAGCTTATAAGGCCAGGAGAGGAAGTTACAGTCGTTGCATCCTTTCTGGAAGGATCGACAACACAATGGTTAAATGGTAAAGTGCAACAACAGGGCTTCGGTCAGAACTTCGGTGTTTAAGTTGAGGCCCACACATTGGAAGACTTCGTATGGATTATATATATTAGGTGGCATGACCCTTAAGGGGCTCAAAATACCACTGACTCATTTTTTTTTTTTCTCTCTCTCTCTCTCTCTCTCTCTCTCTCTCTCTCTCTCTCTCTCTCTCTCAATTTATTTGTCCCTCTCTTCCCATCTCTCTTGTAAGGGCAATTACTTGACCGAAATCGAAGATGACCATCTCAAAATTTGTCATTAAGGCAAGACATGGATTATCCGACCACTATCGTTCATTCAACATCTCATGATTTTTTTTTTTCTCTTCCTATTTCTCTTGTGAGATCAATCAACTTCTTTCGCTAGAATGAAACTCTCGCATCACCTCACAAACAAAAATTTGTTGCAACACTGATGATACTCCAAAGTTGTGAATTGACTTTGTCCTTGCCGATTGTAATCGAGATGAATTGCATCATCCACGCTTCTTCAAGCGTACATGCTCCTATTTAATTCCTTTGCTCCTTGCGCAATATCTTGCAACATGTGAAAATCGTCAAGATAGGACAAGTACGCTTGTATCTTTTTTAGACCAATAGATGCGAGAGACTCATATATGGTAATATTAAGAAGAACTTGGTTATCCTAAGAGTCCTCTATGGACATGTAGACAATCTCTTGATGACATAAGAGCGGGCACAAAAACAACCAATATGAGACGAAGTACCCATAGCAGTCGGCGAAGCAGAAATATCAACAAAAGTAGTGACAATCGACGTTGGCATATTGGATGGTGGAACGCATGCGGAATGAGGAGTGAAAGAAGCAACAAAGGGTGAAATCCTTTTGAGAAGGTTTTGCATCCGTGCATATCTGTGGAAGGTCTGCGGAATGGTCCCTTATGTCGGACAATGTGGCATATCAAATGTCGTCATTAGAGATAGCAATGAACTCATCGTGCAAAAACGATTGTAACATGAAGCAACCTCCATATTTGAAACATTGGTATAAAGGAAGAGGGGATTGTCGTTCCAACCACATATTAGTGAGTTTGTTTCTCTGTCAGTCGAGGAAGTTTTCTCATATCCATTCATCTTTTACAATTGTTGCAGTTTTGAAAAACATTTCAAGAAGCACCTCCGTCAAGAGTCTCAAGACTTTTCGCATGCCAACCTTCTTCGCATCATCGAACCATCTGGGAAGGTAAGCACGGGGATTGGGAGCATGGATTGCGGGTGCATCGTTATCATCGGGCACCAAAATAATTCCTGAAGGATTTTTTGGTTAGGATGTGGAACGAACAATCTCTTTCGCGTTCACATTGTTGAGTTTGCGAACACTAATCATGAACACGTGCAAGTCCACCTACTATTCGAAAAAACGTAAGAGATCCAAGTGCATCATGAGAGAGCACATTCAACGCTCACACAATTTGAGTTTCATTTTCACCAGCAATAGGTTGACGTCCCATCGGATTGTCAGCCAAGGTAGGCTCAGACACTTCGCTTAAACCCAAAAGACTATTTTTTGCATGACGGCTTGTTCTCTTGAATGCAGAATGAACACAATTTTCTTCCGAATCATCAGTAGCATTATCATCTTCGTTATTATAAAATACAAGGTTATTAGACCTACCCTATAGACCTCTGCACGAACCATCCCTACCAGTATGATAATCATCACCACACCCCTCCACAACCATCTTCTCAGCATTCTCAAGGGTGTTCGACCCCCTGTTAAAAGAGTCGTCATATGCCACATGACACCATGACTAATCCAATAGCAGAATAGGTCTGATGTCCGCCAAAATCGTCTTAATACAAAAAATATTTTTTATGTCATTTAGCGCACTGACAAAAAAACACAATGATTTTTTCTCTTTCACATCCTAAACAACGTCTTCCACAAGCACTTGTTGGTGTAGTCTAAGACGTCGAAAATTAGAGTCGTATCTTCGTTTCATTTCAATTGAATCATACAATGACTCCTCGTTTGTTGTCAGCAATTGTTCTATCATCGGGTGTTGGATAATTAAGGCAGAACTGACAGATTTTTTTCCATACTCTTGCAAAATACAATCAAGATGAGATAGCACTAACGATTGCAAAATGTTTGTGGAAACAATTTCACTGTCTGCGCGATAGTGGACATCGTCACACATCTTATCCCAATATCGTTCAAAGAAACAGACCAGATCGTTCACTGGACCAAACGCGAAAATCATAATAAATATTTTACTAACTTCTTCAGGTATATAATGCGTCGCGACTGTGTCTCTGGATTGATCGTATGCATCGTCAGTTTGCAAAAGACTCAATAGAAGATACACCGACCAGAATGAATCGTATTCAACTCCATCATCGTACAAACTTTGGCAAAAGAGTGCACCCCACGAAAATGTCCATTGTTTAGCAACACATGCAGATAGAGGTGTTCGCCTTCCGTGATCCTCATGTGATATAACCGAGATATTTTTTCAAAGGGACCAACGTTGAAGATCGCGCTTCTTTTGGTTTGACTTTTTATGTTTGTTATCCCACACATGAGTATTAATGATCTCTGGATACAGAGGAAACTCCTCCTTAGGGACACGTTCATTCAAAGAGTTGTGTTTCATCCATGCCGTTGATTTCGTTTTATAAGGCCCATGCGAAACAACGTCATGCTCAGTGTCGGATTTAAATTGAACTTTTTGCATGTTTTCGACATGAACGGACAGTCTTTCGACCGAGGGTCATTGTTCCGCAAGGTCAAACTCACATAGATGTCAACATGCCTCGCATGCACCTACAATACGCATATTTAATAGACTTTGACTTCAGCGAAGAGTGACACTATCATCTCGTTCGAAGACCATAGCACGATTACACCCTTTGTACACGTACTTATACACGTGCTTACACGCTTTGATGTTAACACAGTATTCTACATTCAAGTGACAATTAAACCTCATTAGCAAGTACGAGTTTTGTAGGATCACACACCGACTATCGAGAACGACACCATTTTGAACAATTGTCGAACCACTGTCAGTTAGTTACCTTATTTTATTCGAAAGGTACTTTTATTCGTCTTTGTATGTCGTCATCGAAATAAAAATTTTCAGAAACCCTTTTGTGCATTTTTTGTCCGCCGTACAAGTATCTCGTTTCTGCTCACCGCAAATGCCGCCTAACATGAACTTCACAACCTCTCTCTTAATTCTCCTCCGGAGGAATGTCGAAACACATCACATTATCAACAATATCCACATCTTGAATTTTATCATCTGAATGGAAGATAACCAATATATGTATGTGTGGTACACCCCTCTTTTGAAACTCCACCACATACAACATATCACTCACCCTACCAAAAATTTGTTTGTTTTTATCTCATTACTCAGTTGTGTGAGATAACCTTTCAACACTCGCGCGAGAAAATCCTGCGTGTCATTTAGAACACCGACTTGGAAACAAGGCTTATTTGATGTCCGACCAGTTAGTGTTGCATGTTATAGTAATGATAAGATCCGTTTTCTTGAATCGCCTTACGATTGCAATTCTCTCATTATACATTTCACACATATATTCCCCCCCCTAGTGAACATTGATGGTATAATCACTTTTGTCCCAACACCGTCACCACATTGATTTTGTTGCATAGCATCTCACAAATCTTCATAATACTCCGAGCGCAATTTTGTGGAATCTCACCCATATGGAGAGATTGAACTTCAGCGTATGTCATGCAACACAACTTATGGAAGAGACGTGCTGCATAAAGGATAAAAGACCCTTCACCATTACGTTCGTCAAGATGAAATGCGTAGTACTAACAGTCATCCATCTTCGAAGGCATGTCGTAAACATACCAACCATCAATTCCTTCCGGGAAAAACAAGAAACGTTAAGATATCGTGCGCTGGAGAATATTTCGGAACCATAATCGTCGAACGCTCACCTGGAAGATGAACACGCAAAAGAATCTTGAGCTCGCGAGGAAGAAGTTCATCGACCTTTAGAAATAGACCTCTAAGACAATTATAACGTCTTGCATGCTCCTCTGCGGACACGGCATCGGGATTTATGACAAACTTCCTCTCATTTAACGCTCTTGCAGGAAGGTCAGCAACCATCATAAAATTCTTCAAGTAATTGTTACATTGTTGCAGCAATTCGTGAATTTTTTTCAATATGCGCTTCGACATCAAATGTACGTGCAAACATATTCATGAAATTTACTTTTTGATCAATCAGATAATCCAAACGTTGAGGATTGTGCAAGTAAAGCTGCACAAATTGAGGACGCTCCCCTTCCCCTACAGAGAGAGAGAGAGAGAGAGAGAGAGAGAGAACAAATTTGACTTAACATTATTGTTTTTTTTATGTCAAGGTGGATTCCACTACATAATAATTGTGCCTTAATCATACTATGTTCACTTGCTGACTTTTCTTTATTCTTTGCATTGTTTTTTTGTTGGTCCTCTGCCTGTCTCTCTCTCTCCTTTCATTTTTCTCCATCTCTTTCTTTCTTTGTCTCTATCTTTTCTTTCTTTCTTGCTCTCTCTCTCCGTCTTTGTCTCTCCCCCCTTTTTCTCCTTCTTTTTTATTTTATTTTTAATTTCGATCTGTCATTTTTTTAAAAGTAATTAAACTCGGACTTTGGAGTTGGCTTATAAATATAAAGGCAACATTATGTTTGGATTGACAAGATAACTTAACTAATTCATTAATATATTTTAACCATTGAATAGAAAGAGGCATAACATGGGTAGGAGGATCAATAATGGTAAGACCACCTTTGGATTTAGGTTGGATTCCAGATAACCATGCCACATTACTAATAGCATTTTCACATTCATGGTTTCCTTGCCATACCGCCAATTGTCGTTGAAATACCTTAATGGTTGCTTTATCCAAAACCCATATTGCAGATGTTTTACCAAATAAGAGAAAAAACCACATTATTCATTGCTAGCGTTCTACCTAATAGCGAAGTGTGTTTATCCTTCCACAACTCTAATTTTGAATGAGCTTGTTGCATAATCCCGGTATTATTGGATATTGGTTTGCCTAATGCTGAGATGAAATCCCCAAGATTCTGATTGGCATCTCAAATGAAAGCCATTTAATCAAAGGTTGTTATGGGGGTGGTAATGACTCCACCACCCAGTGTTTTATTTCCCCATTTTACGCTCATATCAAAAAGTTTACAAAACACAGCCACAATTTGTTTAATTGCCTCTAGATTTTCCTGTGACTGTGTGAGGCATCAACCATCAGAGAGAGGTCATCTGCGAACAAAGAGCAAACCGGGATGACCTCCTCTAGAATGGAAGGGTCTTTTATACGTTTAATTAACTTTAATGTCTTTATGTTGTCGAAGGTTAGCTGTCAGAGATTCTATAATAATTACAAAAAGGAGCGGAGCAATTGGGTCACCCTGTCTCACCGATCTCGCAAGTGAAATAGGAGGTTGCACATTCCCATTAATCTTTACTCTTGTTGTTGCATTCTCATGCAAGATTTTAATCCATCTTTTAAAATTTGGACAAAAATTCAATTTCTCTAAGCATTTGTCAAGGAAGAACCAATCAACATACCCTTTGATTTTTTTATTATTATTATTTTTTTAAGGGATTGGAGGGCTATTCGCCTAGGCTATTGGGAACATGCAGGTATTCAATTGTCAAACGTTAAACAAAATTTATTTATGACTGGACGCAAGGCTGTTATCTGGACGCTGTGGTACACACGATGTGTAAGGGAAAATGAAGTAAGGTTAGAAGGAATTGATATTGTGGAATCAATTGTGGATTTTGTTGAAACAGAGGTTCGGGCACAATGGGAGAGCCTCACAATCAAATTATACAAATTTAAAAAGAGATATAAAGAGGGGAATACAACATTTTCAAAATGACTGGCTGGGAAATTTTGCTGGGGGGGGGGCTTGGGTGAAGTGAAGTGCCCAGGGGCGGAGGGGGCAGAGGAGCCTTTCAAAAAAGGATTTTCGCCTCTTATTCCGAGATTGGTTCAAACTTCAGTTAGGCGCGTCACTTAGATCTCCTGAATTTTTCACAGATCCATTTCCTCCTTCCAAACTAGCTTTGGTTGATTTGCAATGGTTTGGATTAGAGGGAGAGTAAAATAGGTAGAACCTTTGGTTGTTCTTTGGATGTGCACAGCAGCAAAAGAAAGCTTGGGTGCTGGGTTTGAAATGCTTATCTGGCGATAGAATGAAAAGGTGCCCAAGTCTTAATTTCCTTTTTTTTAAGAACATCATGAGGGACGTTGGGCCCGCTTCCCAGCATGTGCTATTTTACCATTGTTCAGCGGACAGTGGACCCGGTTTCCAGCAGGTTCAGCTCCCCACCATTGCCACCAATAGAATGGAGTCCCCTGTATGACAGGTAGGAATGCATGTTCCTATCATCACTCCTATCTGTTGTTGCGGGTGTTCAAAAAAAAAAAAAAAAAAAAAGTCTTGTGTGAGTTTATGCGAGCGGTCCATGTGAGGTTACCCACAACATTTGTTTTTTCTGTGGGCGTAGCCCGCACCACCCGCACCATGGGCGCTTAGCCAACATATATATATTCCCCATGGTTGGGGTATTTCGTTTTGCGGACCTACTGTATGGTTTCGTTTTTTTACTATTGATATGGCAGAATTTGTTTTGGTAACCTTGTCTGTGTCCTGGTTGGTTTTGTCCCATTGTCCGGTCTATTTGGAATACGTAGCGGTGCTTTCATGTGGGACTAGTCATCCGGGTTCTTGTTTTGGCATCCTGGTTGGTTGATTCCCGTTGTTCGGCCTGTGCATTTGGGGGCGGTGCCTTTATGTGGGAATCGTCATCTGGGATTGTCTTTTATGTTTGTTGCGGTAGCCGCAATAGATTCAATTCTTTTTTGCAGATAAGGTGTTTTCTGTCATCCTGGTTGGTTGCTTCCCATTGATCGGCCTAAAGTGCGAGGGCGGTGCTTATATGTGGGAATTGTCAACCGGGATTGTTTTTTGTGGCTCCACATCTGTTGCTGGTAATCGAAGGCTTTATCGCGTTTTGAATCCTGGCTGGTGTGTTCCGTCGTTTGGCTTGTGACGCCGGGGCGGTGTTTGCATGTGGGACTTGTCATCTAGGTTTTGTTCGCCCCCTGTTCTGTAATGTTTGGCTGTTCCCTTCCTCTTTTCATTGCCTCTTGGCCTTTTGGCTGTGCAAGTGGGTCGATATGACACACGGGGGTGGGGGCAGCCGCTGTACGCAAGAGGTTCTGAACAGGGGGAGTTGTAAGGAAGAAGATATTTTACAAAAAATGAATTTATTTTTCTTGTTTTTTTTTTTTTCTGTTTTTTTTTCGCTTTTGCGCTCTGACAACTTTGCGACAATATAACTGTTCGGTAAACTGTAGGCAGAGAGAGAGAAGAGGACAACAAAGGAGGGGCTGTGACAAAACTGTTTCGTCAGAGTTTCACCGATACAGTATAGCCATTCTTGGCTCCACTCTCGGGTGCACCACATATTTTTGTTGTTATTTTCCCAAAAAAAAAAAAAAACATTGATAGAGCACAAGTTGCACAACAGCCAGCAAGGCACGGTCCTTCCATCGACTGCAGGTTTGCTGCCATGCTGCTGAGGCTCTGTTGGTAGTGCATATTCGTGAGACCTGCTGGGACCCGGCACATCCGGTCCGGGCAGGTTCCAGACAGTGTCCTCCGTACCAGACTGTCTCAGCAGTTCCTGGATGGTGTCCCAGTTCCGGCATGATTTTTTTTTGTTTTTTTTTTTTGGTTTTTTTGTTGGGTTAATCTGGCCAACTGCAGTAGTGCATTGTACACCGAGGCCATGATCGACCACTTATTGTGTTTAATCAACTTTGATGACACATCGGGGGGCGAGTGAGGGAAACCGGGGGTGTGCTCCTTGTGTTTGTGATTTCGTTTTTGTTTGTGAAAGCCATCAACACACACACACAGATGCACACATACATACACACTCCTGATGAGTCTGCGAAAGTTCGACGAAACAGTCTGGCACATTCATCCTTGTTTGAGTGTATAGCGAATATGACAATACACACACACGCGTGCACACACAGCACCACACACACACACAGCACCACACACACACACACACACACACACACACACACACACACACACACACACACACACACACATATGTTTGATTTTGATAAATGAGTTTTTGGTTTGGTGGGCCGATGCGGAAGCCTCCGGAAGGCTCTACAACTTTTTTTGGACCTTGAGGGGGTTGGGTCGGTGCCTTCCTGCTGGAGTAGTCTTCTGTCTTAGGTAAGTTGTCTTCTGCCCTCCATCCCCTTATGGTTTGAAATATATATATATGATGGGGTGTGAACCGACAGTATGTAGAGTTTTCCATCTGGTGTGGGTGAGTGATAGTCTACTTGATTTTGGTGAAGGTAGATTATCATTTACAGTGTAATCAGTGAGGGGATTTTGCAGACTGTTGAGGGTTCAGCCTCCTGATGAGTCGGTGAAACTCCGACGAAATAGTTTGTCACAGCCCCTCGTTTGTTGTCCTCTTCTCCCTCTCTGCCTACGGTTTACCGGGCAGTTCTATTTGACGATATATATATATATAT
>BFEA01000255.1:1857630-1870631 GCA_003427395.1 Chara braunii
AGAGAGAGAGAGAGAGAGAGAGAGAGAGAGAGAGCCAGCAAGACAGACAGATATATACTGACCTCTCATGGTTGCCTCCAGAATCAGAAAAAGTAGAAAAAATTCGAAAAACACTTTTCACCATTAGTGTCAGAGTAAGGCCCACAGCAGCAATTAATGGTGCAAGAGAGACAACAAGAGGAAGTACTCCTTGCCAACATGTACGCAGTGTTCAATGCAGTGAACTAGTTCACCATGATAAACTGCTTCACAAAGGTGATCAAAATAACTCCGCGGTCGTTATCCGTCGGTCAAGTGCATATTGGCAGACCTGACAAGTTGCCGAAAGCCCAGTGAAACATGGCACAGTGATGTTTTTTTGTCGAGTTGTGTACACCCAATGCACACGCACACACACGCCCATGCGCGCACACACACACACATCTGGGTGGAATTGGGGCTGTTGTGGTGAAAATCTATAACACAGTTAAACACGCACATTGTAAGGCAGGGCTATTTCAATTTTTGATCTACTCATCTGAGACACAGGTCTGTATTGAATTTCAACAACAGATTTGTGCGAGACTCAGTATGTTCTCAAGCTTCAGCAAAGTGAAGCAAAGTCCTAGTGTGAGCATGTCCTGCCAGTCAGCACAGCAAAGCTGAGATTGAGGAAGGTGGGTTGACTGCAACGACCTGCAGAAATTGGCAGAAAAAGTCCTAGACTAAGTGTGAGTATGCGCTTGACTTTCCTAAACGTATCTGACCGTGGTTTTGGCCAGACTCCATGAATCTGACTGACTGACAGGCGCACTCACACTAACACTTTCCTAAATGTATCTGACTGGGGTTATGGCCAGAATCCATGAATCTGACTGCATGCGCTTGAACTTCAGCGAAGTGGTCCTAGTGTGAGAGTGGCCTGAGATTCAGCACAGAGAAGCTCACCTTGGGGGGGGAGGGGTGTGGGAGCGGGAGGCGTAGCCCCCCTTTCCCCGCAGCTGAACATACCAACGCATTTGAACTCAGGTCTGTTTTCAGTAGGTTCGTGTGAGTATAGCCTTGAGCTTCAGCAATGTTCGAGTGTGAGTATGCCCTGAAATTCGGTACAGTGAAGCTGACATTCGGGGGTGAGGGGTGCGGGAGGGAGGGTGCGTAGCCCCCTTCCCCCCTACAACTGAACGTAGCCAACGTGTTTGAAGTTTGAACTGAGGTCTGTATTCAACAGCAGACAAACGTGGGTCTGTATTTCGAAATTCATGGATGCATCGACATAGGAGCACACTCACACTGGCACTTTCATAAATGTTTCTGACTGTGATTACAGACTGACTCGAAGAACAGGACTGCAATCACCTGCGGAAAAAGGCAGAAAAAGTCGTAGTGTGAGTATGCGCTTGAGCTTCAGAAAAGCAATGTCCTAGTGTGAGGATGCCCTGAGATTCAGCAAAGAGAACCTCAAATTGGGGGGGTGGCGGTGTAGCCCCCATTCCCCACAACTGAACATAGCGGATGCATCCTAACTCGGGCTTATACCCAAAAACGGCAGATTCATGTGAGTATGCCCTTGATCTTCAACAAAGCAAAGTCCTAGTGTGTGTATGCCCGGCGATTCAGCACAGCGGAGTTGACGGTGGGGAGTGCGGGCGGATAGCCAACTCATTGCAACTCAGGCCTGTATTCCTCCAAGGAAGTGTATTCAACAACAGACTCGAACTTGAGCATGGTTATGTCCAGAGATCAAGTAACAAACACAACTCAAATTCCCAGCTCCACCTCAAAAAATTCGAAAAAAATCATTTCCTATTTCGGCCTTCCTTTTTTTTCCAAGGTTTTTTTCCCCATTCGCCTAGCAGACCAGGCTAAAGCTCCTTGCCTACCTCCTGGATGCTTCTCAGTCCCTATCACCACAAATGCTCACTGACTAAAAACAAAACTGAGCCACAGTTCACACTAGAATTGTCAAAAGAAACAGACACACATGGCTCATGTACCAGACGGCTTGACTCATGTACCAGATGAAGGCTAAAGCCTAGAGTCTCAACTGGTCTTACAACTGTCACTGCAGGCCTCCAGACCCAACCTCGGGCCGTTGCTACCGACCTTCACTCACTTAGTGCACAAATGCAATTTTTGAAGCACCATCTCCGCGTGGAACGCGGTATAACAGTTGTCAACAAGGTCCCAGTGTGAGGGCATAGTAGGCATACACACACTAGGGACTTTTTTCTCCGCAAAATTACGAGTCTTTGATATCTCGAAAAAGCGAATTTGCCCCTTGGTGGAGGTGTACTGGCATCGCATTTTCAATGAGACATAGTCGGTGTGTTCTCCAATTGAGCAGTTTGGTCACAGCAGAGTATACTCACATTGGCACCAAATTGTCCAAGAGTTGCAAGGCTTGTTATTGTGTATTTCTCGATTAGATGGGACGAGCAATAGGAAATGTACCATCGTTGTTTTGCGCTGCTCGCGCCATCTCCACGGCAAATCTGTGTGTGTGTGTGTGTGTGTGTGTGTGTGTGTGTGTGTGTGTGTGTGTGTGTGTGTGTGTGTGTGTGTGTTTGTTGACCTGTTACTAGCTTGAATGCATGAGTTCGTGTCCCCATGTGCACGCATCTGTCACTGACATGTACGTGGCTGGACATTTTCTGTGTTGGAAACAGTGCTATGCCAACGAGTACATGCGGTCGCAGAGTAGCAGGAGAAAGTCCAGATCAGCAGAGCAGGCCTTCTCACTGGTTCACTTACTGGGCATTGGATGTAAATGGTGGGAGGCTTTTGCCAAAAGTATTGAGGTTGAAAAGGACATGAAGGCTATGGCTGCTGCTGCAGCTCCTCAGGCTGATAAGCAAATAGCAATGACATCTCTGCAGTTTCTGAATCCCATGTGGCAGCCGTCTGGGCCGTTGGATCAAGATGCTCGTCGTCTTCTCGAGGCCAGGAAGGGGCCACGCAGTCAGCTTGATGTCAGAGCTGTTACCCTGTCTGGCAAGCATGCCTTAGCAGGTCTCAGTGATTCTGAGAGGAGAGCGAGGGAGGTTTCCTTGAAGGCCAAGCAGCTAGGGGACAAAGTGCAACGGCAAGGACTACGCCTGAGGAGTCCTATCATGGGTCCATTATCGTCCGCGGAGGACAGTTTGAGCCCCCCTTTGGGCCATAAAACTGCCTCCAAGCAGCCGATGCGTGTTGGGCGACCGGGGTCTCGGCAGTTGGTCAGGGTCCAGGTGCAGGCTCCAAACGAGATCGAGAGACAAGAACAGGTTCAGTCTGATCACGTCAGAGGGTTGAGGCACAAAGGTCAAGAATCGCCGCCTGAGGGAATCGGATCTGATGGATTCATCGTCTCCTCAAGCAGCACCTTTCACCGGGAGGTGATGGGTCAGATGCCATCAAGCGCTGGTAGGCGAGGAGCAGCAGAACACTCAGGGGCAACTTCAAGACATTTGGATATGGCTGTGGAGAACTTGGAAAAGGTGGGGAGGAGTTTGGACAAGGATGGCAAGAGTCTGGATGAGCATCCCCATAGTGGACTCATTGGTGCCCCTCGTCGATCCGAAGTGTCCATGCGGATACATGGGAAGCGTTTTGATAATATGGAAGGGAGTTTCGATAAGGTGAGTGAAAGTTTGAAAGTGGCTATGGGGCTTGGAGAGGCTGGCACTTCTCCGAGTCCTTCTGACGGATCAGTAGAAAGTTCAATGGCATTGCTACAAAGGCATATGCTACCGAGCGCTACTCAGCAAGGTCTCGGTTCCGCGAAGGGCAGAGAGCTCGGCAGGAGACACGATCGACACGGTACCAGTACCAGTAGTGACCAGCGTTCCCGAGGAGGATCGTCGTCGTCACCGATAACGTTGCGAACAAGGCCACGAGAGGATCCGAGGCGTCGGGTAGGAACGGTCGATTCTTGGGTGAGAGAAAGTCCCTACTGGTTGTGGATGCGTCTGCTTATCGAAGATTGGCCTGATTTGGGAGAAGCGTGTCTGGAGAAACACTGGGGTAATCTGAAAGATCTTAAACTGGAAGACAAGGCCTTTCTCGGCACATGGGAGAAAGAGGCAGCAAGAACCTTTCCAAGCACAGAGGTTGCAGCTGTGGTGAGGTACAGAGTCAGGAACCACTTTTGCTTCGACGAAATTGACACGATATCCTTATCCAGAACAAACAGAAGACAAACGAAGGAAAAAAAAACGAATTAACAAAAAGTGAATTCACAAAAAGTGAAATCGCCAGTTGTCGCCCTTTGACGGTCAGCAATGAATTCAAATTCGCCAGCTGGTAGCCGCCGATCGTTGACTTTGACTTGGCAAGATCTGTACTACTTTGGTCAGAGGCTGACTTTCAATGCGTAGGGTTCTACCACTATTCTCTCATCAATAGACAGAGATCCACAGACTCAGAGATCCTTTTTTTTTTTCAGAACAACCGTCTTGATGAGGATAACGCCCAATAAGTAAGAAGAGGGGTAGAGTGTCTGAATTGCAAGGGGTGCTGGACCGGGTGGACCCGGTTTCCAGCCATTTATGCATGTGCAGTTCTTTTAAAAAAAAAAAAAAAAGGTCTGATAACAGTGATAAGGGCATACTGTTTCTGGAAGAGTGGAACCAGATGTGCACCTTGTTCACTATGCTGTCCTGATGCACATCAATTGCAAATTGAAATCAATGCTTTCTTAGATCGTACCAGGATAACTAATCACCAGGCAAAAAAAAAAGAAAGATAATAATAAAGAAAAGAGCTAATATGCCGTACGGCGTACTCTGTTTGCTCACATCGCAGATGGAAACATGTGGCAGCGTATTCCGACAGAGGAGATTTCCGGGCGGCCATCAAGCACGCCTGTAAGATAGTGAGGGAAGCTCCCTTCTCCTCAGTGGCACCTACTGCTGCATACTGGGTAAGGGCCTCCCTCCATCACTCACCAAAGGTGCAAAACACTGCAAAATGAGAATGAATCTTGTGCAAGAACCTGGACAGATGCACCGCCGTAATTTTTGTCTTTTGTGCATGTGGTGAGTGGTGGAGCGAGGCCCTAAGTCGTTCCTTTGCTAACCTACTATGGTCAATGTAGTGAACTTTTTTGTGGTACTAATCATCATGCCTTTAATATGCCTGTTGTAGTGGAAGCTGTCTCTTTCAATGATTATGTTTCTTGGGTGTCTAATAAATGAGGCTAAGGGCCAGATCCCACTGGCAAAGAGGATTGGAAGAAGTGTCTGAATCTGGACGTGTTCCACGCAGAAGTGCAGAAAAGTAGATCAATCACAATTTTTTGCACCTGTCCACACAATGGGCTCAGAGCATCCCACCACCAGAACCTCCGCCACTTTGACGAGCACTGGGTTCGAGGAGGAGACGGGAGGGCGAGAGGGAGTGAATAGTAGAATACACACAAACTCATGACCAGACTCTGCCACAGAACCGGACCGGTACGATGAGGGACGACGAGAGAAGAGTACCAATAGCAACTCAATGTTGAGCTCACTCTCATTGTCTGAAACAGAGAGCAGCACACGATGTCTTGCCAGTGTGTGAGACTGGTACATATATGTACCTGGGAACAGCCTAATGGCTAGGCTGGGCTCAGGGGTATGTACTATATATGAAATCCGACGGTACCAGAAGGGTAGCTGTACAAATGTTCAAGGGACAGAACTGTAAAATATGGCAGTACCGAGGAGATAGCCAAAAAAGAATAAATGTCCGGTACCGGGCATGAGGTGCAACCTGGCAAGATCTGTACAAGCCATGTCGACACGCCTCCCTTGGGCCTTTGCTATAGAGGCACAACTCCTATCTTTAATTGCCCAGCCTGCTACACAGTACGGCCCACTGTGGTTCTCGCCTAAGCACGAGTTACACAGTGGTCAGTCAAAAAGCTTGTCTGGGTATCCAGTGAGCATCACCTCTCTCTCTTTCCAGAGCAAGGGTCTTCTTTGGCACCCCTGCAAATATATAGAATTCTACGCCCAACCCTAATACTATGTTGCCAATAAGGGGTGGGGGGAGCTATTCTGCTTTATGGATCCACCCAACCCTATAAAATGCTCAAAAAATTGTTGACCTGCCTCCGCTGCTGCGCTACTAAACTCTTCAATCTAAACCCTAAACCCTAAAAAAAAAAAAAAAAAAGGCCTATCCATCGCTCTCTTCTGATGTAACTGTTTGTATTATGGGCTGGACCAGAGTCTTCTAGGAGACTAACTTAGCCCTTTGAAGTTTGAAAACAACGTCAGTGAATCCAGTCAATATGGCTGCATTCACTGCAACTTTCAGGTCAGATACAGATATAACGACCGGGGCATTGTGTTCGAGGGAAGAAGGTAGGACATCTCGAAAGGCCATGAAAATTTTCACATGTTTGGGGGAATGATTGAGCCCACTTGGTTCTCAGCCGAAGCCTGGTAATGGCCCCGGTATCTCAAATGATCTCAAATGTTCTCAATGATCTGTACAATTCGAAATGGGATGCTGGGCCCGGTTCCCAGCATTAAAAAAAAAAAAAAAAAAAAAAAAAAAAAAGATTGAGCCCAGTTGGGGATGACTAATTGCATTGATCTGGCCAGAGTTCTCCTGGAGAGAGTTGACCTTGATTATCTACCCTTGTGCTGGGGACATTTGACTTCGGGGTAGCTTTGCTGGAGAAAGTTGACCTTGGTTGAAATCAGATTGCCGGAGTGTTGACCAGAGGGTTGATATCGCTAGAGAGAGTTGACCTTGTCTAACTCATGACCAGGAGAGTTGACCTTCATGAACTTTGCTAGATACTTGACTTTGCATCACTTTGCTGGATAGTTGACCAAGGTTTTAACTGTGCTGTAGAGAGGGTTCACCAATTGATTAACTGTGCTGTAGAGTTGACCAAGGGTTTAACTATGCTGTAGAGAGAGTTGACCAAGGGTTTAAACTTTAAAACACCAGTACATGCTAGCCATCACCCGCAGGCCCCTTTCGAAGGCCGCCTGCCATCGATTCATTTTATCGACCGCGCGCGAGCCTCCTAAATTTTAGGAGAGGCTGAATCGGACTCTCGACTTGGCTGGGGCCACGTACTGGTGCTTTAACTGTGCTGTAGAGAGAATTGACCAAGGGTTTAACTGTGCGGTAGAGAGAGTTGACCAGGCAACAGTGCTATAAACTAGTATAAAGAGAGTTGACCAAGGTTTTAACTGTGCTGTAGAGAGAGTTGACCAAGGGTTTCACTGTGCTGTAGAGAGAGTTGACCAAGGGTTTAACTGTGCTGCAGATAGAGTTGACCAAGGGTTAAACTATGCTGTAGAGAGAGCTGACCTGCAGAGAGTTGACTCAGGGTTTAGCAGCACTGCAGCTTATGCCAGGGAGAGTTGACGTTGCTGCACTTTGCCGGGGAGTTTACCAGAACGCTGATATTGCTAAAAAAAAAAAAGTCTATGTTTGTACCTCATGCCCTGGAGAGTTGACGTTGCTGCAGTTGGCTGGAGACTTGATTTTGCACCACTTAAAGGTCCACTTTGCTAAATACTAAATAGGTGACCAAGAGTTTAACTCTGCTGTAGAGAGCGTTGACCAAGGGTTTAACTGTGCTGCAGAGAGTTGACCTTGGTTCAGGAGAGAGTTTGAGTTTTTTAGGAGAGAGTTTGAGTTTACTATCTGACAATAAGACGAAAGGGACCCCTCAAGTTTGTTCCTTCCCACCAATAGATTGAAAGTTGGAACCAAAAGAGAAAAAGAGGAGGCGGGCGACCAACCGTCTTCCCTCCTGAATCCCCTGAAC
This sequence comes from Chara braunii, assembly GCA_003427395.1. NCBI lineage: Eukaryota > Viridiplantae > Streptophyta > Charophyceae > Charales > Characeae > Chara > Chara braunii. The sequence goes on from BFEA01000255.1 coordinate 1,865,366, forward strand.
AAAATGCGATCTCAGCATAGCTGTATCCAACCGGAAAAGTAGCTTGTATACATTTATGATCAGGGTGCATTGCGTTTGGAAGAAGCCAGTAGGGGCAAAATTGGGTCTCGGAAATGCTGTAAAGGGAAATACACTTAGAGGACGATTGCCAGGTCCGGAGAAGGAAAGAGAGAACATCAAAAAGAGGAGAGGATGTGCACACTGCACAGACAAACTGTTCACTTTTTATGAGCTGAATGGTCGAGAAACCAGAAGTGTCCCCTTTTCAAAGGCCTTTCTTTTTTTTTCCCTTTTTTTCACCCAGATTTATCCCCGACCTCTCCATTATATGAATTTAAATCAACTGATATGCTATTTATAGCAGCAGTTTCACGACCGGCGAGTCCAATACTGGTACTGGCCAAGAAAATGGTCAGGACGTCAGTGTTCTATGGTAAAACCGTGGAGGACGCTGGCTATGGGTATGGTCATATGGAGATCAGACTTTGCAGGGGTGCACGCGCACACGCTGAAGATTCATATATGCTACGTTGATGGCAGAGTCGACTCTACTTCGACTGCGTGATGAGAGGTGTAGTAGAATAGATGGGAACTTGAAAAAAAAAAGGGAAAAAGCCAAGCTACTCTGGTGGCCAGGTTTATGTTCTTTCTGATAGTTTTTGTCACACCGAGAGAAGGTTAGTCAAATGAAAAATGGCAACATCATCGCCAACATGTTCTCAACAGCAAACCAAACCAGAAGAAGTTAAATCAGAATGAAAACCAGAATGAAAACCAGACGGTAAACCATGCGGAAAACCAGACGGTAAGCCAGAAGGAAAACCAGACAGTAAGCCAGAAGCAAAACCAGAAGTTAGGTAAACCAGAAGCAAAACCAGAAGTTAGGTAAACCAGACGGTAAATCAGAAGTAAACTCAGAGGGAAAGGTAAACCAGAAAGTAGACCGGAAGGTAAACCAGAAGGTAGGCCAGAAGGTGCGTAAACCAGAAAGTAAACGAGAAGGTAGGCAAACCCCAAGTTTAAAAGAACATAAATGACGATGTAGACAACAATCTATCGCTGTAAACCAAATGGTCACCGAGAACAAAGACTAGAAGATGAATCGAAAACGAGCTGAAAGTAAAAACCAGAAGGTAAACCAGAAGGTGAACCAGAAGGTAAACCGGAAAGTAAATCAGAAAGTAAACCAGAAGGTAATCCAGAAAGCAAAACAAGAAGGTAAACCAGGAGGAAAAAAGAACACAAATGAGGACTCGGATGTAAATAACAACGTGATGTTGTAACTAAACGGTCACTCAGAAGGAGGACCAGAAGGTTAAAAAAAAAAGAAGAACTCGTTGAGTTCATGCTGACAAATACGATGCACTTGGCTGACGCGTGGCATTGAGTGCAGGCAGGCAAGTGGTCAGAGGAGCTCGGATACATGCGAGATGCGCGTTCATGCTATCGAGCAGCCATAGCCAGTTCGCCATCATCGTACTACGCGTGGAGGGCCGCCTCGCGTCTAAAAATAGCATCAGCTGGAAACTTTCTCAATGCAGCAATTGCCGAGCAGGTGCAGACTCACAAACTGAGCTTCCGTGCCATGCTGCAAAAGTTTCGAAATAGTTGTAATTCCAAAATCCAAGTTTTTGGCTCCCAAAAGGGAGGTGCTGTGGACATGAAAAAGGCGGACTCCTCAAGTCCCGAAGGCACCTTGACCCAAACGCCCTCAGGGACCGTCGACAGCAGTGCCACGGAATGCCCGAGGAGAAGGCAGAGAGAGTGCCAGCGCCAGATTACCACCCGCTTTTTTCCGCTGAATCTTCCATCCTTCTTCATCCCATCATCATTCTCGTCATCATCATCGTCATCGTCATCGTCATCATCATCGCCATTGTCATCGTCGTCATCAGGAGGGTCCTTTCTTCGTCGATGGAGGAGATTTCATCACCGACCCTTCCGGCCATCAGCACTTCTTCCTGCGGCTCCTCTTCGAGTGCAATTGCATCTTCCATCGGGTAACTTCAAGGTTTGTTTTCACTTTTGAGTCTTTTCCTTTTTTCCCCCCCCCTTCTCTTCTTAATTCTGTATTACATTCAGCTCCAGCCTTTGTGGAGCTCCTCCTTTTTTTCCCCTCGTGCTCTCAATTTGTGTATCTTCTTCTTCTTCTTCTTCTTCTTCTTCTTCTTCTTCTTCTTCTTCTTCTGTGTGCAGGTCACTGCGGGGTCCATGCTAATCCTCTCTGCGGCTTTCCATTTTTCGTGGATATATTCCGAAGGACAGTCTCCATTGAGGTTGCCGAAGTGGACTAGAGATTCTCTGTTGTTGTTTCTTTTTTTAGACTGTTCACTCATCGTATCCTGGCGAAGAAATCATCAGAAATGTTAAATAGTAAACAGTACTAAACACTGATAAATAGTATTTAAATACATAATGTAATTTAAATTTTAAACTTAAGAATATTCATTCCCGCTCATTCCTGGGATTTGACAGTTCTGCAACACAGTTCAGATGTCTCTCAAGAGTCTCAACACTGGGAGATTGACCAACTGGCCGGTAGCCCACCCAGCTGGTACACCCGCGAGCTGTTGAAATTTCAAATTTGAAATATAGACCCGAGTTCGCAGAATTCCAAGGATGAGTGAAAAAATAACTCGGCAATTCCGAATGGCGGCCGGGGCAGTTCAAACTTCAAAGATGATTTGTCAAGGGTCAAGGTCGTCGCCCTTTTCTGTGAAAGCAAAAAGAAAGAAGGCAAAAAAAGAAACCACGGCGGGTTTCGAGTTTGAGAAGGCAAAAAAAAACAGTAAATGGTACTGTGCTCATGGCACGAGTTTGAAATGGCGATTTCAGTCAAAAATTCAAAATAGATTTTTTTGGTCCCCCTCTCCCGTCTGGCACCACGGCCCGCCCCTGTGGTCATGAGATCTGTGCCTCTGTCACATCCATGGTGCTTTCATTCAAATTCATTGCCTTTTCAAACTCCACAGCTGGTTGTTTTGCCAGCGTGTTTTTTTTTTTGCCTATTCGAGACTTGTTTGTGCAGCAGCCGCTGTTGCCTCCCCCCAAAAAACGGGGAGATCGATTATAATCAGCCCAACATACCTTATTTCTACCCCCCAATCACCACTTCCTTCCCCCCCCTTCCACCCTACCCCCTACCCCCTGGCCCCACCCTTAACCCCCCCCCTCAAAGACCAGGGTCACAGGATGGAAAATGGAAAAAGAAAGAGGGGCCTGTGAATTCCAAGAGTTTTTAATTAAGCTAGCACAAGCAGTCACAATTTTCAGAAATGCTCACACAGGCAAAATAAACTTTAATAAAGGGATGAAGTGGGGGCAAGGTTCAACTTGCACAGTTTAGCAGATATTGGCCGTACATAAACGGAGACCGAAGGCCAGGATCTCTTTAAAATCCACACGCCAGGCGCTATGTTCCCTGATGAGGCCTCACACTAGCAGAGGCTGAAACACGCACCATAGGAACGCTGCTCGTACTCTCCTTATGCTTCCTATCATATGAACTTGATACGGATGAAGTGTTTTCTGCGCCTGCTGGGGGTGTGGCTCACACCATCACTTTCTTTTTCTATCCTCCATCTCCCACCCTCACTACGCCTCCTTCCGAGTGCATGTCTCGTTAAGGAAATGTCTGAATTTAAGGGGCGAAAAGGACCAGAAAAGGACAAGAAAAGGGGGGCTATGACGCACCGTTTCGTTGGAATTGCACCGATTCAACAGGAAGCTGAATCCTCTACAGTCTGCAGAGTCACCCAACCCATAATACTGTAAGACTGTGTAAGTGATAATCCACCTCAAGGCTCAAACCCCAGTAGCGGTTCGGCATCAATAACTGCCCTGCACAACTGATACCCTGAACTGTGTGCACAATGCAGTACAAGTTGGTGGTCCCCCACCACTGGCAGGCTGGGCACAATGGAGTTCAAGTTAGCGTTCCCTCGTTTTTGCTACTCGTGTAGGACCTCAACTGTAAACTCTCGTTCCCTTCTACAGTCTTTTCCCCGAATACAACATACGGTCATTATAGCTGAATTTGGCGTATCTTTGAGTCTAAATACAGCTATAATGACCGTATGTTGTATTCGGGGGAAGAAGGTAGGTACTGGCAGGCTGAGTGTACAATTGCATAAAAGAGTCCTTCGAGACATCCATTTTAGGCAGGCGGTGGAGAACGTGAAGACAAGAATGAGTAGCAGCCAGACTGCAGAGAAGAATTGAGTTAAGGCAAGTGGAAGAATGTGGTTTGAGTGTAGGGGCGAAGAAGGGTGGTGAGGAGAAAAGTTATTGAGCAGTCGCTTCCATGTCTACCGTTGGCGGACGTGACCTGTGCGATCGTGTATGTGTGCCAGGCGTTTGTGAAATACTTGCAGTCATGAATGTGTGTTATACTCACCCTTGCAGAGAGTGATTTGTCCCAGAGAATATGTCGACCAGGGCGCAGCACTTCGTGTGTCCTCCTCTTCCTACGCCCGTCACACCATAACCAGATAGTACCCCAAAACAGATGCGCTACCAGACTGCGCTAGGAGGATCTCAACGAAATTAGAGGAACAAGGATCACAGAGATCACCATCTGTCTCTTATACACATCTAGATGTGTATAAGAGACAGCTCTCTCTCTCTCTCTCTCTCTCTCTCGCTCGCTCGCTCGCTCGCTCGCTCGCTTGCTCGCTCCCCCCTGGCTGACTCCCCCCTGCCCTTCACAAGCAGTTTTAACCAAGCTTCTTGGTTCTTGAACACGACGACACACTCACGAACACCAATGCACACACACACACCCAACACAGACACCATTGTTTTGCTAGGGTTCAAATCTAGGCATATATGTTTTGGTTTAACTTACCGACCGAGAGAGAGAGAGAGAGAGAGAGAGAGAGAGAGAGAGAGAGAGAGAGAGAGAGAGAGAGAGAGAGAGAGAGAGAGTCGGAGTTGGAGTCTGGCAGGCAGATTGAAGGTCAGGAAGTGTTAGATCCAAATTGGGCACACACACACGCACACACGCACACACACACACACACACACACACACACACACACACACACACACACTCACCCACACACACACACACGGCAGGAACAATGAAAGGGGTACCCCAAGGACAACCAAAAAACTGTATAATTATAAAGTTGCTTTAATATGTTGGACATCTCATATGCCCTTGTTGTCTGCAATAGGACAAAGAGTCAAAGACTGCTTCATTCTGCATCTATTCACCTGGGTGGAATTGGGGCTGTTGTGAGGAAAATCTAAAACACACACACAC
>BFEA01000255.1:1924478-1946752 GCA_003427395.1 Chara braunii
AGAGAGAGAGAGAGAGAGAGAGAGAGAGAGAGAGAGAGAGAGTGGGCTGATGCTGCTGCCCCTGATGTTACCAAGGAAAAAACGAGTGTGACGATGCGGTTGTCAAAGAGAGAGAGTCGGACGGGAGGTTCTTTTGGAGCGGATGACACAATGGAAAGGGAAGTGCCACCAAGGCGGGAGCTCAGAGGTAGAAGGGCTAAGCGCTAAAGGGAGTGCAGTCTCAACTGCTCAAAAGCATTTGCTAGTAGGGAGATTTCCATCAGACATTGGGCGTCGCTCCACTATACATCGCTGTACATGCACTTGGACGCTTTTCACTACCAACTGCATTCGGAGGCCAATGCTTTGAATATACCTGCCACTCTGGTCCCGAAAGCGTCCGGATGCATGTAGAGTGTTGTGTAGTGGAACGAGGCCCATTGATTCTTTGATTCCATGATGTATTCTTTTGGTATTGGTGGGCAATAAGAGAAGAAAAGGAGAGAGAGAGAGAGAGAGGACAGGGCAAGGGCGAGGGCGAGGGGGAGGGTATGGTGGCAAGACAAGGGAGAGTTGACGTTGGGAGTATTCTTCCGCTGTTTCTCTTCTTCTCCATCTTTTCCCAGATCTTTCCCTCTCATTCCTCACTGACTCTTCATCTTTGTGTTGTGACATAATACTGGCTGGACCGGTAAGCTCATCGGCCAAGCTCTTCCCTGACTGGTGGCTGCCTCCAGACTTACCAGACCTCTAAAAGGGGGGAAAATCATTTCAGGCTGTATTGATCCCCCTTTACACTCCACGTACCTAGCCTTGTGCCCATCTATTTCGGTCCAGTTCCACCATAATGATTACATCTACTGCTAAGTGTACTGTACACTGGGCCTCTTGGAGTTGCTGAGAACTTCTTCTTCCTCCTCCTCCCCCTCCTCTCTTACACCGCCTCCTCCTGTTCCCCCTCTCTAACACCTCCTCCTCCTCTTCTTCTTCTTCTTCTTCTGCGTCTGCTTCTTCTTCTTCTTCTTCTGCTTCTTCCTCTTCTACTTTTTCTTCCTCCTCGAACCTCTTCTTCTTCGTCTTCCTCTTCTTCCTCTTCCTCCTAGGTCGATAGCTGTGGCAGCACACTGTGATTGAATCTCTGACCATTCCACGTTCTCTAACACATCCCTTCTTCTTCCTCCTCTTCCTCCTTCTCCTCTCCCTCCTCCTCCTCCTCCTCCTCCTCCTCCCCCTTTCTTGTCTTTTTTGCTTTTCTTGCTGTGTTTGCTCAGGAGACTCGGGACTATGTGAAGGGAGTCTTCAAGAATTACTGGAATTACCTTTGCCTCTACAATGAGGATGTTGCTGCCCAGACACGCCGTAAGTCATCACTCCCCATGATCCAGGTTACCCGCACATTCAGGTGCTCCATGCTCTATCTGTGTGTGTGTGTGTGTGTGTGTGTGTGTGTGTGTGTGTGCATGCACCTGTGCATGTGTGGCATTGTTTGCATCTTGTGAATTTGTGTGATGTGTGCATGTGTGCATCTGTGCATGTGTGCATGTGTGCATGTGTACGCACACGTGTGCATGTGTGCATGTGTGAACATGTAGTACACGCAAGTGTGCATGTGTACGCACAGGTGGGCTATATATGTGAACTGCTGATGGTTGCCAATACCTGCTTTAGCAAATCTTCAGACACAATCTGGAGCAGTGACGCAGTTAGAAATCTTCTGATCTTTCTTTATAATCTGATATGTATTTATTTTGTCGATGGCTTTTGTTTGTGCAAAAAACCTGCATGCCATCATGGTCTGGAAATTGCATAGGCGTGTTGATGGAAGAAGGCCAGTCAGCGACTATGGTCGGCACCAAATCAACGGCTGCAACAGCAATGACATCATCATCCAGAAATTACGTACGTGTATTGATGGAAGAAGGCGAGTCAGCGGGGGAAGTCGGCACCAAATCGACGGCTGCAACAATAGCACCATCAACGACTGACATTGCTCTGCACAGAACAGGGGGGGAGGGCGATGAGGGTGGGGAGTCAGAGGAGAAGGGTGGTGAGTGTGAGAAGTTTGAAAGCACAGACCGTGCTCTAGCTATGGCGACAACTGCAAGGAAGGCACCATCAACGTCGAAAGCGGTTCCACAGAGAATGGAAGAGGAGGAGGGTGATGAGGGTGATGAGGGTGAGGAGAAGAAGAGGGACGAAAAAGACCAGGATGGACCATCCACTGTTGAGGAAGACGATGGAGAGGATAGCGGAACAGAGAGCAAAGGAGAATTTTTAAGCATGAGGCAGCCTGCGGTATCAGAGAAGGACCCAAGTTTGGACCGCAAGAAATGCTAAAAAAGACATTAATCCCTTCACAGAGAAGGAGGGGGGGGGGAGTTGGTGGGTGGGTGTGGGAGATAGGGGTGGGGGGTTGAGGGGGGAGGGTTAAGGGGAAGAGGATTGAGGACATCAGTTTTTTAAAAGCAAGGCCATATGGATGTTGTAAGACTAAATGGACCAAATGTGGCCGTAAATGAGGTCCAATGCACTCAGGACAGTCCAGGTGCCATTCTATGCCCAAGGAGATGAAGCAAGAGTAGTATTTTTGTTTTTTTTTCCTTCCGTTTGTGGAGGGGGAAGTTCAGAAAGGTTGGAGAGGGGGAAAAGGGGAGAGAAGGTAAATAGCCCCCTTGGAATATTAATTTTTCTTTTCTTTTTCTTCTTCTTTTTTTTTTAATACTAACCTTTTCTGTTTATCACTTGCTTCCCTTTCCACTTTGGAGCAATTCTGAATAACCCTTATTAAACTACCACTGCCAATCAAAGGAAAATTGCTGGGTCTAATTGTCCCCCAGCCATGCACATTGTGTGAACAGGCCTACCAGGTGTGGCCAGTTTATTCGGCCCGTTGGGCCAGGTTGACCTGAAGCAGCCGCATTGTAGAGCAGTCCAAGCCCCAGTTTGGCCATTACCCACTGGTAGCCTCTGCAATTTTTCATCAAGTGAAGCTTCAGCACCCGTTTATCACTTTGACTCTCCTCTCGTCTTCTTCTTCTTCTTCTTCTTCTTCTTCTTCTTCTTCTTCTTCTTCTTCTTCTTCTTCTTCTTCTTTGTCTTCTTCTTCGACGTCATCGTCGTTTTCGTCTTCGTCTTCGTCGTTTTGATTTTCGTCTTCGTTTTTGTCTTCGTCTTCGTCTTCGTCTTCTTCTTCTTCTTCTTCTTCTTCTTCTCTTCTTCTTCTCTTCTTCTTCTCTGCTCTTCTTCTCTTCTTCTTCTTCGTCATTGTTTTCGTCTTCTACTACTACCACTCCTCCTCCTCCTCCTCCTCCTCCTCCTCCTTGTCCTTTTTCTTCTTTTCTCCTGTCCCGTGTCTTCTCTCCTCTCTCATCCTGAAACTGATGTGAAATTAAAGAGATTAGTTGTCTGACACGGCAATGAACTTTTGACCATGATCCCCGACACTAGTGTACTATAGCCTACGGCCTCTGGTTCCTTTTTTTTTTTTTTTTTTTTTCCCCCCCTTCTCAAGAGAGACATTTTGGGTTCTTAGCTGCGCCAGTGCCGAAGAAGACTACCAAACAACTTCGGGGCAACAAAAAAAAGAAACAAAAACCTGAATGCTGTTCCAACGATCGGACGGCCAATTCAGGACGGATATGTCGAGCTAGTGCTTTAGGGCATGGACTTGATTGTGCCCACAGTAGTTGTCCTAGATGTCTATCGGGTAGGGGTACCCCCTGCCGTGATTACTTCCATCTCATTCCGTCCCGCCGAGGAGGAGAATCGAACTCATGATCTGTTTATTAGCTGTTACAAATCTGGAGTGTGAGTATGGCCTGAGATTCGGCACAGCAAAGCTCACATTGGGGGGAGACACAGGTCTGTATTCAGCAAGCAGATTCGTGCGAGTGTACCCTCGAGGTTCAGCAAAGCAAAGGTCAGGTGTGAGTATGCCCTGAGATTCAGAATGTCGTAGCCTCCCTGTCCCCCACAATTGAACATAGCCGACTCATTGGAAGTCTGGTCTGTATTCAACAATCGATTTGTGTGACTGTTCCCTTTGAGCTTCAGGAAAGCAAAAAGCAAAGTCCCAGTATGAGCATGCCTGGGATTCCGTAAAACTAAGTTGACAGTATGTGGGGAGGGGTGAGGGGTGTTGGGGAGGGGTGCTGGCGAGGGGGGGTGTAGACCCTCTCCCTCCCGCTGGGGAGGGGTGTTGGGGAAGGGGTGTTGGGGAGGGGTGCTGGCGAGGGGGAGTGTAGACCCTCTCCCTCCCTCACATGTGAACACAGCCGACGCATTTGGAAGTCGTGTCTGTATTCAACGGCAGACTGAAACTACTGAGGGTTTGTAACTTTGTATTTCAATTTTCAACAATTCATTGACTAAGAAAAAAAGAAGAAAAAAAAAAAAAAACAATTCGTTGATGTACCGAGTAAGAGCAATGAGCATACTCACACTAGCACTTTCCTGGATGTATGTGACCCGGGTGCATTGTGAAGTCATGTCTGTATTGGAGTAAATACTCACACTTGCACTTTTCCGAGATGTATCTGACCGTGGTTATGGCCAGACTCCATGAGTCCGACTGCAATCACCTGCAGAAATTGGCATAAAAACTTAAAAAGGCCTCAGGCTGGTGTGACTATTACCTTGAGCTTACCCAAAGCAATGTCTACAGTCTTCCCCCGAATACAATGCACGGTCATTATAGCTGAATTTGGGCTAAATTCAGCTATAATGACCGTGCGTTGTATTCGGGGGAAGACTGTAGTGTGAGCATGCCCTGAAATTCAGCACAGCAAAGCTCGCATTGAGGGGGGAGCGGCCTGCGGAAAAGAAGAGGAAGCAAGTTTTTTTTTTTTTTTTTTTTTTTTCCCCTTCCTGCACAGGGGTCCTGTGGAGGGAGCTGCGGGAAAAAAAGTGGAAGCAATTTTAACGGATGTCCTGTAAAACAGGACTGCAATTACAGCCAGCCCAACTCGATAAATCTGACAGGGGAACCCAAGAGACAGACTCGAACTCAAGTCTTTGTTTTCTTTTTTTTTCTCTTTTTTTTCCCAGCCTTTGTTACAAAAACATGGGCTAGACGCCGGGGACCTCAACATTACACCCCGATGCAAATGGTTCTGAAAGCATCATCCCCAGCTTAGCTTACATGCTGAAAAGCCTGCAGGTCTTTTCACTACAGACCTCCTCACACAGCTCTGTGGCTGCCTTCCTAGACCACTAGACCTACTAGACTACCCCTACCTATCCTTAGCTTTTCATGAGTTTGCACTGGGAGCCAGTGCTTGTTATATCAAATTTGCACCATGGATTTTGTCAGAAATGTTTGATGCTTCTTGGGACTGAACAAATCGATAGTATCCAGCGGCCTAGCTCAGTTGGTAAGGCACGCAAGTGGCATTCAGGAGGTCTTGGGTTCAATCCCCATTGGCCTCATGTACCTTCCTGGGCAAGCTTGGCACCCGCCACCTAGAGATATGCCGTTGGTCCCCCCGAGTGGCATTGAGCAGAGACTGCTGATGTTCATAGGGGGAGGGGACCGGAGGGGAGGCACAGTGACTGGCCCATCGAAGAAGCTCGGTCCTGATGCTACCGGCTGACCCCTGGCCGGTATCGCCCACCTGCTATAGCAGGTATCGCACCTGCTGGTGGGTGCAGCTCCCGCATGTTCCCTCGTTGGAGGCTTGAGCACGGATGTGGCTGCTACGGGGTTCCCCATACTTTAATGACAATAAAAAAGGCCTGAAAGGCCGTCCTGTCCAGATTTGACAGGTAATTGAATTGGTTGGGCTTAAAGAATTAGCCTTAAAAAAGTCGTCGCTGTGGTGCTGGACAGCATATACAATCCGGAATCTCTGGACTGTTCTCATGCGAAGCATGCAATACTCTAGACTCTAGAGACCATGAAAAAAAGTAGATAGAAGGTATGGAAACAGTTTTAACGAGTACGTCAATAGGACTCCATACTTGGTGACTGGATGCGATTAAACCACCACTACTTGGCTGAGCTATCGGCCGCAGAAAAAAATAGACTAGAAACGTTTCTAGTCGGATGAATTTGGGCGCTCCTGTAGTGGCCCGTATGTGTCCTAAAATTGCGGCTTGTTAACGGGCACAACTTTAGGAAGTACTGGTGGGGATTAATCTCCCATACCCTATCTTACTATAGTACAAAACAGCTGCCTCTTACCGGTACAGGACCTTAAGTCGGGCCTGTGGAACATAAGGCTCTAGGGCACTGGTTGGAAAAGCGCATTGTGGTATGAGGTTGCGGGTTCAAAACTCCACACTGACGCGCAGGAACACCGGTGGGTGTTTACATAACGTACGGCCATTCGCACCCCCCCCCTTGGGCTGACACATGGTAAGGATTACAGACACTACAAGGGGTTCAAACCACCAATACCTTTCTCAGCCATTGATGCCGAGCCTCCCACTACCAGTAAGCCGAGCCTTGCCGAGCCTAGCACTACTGGTAGTGGGACTTTCTTTCTCTGAAAAAAAAACACAAAGAAAAATCCGGCCCAAAAAAAAAATAATAATAAATAAAATCCGGCCGAGGTTCTTTCAAAAAAAAAAGGAATAACTGCGCGGGTGACTGCTGCACAGTTCCGGATTCGCAGGAAGGAATAACAACAGGGCACCGCGGTTCTGGACCGAGGGAGGGCAGTTAGAAACTGCAAAAACAGATTCTGAACTGTTACAGCTTTGTGCACTTCTAGCCGTTGGAAGTTCGGATGTGGCAAAATCAGGTGTGTTTTTTTTTTCTTTTTTCTTTTTTTTCCACGCCTGCTTATGTTACGGCTGAGCTGTATAGGCCACACCCATGGCTGGGCCATGGCCGAGACGTTTTGGCCACACCAATGGCTGGGCCACGGCCAAGATGTCTAGGCCACGCCCGTGGCTGGGCCATGGCCGAGATGTCTAGGCCACACGCCCGTGGCTGGGCCACGGCCGAGATGCCACGGCCACACCCCTGGGGAAATGAGCCAAAAACGGGGAGGGCCTGCTACTGGTAACTGCTCCCAGGCCAGGCCACGGGAAAAAGAGCGGTACCACTAGCCCAGGCCACCGTCCGTTTTGGCCAATTATTGAACCGGTAGGCCGTCGAACGCATGATTTACTGTTTTTCTTGCAGTTTCTAACTGGTCTTCGCCCAAGCTTGCAGTGGACTGTTATTTTTGCGAATTCTGAACTGTGCAGCGCTCACAGGCGCAGTTGTCTCTTTTCCTTTTTATTTTCCATACAGCCGCGTTTTTGCTGAGGGCTGTAACGCCCGTTGGGAGGGCATATTCTCACTTGTGCCCAATGTTCTGTATCCAGCTGCTTTCACGTCCAAAGACCATTTGGCTTCTTTTCATGATAATCACGGACCCGGGCCCGGACATTTCTGGACCGGTCCAGACGTCCGGTAATCCGGACAGGCACCAGACAACCGGACAGGACCGAACCCGGACCGTCCGGACCGGTACACTAGACACAAAAAATGTCCGGAACGGGGAAAAAAAAGAAGGAAAAAGGAGTTGGACAGGACCGAACCCGGACCGTCCAGACCGGTACACTAGACACAAAAAATGTCCGGAACCGGGGAAAAAAAGAAGGAAAAAGGAGTGCATAATACATTAGTGATAAACAGTACTGAACACAATAGGAGCCAGTTTAATGAACACAATCAACGGCAGTTGTAAGGGGACGAAACTTACGGCAGTTGTAAGGGGACGAAACTTACGGCAGTTGTAAGGGGACGAAACTTAGTCCTTACCGTCTTTCACTATTCGCAACTTGACAGCTTCATTCTTTTATTTTTTTATTTTTTTTTTACTACCTGGCTTTGGCTAAGAGCTAGATTAAGAGATACAAACAAGCTACCGAAAATAGGCAAAAATTCAGGAACAGACTCAGACCCCCCTCCATCCTCATTACCTCACTCCGGCAAGTCTTACTGCAGCAGAGCCACCATCTCTGCAGCTTCATATTGTCACAGACGTTCACAAAGGCTCACACAACACTTGAAACCAGTTCTCAATAGACCAATCCCGAGACAATTCAGAAAAGAGAATGAAAATCAGGAAAAAACAGAACTTGAACTTTGAAGTAATACTTTTTTAATTCATATTCATATGAAAATTGAAAATTTGAACATCTGGCCAGGACCTGATCTAAGAAGGGATCTCATATCTGACGAAAATCATCTCTCTCTCTCTCTCTCTCTCTCTCTCTCTCTCTCTCTCTCTCTCTCTCTCTCTCTCTCTCTCTCTCTCTCGCGGGCGCGCTTGAAGTTCTGTGGCGCTATGCAGCCATTTCATCTTGGAATCGGACTCATCCTCTTCTGATGAACTACCACTGTAGTACAGCAGCAGAGGGAGCTGCTCGAGGCGTCTGGCGGCATACGGTGCGCCCTGAAACGGCCAAAAAACACAGGGGGCATTTTTTGGGGGCGGCCAAGGACCCGAAAAACGTCCTAGGCCCTCCCCCAAAAAATTCGAATTTTTCAAAATTGGCCCCAATCCGGACCTACCAGACCGGACAGCGGACCCAAATCCAGACAACCGGACCATCTGCAGTCTTTTTGTGAGGGACTGTAGAGCCTTCCACAGGCTTCGCCACTCTGGGAGTGGAGCATCTTCCCCTTTCAGGGTCCTGAATCTTCTTGTAGCCAACCCAGTCGGAGTGATGACCGTTGCAGAGCGTTGGAACTGTACCCCTCTTTTTTTTTTTTTTTTTTTTTTTTTTTTTTTTTTTTTTTTTTTTTTTTTTTTTTAACATCAATGGGAGTGACGCCATTATGCTGGAAACCGGGTCCAGCGTCCCATATCCAAGCTGCTCCTCTGCTCTTCTGTACCTATCCTGCAGCAGGTTTGGGTGCTGAGGGGGGCCACCGGGGGGCACCAGTGGAATCTCCCTCCATCCCCTAGCCTCTGCCATCCACCTATTGTCCTCCTGGCGCCTGCAATACAGTGTGTTTGAAAAAATCTGGATTCACCAAAACGACAGACTGATCAGACTTTTTTTGTTTTTTGCAAGACCTCTATCCTGGTGGTGGTAGGAGAACCACCGGGATCGAGGCTTTGCCTAGCGGGCCGCCCCATCTATTGGTGGGGAGCAGCACCTGCTGGAAACCGGGTCCAGCGTCCCTTAAGTACATCATTGCAAAACAACACCTCAATGCAGTGGCGTCAATGTGCTGGAAACTGGGTCCAGCGTCCCATACTCAATCTACTCTTCCCTTCCTACCTGCCCCACACATCTATAATAGTCAGAGTGTGCAAGTGTTTGGAAACCACTGAAACAAACTTGGAACATCTGAACCAACTGCAAAAAAGGAAGGAATGGAGGAAACAGCCGGGCTGAAAAACCAGGCTGAACTGGGCTGAACCAGGCTGCTCGAAGCTGCACGGTGATCTGCTGTCGTGCAACAAGGAGCAACAGAAAATAGGCTGAGACACCTGGCTGCTCTAGGCTGCGCTGAGATCTGCTGCCGTGCAACACCCGGTTGGATTAGGCTGTTCAGAGCTGCGCTGACTTCCCTCCTGCTCTAAGCTGCGCTGAGCTCTTCTGCACAGCTGAAGTATGTGGAGACGTTCCGGATGCTTTTCAGTCCGAGCTTATGCAGGCGACAGGATTTCTGCTAGGGACAGCGGATGGGGTGGGAATGGATCTGCGAAGTCCTGGGCGGGACGTAACGGGGAGCCGGGGTCTATCTTGGTCCAGTCGTGAAAGATCAACTGATAATCCCTTATTATTTCTGCCCGGGGTTCCCCTCGTGCTTCTCTCTGTTTGGCGACCGGTCCACTTTACTGCTGCCACCCATCCCTCCCTTTCCCCCCCCAGCCAGTCCCTGCAGAAGGTAGCAATGACCCGGTTCATGTCACCCCAGGAGGACGTTTGGTCGAGCTTGTCTTTAGTTTTCTTCCATTGTGCCGCCAGCTCAAATTGAATCAACGTCCGAATTTGATCCATCGCCTCTCCGTCTTTCACCCATGCTCCCTCTAGCTCCAAACAACATCTTCTCCAACATATAGTCCATAGCACACTCCGTCTGCCCAGATTGAACATGTTCTCCTCAAATATCTTCCCCCATATTGGAGGGAAATGTCCCAAGAGTATGGCCCTCCACTCCCGGCGCAGTACATCTCCTCAAATATCTTCCCCCGTATTGGAGGGAAATGTCCCAAGAGTATGGCCCTCCACTCCCATGGCCATACTGCGCCGGGAACTATGTGTCGCCAGATTCTATCCCAACTTCTCCACAGTAGTACCGATGCGGGACATTGGAGGAAAATGTGTTCAATGGTTTCGGCCCGTCTCCCCCCCGGGAAAGTTTGGAGACATCGGTGACACCATGGCAGTGCCTTCCCTTGTTGCTCCAGGTGGGTGTGGTCTATCAGCCAGTCCTTTGTTGGTTGACACCTATGTTCTATTTGCCATTGGAGGGCGGAGATCTTGGCGGGTCGTTTGTTGTTCTGAGCAAACCAGCGTATGGGCTTCAGTAGATAGCAACTTATTGGGGTGGTTTGTGAATAACCCTCGTTCTCACTCTTCCACCCTAGCAGAAGGGGTTCTGATCTGAAATCTTCAGCGTTGCCTAACAGAATCAAGCTCTTCCCTGAACAGTGAAGTCGAACTTCCGCTAGGCCAACCATAGTTCTGGATGTGCTTGCTTCGTACTTGCATCTCAGTTTTGGACGAATCCGACCGCAATCACGTCCAAAAGTAAGATGCAAAAATTCGCCCTGTGAGCAACGAAACTTTTTTTCTTTTCTTTTTCTTTTTCGCTTAGCTTTCTTGTCATATTCGGTAGCTGAGGGCCTACTAAATGTGCAAAATGAGAATGAATCTTCCTCAGGAACATGGAAAGATACACATTGTCTTTTGTGCACGTGGTGAGCTTGGATGTAGAAGTGCTAAGATGGGCCTCGATCCACTACTCACGGCACAAAAGACAAAAAGTTATGGCTTATCTGCCCACGTTCAAGGAGAAGATTCAAGGCGTCGTTGCACTACTCGCGAAATGTACAAAACGAGAGTGAATCTTGCGCTAGAAAGGGATAGGGGAGCATGGATAGCAAAAGTGGAATGGGGGGGGGATAAGGATGAACGGCAACCACGGGAGATAATGGAATACAGGGACTATCACCCGATTTTCAATGGCTGGATAACTATAGAACCCACTTTCCCAATGCGCCACCCATCCGACTTCCCGGACCCCTTCCCTCCACACCTACTCGCCCTGGTTGAGGCAAGGACGGTCTGAGTTTTCTCTTTTTTATCCTTTTCTCCTCTCTTTCCTTTTTCCCTTTCTTTTCTCTCCTTTTTTCTTCCTTTTCCTTTTGTCTTTTCTTTTTTTGCCCTTTTCCTTTTTCCTTTTTCTGGTCCTTTTTATTTTTATTTTTAGACGTCCGCCCTCTCTCCTCAAAAGGAGTTAAGATCATACCTTTTTGAGTCAAAAATCGCACTTCTACAACGGTTAAATTTCTCATTTTCCCCATGCCCTGAGATTTCCCGGCCTCCGGCGCCCCTTCGGAGACCGTGTACCACTCGAGAGGCGCGCACGATAATACAACAATGGTGGAACAGGTTTGTTTGATTATGTGTGTGTAACAGGTGAGAAGCCTCAACACGTCATGCACAGGTACTCAGTCAACACGAGCGTAGTACGGAATACCACACACAAGTAGTCAAAGTACGTAAAGCAACGTGATTACAAAAGCGAATAACGCGATTACAAACGCGAATCAACAACAACTGAAAGTCAACAACCCGGTGGGTTTGGCTACCCCGACCGGTTTCGACCGCAGCCACGCGGTCGTCCTCAGGGGGCTTTTTCCACCTCGTCTTCTTCCTCCACCAACCTACCGGCATCGTCCTGTCTCCTACCAATCATGGCAGGCTTGTCCGACACCGGGCCCACAAAGGATTGTAAACAGCTCAATGATTGTTGATATAGTACTGAGATTGTCGCAGGTTACCATCGAACTACTTCTACCTTCCATAAGAACAGCCTGTTCCTCGGCCTCCGTTGTCGGAACCTGGTACCGGAAGAATGGTACTACTTCCAAAAAAAGCAACCGGAAAAGAATAGTAGCCGTTAATTCATTAAAAGAACTAAAGAAAAAAACAAAAATATGAAAAAATAGTTCTCCCAATGCGAACTCCGATTAAACCCTGTCCCTAGATTAAAACCCTGTCCCTAGATTAAACTCATGTCCCTAGATGTACGACACAGCGTCATTAACGCTCCGTCCTAACAAAAAAGATAGTTCTCCAATGTTCGAAGCCGGATGTTCGCGCCAAGCACTCCGTGCGTCACACTGCTAATTTCAATCATCAGTCAATCTGCTAAAATCTGCATCTAGCATCCGCTTTCTTTCTCCCACACCATCATTTACATCACCTTCATCGTCTTGTAATTACTCTACGGACTGAAAAATACATCGTTGGACAGCCATGTCCAAATGTGGTTCTAAATGGGCTCTCTGCCTGTTGCAAATCTCTTCAGAACACGGAGAAAGAATTATGTGGGGAAATCCATCAGTCTCAATTCTCGGCTCAAGGTAAGTACCCTGTCGGAGTTATGTGGGGAAATCCATCAGTCTCAATTCTCGGCTCAAGGTAAGTACCCTGTCGGGTAACTCACTCCTCACCGTCGTGTTTCTGTCAATTCTGTGTAGGCGGCTAGCTATTACAGCGCTCTTGTGCGCTTTGCTTACCCACGATCTGTAGCTCTGTCCATTTTTGAACTCGAGCTCGTCGTCCGTCCACACTGACAGCTCGATTTTGGACATCTGAACACATCCAACATACGAATATACATTCCGTAGTCGCATCTCCAGACCCAAGAACTCCCATCTGCCACTGTCGTCGTCTGTCATTTTGAGGGTTAGATTACTTGGATAACAGTGTTCGAAGAGTTCCCTTATTCTGGTCCCGTTCCCATCATCGCCCTTCTTAGTCACAATCACCAAACTGACATCGTCTATCAACCTATCAACCTAATACCGAAAACATTGGCGCGTGCTCGCCCCAAACTCAAAAGGAAATTGAAGTCAGCGTGAGCACACATGATGCATGCCAAAGGTGGACTCATGCTTTTCCCCATGGGAATGTCGACCTCCTGCTTCAGGATTACACCCGTTGCCGTGGTGTAGGTGTGCTTCATGTCAAATTCAACGAACCGCCTTAGTGTCTCCAACTCAATGGACCGCCAATGGTCTGCTCCAGTCGGTCGTCCAAAACTGCTTCCTCGTCCACGTGGGTTCACTCTCACCGTCACCTTGCCTTTCGAGATGAAGTAGTCAATGATCCAGTTCACTGCTTCCATGATTTTCTCATGTGGCAGTTTACTGAACATGTTCTTGATGTCATACGGCATCGAGGAGACATGTCGATCTTCCGTCCATACTTGCTGAATGTTCTTATTCATCTTGTCGATTCGCGGTACGATATCGGATACCGCCTTCATGTTGAAGTGTCATGCTTTGGTTGGACAGAAGCCCGGTCGAGAGTGCCTTCTTCTCCAACTTGACAAAGCTCTTCAGCCTGTATGCCTCGACATCCGCCTTCATTTCCGCGAAGATCGAAGTCTCATCATTGACCATGATCCGATAGCCCCCGTTACAGACGAACGTGGACATCATCGCTTCATGGTACACAAGCGGGCAGAGTACCAAAGTCTCTCCCATATTCCTATCTAGAGGCGTACAGACCAACCCATCCAATCGTTCTCGTAACTCCTTCACCGTATCCAGCTCCAAGTACTTCGTATCAGTGTTCCCTTTGCTCATCAAGCAACCTTCAGCTTTGCTCTGAGACACGTGAATACTCTTCACCCCTCAATTTGGTCTCGATTCATGTCGACTCATCAGTCATGTCATGTTGAGCTATTGACGAACCTACTCTTCGAGCTACTGACGAGCCTTCTATTGACTATTCTCCTACCATCGCCGAGGACGGCACTGTCGAGTCTTGCTCTTGTGATTGGTCGATAGCCTTCTACTCCCGTCAGCTCCTTCCCGCCGAGATAAACTACATCGTTGATGAACGTGAGGTTCTCGCAGTAGTTAATGTCACTCGGCACTGGCGTCACTACCTGCGCGGGGCACCGTTCACGGTGCGCACGAACAACTCTGTTGTCCAGGCTTTTCTGACAAAGCCGAAGCTCACTCCTCGACAGGCTCGCTGGTGGCACGACCTATCCGAGTTTAGTTTCACCACTGAGCACATCAAGGGTGAGACTAATCGGTCGCAAATGCCTTATCTCGGTGCCCTGACCACGACCAGAAGCAAATCCAGCTCTCTTCCATCTCAGTCACCACCGTCCACCACTCGGTGATCGACGAGTTTCGCACTCAATACCGCCATTGCCCCGACTATCGCGACATCCACGCGACCCTTCGGAGTGGCAAGACCGTCCCGAACTACTCTCTCGGGGACAACGGTCTTGTGTACTGGCACGGTTCACAGGGCACTAGAGAGCCCCGCATTTGCGTTCCCTCCACTGGACAACTATGTGTCCAGACAGTAAAGAGAGTTCCATGACCAGGCAGTCGTCGGTCATATGGGCTTCCACAAGACGTTGGCTCGTGTGAGCCGCCTGTACGTCTGGCCGAAGCGCAAGGACTCTGTGAAGGACTACGTCGCAGAGTGTCCCACATGTCAGGAGGTGAACAGTGTGAACCACTTGCCTTATAGTTTGTTTCAGCCTCTTCCTATCCCTGAGGGTCGTTGGCAGTCCATCTCGATGGACTTTATCGTCCCTCTTCGTCCTCCCACCCCCGCGGTCATGATGCTATCCTGGTCGTCGTTGACCGCTTCACGAAGCGTGCACGCTTTGTTCTGTGCCGCTATGCCATCAGTGCACGTGAGGTCGCCGGCATTGTGTTTGACCGAGTCGTTCGTTACCACGGCTTACCTCTGAGCATCATATCTGACCATGACCCGCGCTTTACACGTCGATTCTGGCGACGGCTCCACGAGGTGTACGACACTCAGCTTTGCTTCTCCTCGTCTTACCTTCCTCAGACTGATGGTCAGACCGAGATCACGAACAGGACTCTCGGAGATATTCTCCGAAAGATTGTTCGTGACGACCAGCAGTGGGATCTCCATCTTGCCCCCGCGGAGATAGCCTACAACCACGCCGTCTCGCCAACCACGGGGATGTCGCCTTACTATTGCGACCTCAGCTATCACCCTCATGTTCCCGCGGACTTCCTTCGACCGTCACAGATGCACCCCGACACGAGTTGTCCCGCGCTGGATGATTGGGTTGCACACATGACGTCGATCACGAAGACCGCACATGAGCACATGGCAGCACGTGCGAACCGATCGAGGATGGACCATCCATTCAAAGTCGGTGATGATGTGCTTGTCGACGCCCGCCACTTACAGCTCGACTCGGAAGCGGACACGCTTCGCAAGTTTCGGCGTCGCTTCTTTGGCCCATGCTGCATCCTCCAGGTCGTCGGTTCTGATACAGCTTCTAGCCCGGTCAGCTTCCGTGTGAAGCTGCCCGACTACCTACGCCAGACTCGTGTGCACGATGTCTACCACGTCTCGTTACTGCGTCCTTACCGCAGACTGTCTGAGCGTTTCGCTAGACGACCATACGAGCGTCCTCCACCCATCATGGTGGACAGCCACGAGGAGTTCCTCGTTTCAGACATCATTGGTCGCCGAGTCACCGACAACAACCCCCGTCATGTCGAGTATCTCGTACGTTGGAAGGGTTACCCTGATGAGGAGGCTACCTGGAAGCCTCTTGAGCACTTGCAGCACGCTTGCATGTTGGTGCGTGCTTATGATCTTGCTTACCGTGCAGGGTTCACTGCTCCTCCTCAGCCCACTGACCCTCCTCCTTCTCCCCCGGTTGAGGAGACCGCTGAAGTCGAGCCTGCTCCATCTGAGGCAGACCTTTAGCAGCAGCCGGATGTTTCTTAGCGTCCACAGCGCACTCGTCGTCGTCCTGCTCGATACGATAATTGGCTCTGACTTACCTTCCCACGTCTTTGACTTCGCAGTACTCCATCCACATCAGTTTTGCTACTTCAGCTCGTCGACGTTGCGACTCTTCCTCGACGACATTCCGGACTTCTCATCATGGACGTCATCGGTAGCTTCATGGACTTCGTCACGACCAGCTCTGCCTACTTCAGACGTCATCACTCTCTTACCTCTTTACCCTGTACAGTACCCTTGTTGTGTCGCATGATGGTCTCCCTTTAGCCGGGTTCCTCTGAGTTGGACTCTCCCTTGGTATACGCATAGGCATCAGGACCGTAGCGTTGCCCTGGCTTCCCATCTTACGGATCTAGCTCCGACTTCCCTCACTTTAGGAGTCATTTGCATGACTCCCTTACCCATCACCTTTCTACCCTCTGTCGGCCCTCATGCCCTAGTTAGGCAGCCCCGCATGCTTCATCTAGGTGCGCCCAGTATACCATGCTCCCTTGTTCCCTTGCGTGGTCGGCCCTCCATAGCGGTCAACCCTTTAGTCGAGCATTACCCGCCCTGATGGTCTATCTGTTAGGGTCATTGGTTATGTTCGCTCCCAGTTCCCTACCCTCATTGAGCCTGATGACATGTATTCCCCCTGTCACTATGTGTGGATGCCCTTAGGAGTTTTCGACCCCTAGGCTACATTCGCCACCCTCAGAGACCATCCCACCCTTTGGTTTGCGACACACTTCTCTTGTGACATATGGTTGACTTGTTGTTGCTTGTTGCTCTTAGACTGAGGCTACTGTCTCTGACATTTTTAGGATTTAGTTGTTCTGCTTTTGTTGTTCTTAGGACTTGTACGCTAGTCAGTTGTTCCGAGACTGAGGCTAGTGCCTCCAATATTCTAGGATCTAATTGTCATTACTTTCTGCTTTCCTAGGACATGTATGCTAGTTAGTTGCTTTGCTTTCAATTAGGCTGTTAGTTGTGACATTGCTTTTTTTGTGATATTTTCTATTCTAGGTTGCATCGCATGGACTCAACATGGAGCTTGCTCCGCATCCTAGACTACTCAGGTTTTCTTTTCTTTGGTAGAGTTTCGCTTCTTGGCGGAAGCGTGCAGGCCGAGGATCGTGTAGCAGACCTCAGGTGGGCCTGTGAGACCAGCCCCTTGGCCTGTTCTCACAGGCCTGTGTTTTATTCGGGGCAGTCCAGTCTACGCCGGTACCTCTGTCGGTACCCGCCAGTCCAGTCCAGTCCTGTCAGTCCGCTGGGGTATACCCCAGCCGTTGTTTGTTTTCGGGATCATTCTACACTTGCACGATTTTGGAGTACGTGCGTTGGAGTCTTACGTGGGAGTTGCGTTGTGCCATCTCGCTCCTCCCTCATCCTCCATCTCTATCTGTATCTGTATCCCAGGCGGAGCACCTTCCCGGTGGGTCCGCTACACCCAGCCAGTCGCTTCCTTGATTGTTCGTGATAGTATCCTACGTAGGTAGGATCTTGTTGACTTCTTCTGAAAACCTTTCGTCCCTCGGTATAGTCGGAATAGTACAATTGCATCCTTTTTTATCCACTCCTCGATCCATGTCGGATTGCGTAAGATCTTGATGAGTTCGCGTTTGTCCTGTATTCCTTTTGGATGCCAACGTCGTAGGTACTGCACCATACATGTACCTCCCTCTTCCAAAGCTTGTTTGGACTTTGAAAGTGTCGACGTTGTACCTTGCCACGTCACTGGTGACTGGTGTCGTGCCAAATGCTCTGCTGATCTTCTTCCATCCATCTAACCAGACGTAACGGTTGCCTCGTGCGGATTTAAGCGTAAACTTATGCACTCCCTGCTTCTCGAGTTCGGCAAGCATGTTAAACACCTTCACCTCCTCGACTGCGTTACCAACTTGGATCTTGACAGGCACCATGCTTCCTCCCTGTTGCTCACGGATCTCACCATGCAAACCCCGTTTTCTCTCCCTTTTACCAGACCGCTTTTTGTTATGTCTCTTCCGCTTCCGTCGCATATCATTGGTGTTCAGTGTCAGATTCCATCGCTGTATGTACAGTTGTTCGTACGCGATTAGCTCCCCATCCTTACATGCCTCGACCGGTACTAAAACATAGGACTCCCTTCCAAAGCACTGCCACCAGTGGTAAAGATGCGTATCTTTGCTTCGACGATCACAGCGCGATATATGTTGGCGCCATCTCACGTCGACACTTCTGCAAGTTTGCCCCACGTATTGCACCTTACATACAGGTGAGGCTAATATGTATACCACACTAGCAGAATCGACAAACTCAACCCCTAGTTTATTGTACATCCGAACCCATGATTCCCCACACTTTGTCAGCCACTTAACCTGGCCACTAATTGCCAACAGGATTAATGTCAAGCGATACAGTCTCTCAATTCTTTTAGCGAAAGCGTGTTCCCGTCGAAACTCTATCAAAGCCTTACACAAAGACCACAATCCACAAACAATCAATCTCCCGCTCGGTTCATGCGTCATTATCCGAGTCTGTCTGAGCGTCGATGTCCTCCTGATCGATGCCCCCGACTTCAGCTTCTCTTTCCGCAACAACTTGAATTCGGTTGTCATATGCTTCAGCCGCTCTGTTCTCCGCGATGTTGGCCACAACAACAATTTTATTCTCGTATTCCACTTCTTCCTTCCTGCAAATGTCTTCAAGTTCGTCTGCTCCGAACTCTGCCAGCACTTTGATGTTCTCACATATGAATTTCGCCTTACCGTCAGTACCCAAAGCTGCAGTGATCTTTGTCCGTGGTGTACCGCGCCGCGGAGTGTAGTGAGGAGGTGGAATCTTCTTCTTGTCAGCCTTCTTCGTCGTGTGTTGTAGTTTTGCCGCAAGGTTGACAGGCCGCACCTGAGTGGTGCGTGGTGTTCGTTTCGCAGGTTGCGTCACCGGTGGGCTGCTCCCGACGGCCTTCTCCGCGCTTCGCTTGCGTTTCTCTGATATTTTGCCAAACACCTTGTTCGTCGTCGGAGCGTTTCCACGTCGCTTGCGCTACTGCTGTCTGATGTCGATCCTCCCGGTGATGGTGGTGTAATTGCTGGCTCTTTGCCCTTCCCGCTCGGAAAAATCGAGGTCACCGCTCATCGTAATTCTTCCTTGATGTTTTCACGTCAGTCTTCAGTCATGACCTCTTGCAACTCCCCGTCGACTAGAGCCGCTTCCATCCTCATTTCCTTCCTCATTTGCATGCGAAGCTCCTCCGCTTCCCTTGCTTCAATGCGGCTTTCTTCTCTTTTGCCGCTTGTTCTTCTTCTGCTTGTTTTTGACGCTCCGCTTTTTCAAGTCTCCTCCTCTCCTTCTCCGCCTTCTTCCGATTCTCGACTTCGATGTGTCCCTGCATGGAGGCTATTGATGCACCCAAGTCTTCAATCTGTCGTCGTAACTTCACCCGTCTGGGTGATTCTTCGCCGCCGCTGCTCCTTGGTTGAAACCGTGTTTCTCCCTGACGTGAGCTGCCCTCTCCCGTTTGTTTCCAACATTGATTCCGATAGTGCCCCACCTGTCCACAGTTGTAACAACTCGGTGGTCCTCGTCTTCGGTGTTCTCCCGATCCATAACCCCGCTCGCGTATCCCTTCACGTCCATCATCTTGGTGGTACTCCCTCCCAGCGCTCCGGTAGCCGTCTCGCCTCTCTTCACGTCGAGCATCGTGTCTTCTGTCTCGGCGCTCTCGTTCACCTTCGCGCTCGGTCTCCCAATAGCCTCGATTAGCCATTCCGTCAAGCGCCAAAGATGTAACTGGTGCTGACCGCTGCTCCTAACTTCGAAAGTAACTTGCTTGTACTCGTAGATTGTTCACTCCACTAGAAGAGAAACGAAAAGTGAGGAAAGATGCACCATAACCAAATACATGCTCACACAATCTTGGGCAAATGATCCGCAAATCGTAATCCGAGTAGGTTCACATGCGCCAAATCAGGTGGAACAGGACAGATCCCCCGGAAGATCAGCGGCAAAGTTAACCCTCCGGTTTACCGGAGTAGTCAATGCTGGCAGCCAAGACTCTTACTGTTTTCTTTACTCATTCCTGGCTTTCTTCTCAATGTGCAAAAGGGACGCTGGACCTGTTTTCCAGCAGGTGAGGCTCCCCACCAATAGACCTGGAGCATTTTGTAAAAAAAAAAAAAAAAAAGATTAAATGTCTGCCTGAGAGGCTACATCGCGGCGGCACTACGGAGGCAGTGGGAGAGCGTCCGTCAGTCGTGGGAACGCTACTTGCTTGGAGGAAGCAAACTTGAAGTGTACCCATGGTGATCTTGGTTCTTTGAATGTTGATGCCAATGAAGATCCAAGGGTGTGTGGTGGGAAACCCATCTAGGCAGTTCAGGCTTCCTTGAGTTTACAGATAGGAACTTGCTCTCTTTTCTGTAAGATCTTGAAGCGAAGTTGGGTAAGGCTCCCAGATAGATTAGCAGGAGACTTTGGATATGAATTCTTCATGGGACGCTGGACCCGGTTTTCAGCACAAGCTTCACTCCCGGGTTGAGATGTTGAGTGATTCCTGGCCGCATTTGATTACTTTTATAATATAATCTGCAACTTGTTAAAAAAAAAAAAAAAAAGTTGCTCAGCTAAAAAAAAAAAAAAAGTAAAAAAAGTGTGGCGAGGCCCTGATCGCCTGGAGCGGGCAGCCATGGTTGTCCTGACGGAACGAGGCTAGTACCTCCCCTCCCATCCTCACGTCAATACTCCTAGCGCACCCCCTATCCCTACTATCCTACCTCAGTGTGACCAGCACTCAGGACCATTATCCTACTAGTGTCGAGGGAACTTGGACCAACCAGTCAGGATTGTCACTCTCCTGTCATCTCAATGGGGGTGACCTGCCTGGACAGTGGTTGTGGGCACCCGGGCTACGCAGGAACTACCAGCTCGGCCCTGATTGAAGCACTGTCAGACGAGCCCTGTTGTACAGGTACTTCAAGCGCTAGACATTTACTCTCTCTCTCTCTCTCTCTCTCTCTCTCTCTCTCTCTCTCTCTCTCTCTCTCTCTCTCTCTCTCTCTCTCTCTCTCTCTCTCTCTCTCTCTCTCTCTGTGCTTTTACTTTTCTGTCTCCTTTCTCACCCTGTGCTTTTTCTTGCTTGTTTGTGAACTTCAGTCAGGACTAACCACAAATCCTGCAGGAAGGGAGTCCCAATTGGAGGGCTGACAACATGGAGCCTCGGCAAAAGCACAGGCCTTCATCGCCCGGATTGTACTCTGCTCACAGAAATTGTAGACAGAAACAGGTCGCTGGGCCTGTTTCCCAGCAGGTGCTGCTCCATTCATTGCATGAAGCCACCCACAGTCAGCTTGTCGTTTCTGTTCCTACCACCACCTCAGGCTGTCTTAGGGGCTGAAGAAGGGCTTAAAGAGTATCACATTCAGTCAAACCTCGTAGAGAGAATGCAGGGAGAACGCAGACACAAACACAAGGGGGCTGTGAACACCTGGGAGTAGCCTCGGGAAGAATTATAGTCAATTTTCAGGTGGGGCTGGGTCAGATGTAAAGTGGGAGCACTGTAATGGGTAAGGGACTACTTGCAGCTCCAAGGGACACTGGGTGCTCCAGAGTAGAGCAGACTAGAACAGAACACTGACTACAGCCGCATAATGGGTGCTCCAGAGTAAAACAGAACAATGACTATAGCCTCATCACTGATCTGCATTCAATTTGTTGTATTCAAGGGACGCTGGACCCGGTTTCCAGCAGGTGTCGCTCCCCACCAATCTCTCATGCAACAATCAAGCAGGAGGTGGGTGACCACTAGCTTCTCTTGGAGTGAAGAGGTGTTCCATATCTGCATTGGAGACAGTTTATTCATAAGCTAAACCGGCTGATGCTGCCTGGATAACTCCGGGTTGAATTGTGAGGTCCCCGGCCTCAGTTGGTTTGTGTTGTCAATAATGGAAGAGACGGTTTTGAAAAAAAAAGAAAAAAAAAAGAGGACACCTACCATGGGAGGTGATAAGAGAATCCCACAGCGTAGGGATGCGTGTCGAAGGCTCCAATCTATTGGTGAGGAGCAGCCCCTGCTGGAAAACGGCTCCAGCATCCCAACATAATCAGCAGGATTAACAGATGTTGAGTTTTATTTCTCTCCCTATGAGGCTCGCCACACAGGCTATGAAAAACCAGGTTTTCGACAATTTTGCATCGCAACACAGACTTTTGAAGAATTGCGCTCAACATTTTTTATTTTTATTTTTTTTCACTTTTTTAAAAAAAGGGGGACGGCCTTGAGAAATAGTTGGTTTTACAACTTTTACTCATCAACTTCCATCATCTGGATTCGAACACGGGTCTGTATTGTCAACAGTTCAAGCGTGTACCCACTGAGCTAG
>BFEA01000255.1:2000421-2011227 GCA_003427395.1 Chara braunii
GGGGGAAATCAGTTCAAACTTCAATATATTGAAAATAAGTTTGAGGCCAGCGACCTCACAATTCGACCCGGAGTTATTCTGTGAGCATTACCTACTTTTTTTGCTTACGAGCCTTAGCTCCTCTCAGAGCCTCTTCTTGCCTATCCATCCCGCTAGCCGTCTGTGCTCCCTTCCCTTTTTCTAGCCCTGTATGCCCCTCTCAGCTATTACCGCTTCCCAGTAGTCTGAGCAATGAGCATTCTCCTAGAGCCATGAAGCTAATCCTAATAAATTAAAACCTTCTGCTTCTTATCCTATCCTGTCGCATAGCTAACTGTGGCTTCCTCTTTTTTTCTTTTTTTTTTTCCCAAAAAAAAACAGGGTTCATGCTAGAGAGGTGGTTACCCTCTTGTCACGCTATGACCAGGTTAACACTTTGTGTTTGTGAGTGAACAGTGTCGTCGGAACTGCTGCTGCGTCGTGGTGTCCTCCTTGATTGGTCCCTGTGGGCCTCCAGACGATAGCCTTTGTGTGCTGCCTTTGCTGCTCCCCAGCTTTCCATCCCCTAGGCGCTCTCTCTTTTACATTTGTCGATGATTTCCTGCTGTTTTCGTGGTTCCTTCGCGAAGAGCACACAGGCTGTCCAGTTGTTGCCGGACTGCTTCGGACCGTCGCCTGCGTAGCCCCTTGTTTGACGAGTAGTGTGTGATAGTATATGAGCGAGCAATTGCATGCATCTGATACGAGTGTTTCTGATTGTTGTGGAGGGAATTTGCCACGATATATGTGTCCCTGCGCCCCCTAATCCTCCCAGCAGGGCCAGCACATGATTCTCCTACCTTATTGATCATGTGTGTCGCTTATGCTGATCGCTCGCCTCCGTAGCTTATATCTGAACCGTGTTATGTAGTCAAGGATGCTGGTTCTGCGCTCTGTTCCCCATTTGTCCGCATGTTGTTTTCTATGCCCACTCTGCTGGGTCGACTTCAAGATCTTGCAGTTCTACTGTCGGGTTATAACTCCTGTACTCCTCATCCTCGAGTACCCCCCTCACTTTTCTCAGGACAATCATTTTGGCAGTTTTCTGGCCGCTATCGTTTTGGTAACCGCGCTTGTGGTTCGCCCCAGCTGCTGTATATGTTGTGATTGGTCCACAGTGCCCCTTCCCCGGCTGGACCTTTGCGTTTCACAATCTTTGTTCTTTTATTCATAGGGAGTGCAATACATTGAGAAGCAGCTTGTCTCATGCGTTGACAACCGAGAGATGACCCATCTTCCTCAGTAGAGWCTTTCCACTCATGGCCATACAGAGCAGGAGAGGGCAGAGAATTATTGTGGGATAGGATCTCATCAATGAGCCGGCATATGACAGAGAGTGTGTCGTAAATTATCACCACAACAGCCCCTTTTCCACCCGGACGAGTAGATCCAAAGTTGAAGCACACTTACCTGARAAACTCAATGAAGCACACTAAAGATGAGCCAATCCAACAATGAAACAGTTCTACCGGTTTGGCAGACAACATGAARCCCTTTTTTTTTTYTTTTTTTTTYTCCCATYCATTCTATACCTTTCTTCGCTATCTTTAGTTTGGCTTTCTTTGGGTACCCCTTTCATTTGTTCTTGCARCTCCCCTTTYACTATGCCTCCAACGTACAAGGYTTGCCACGTTGATTGTGGCTGAGCACAAGCTGCCCGCATCCCSGCGTGCCATAACGGCCCACTTGCACACTATGAAAGAAGGGGAGGTATACTCCTGTTCATTTTTCCTCAGACTTCAGTTTATATTTTGTCTGTTCTCTTCATGATGCTCATTTGTATGCATTTATTAGTAGKAAAGTAGTACACATTATTACACAAGAGGAGGGAGGAAGGAAAGGGGTAGGGGTTGGAGTTCGACAGGAAGTGAGGGCGGGGGAGGGAGAAGGGGAAGAAAGGGAAGTAGAGGGACAAGGAATARAACAGAGGAAATACAAACTTCAACAMGGTTCTCACTGAATACTCACCGCTGGAGCAGACTACTCTAGAATGACCAAAGAGKTCAGTCAGTGTTTGGGTTGCACGGAAATTTAAGTTGAGGAGCGACCGTTGCCTACGGTAAGCGACCACCGCTACAKACCAGACAGGACCGGTCCGGGCGTGGACACTGGACTGGAAGCACCACATCTAATACTYTTGCAGTTGCAATTGCTGCATCTATTGGCACAAGATAGACAGWTGTCATAGTGGCTCCTACATGCTAGGAACATAGAGACACGCCGACCGCAGTTGCATAGGCATTCTCATTCCARCCCGTCTATACAAACAGGACATGCGACGTCAGGGTACCGTACACGAGTACAAGTTGTACAGCAGTRACTATCATCATATATATGAAAACAAAAGCTTGCRTACTATGCATAGGCTATACCTTCATAACCCTTGGGACACAAAGCATGYCAATSTCAGGCTGCTGGAATCTCAGGTGGGCCATCACAGAGCGGCATCGAGCAAGTTTTTTTGGTTTYCAGAACAAATRTTCCCTCTTTAAGGGCGGGTAATGCCGGGGCCTGCTMTAGAGTCTAGAGTAAGGATGTTTRGCTCTTGCAAGATCTGGTYGGCAACARCTCACCCTGGCAATAATAATCTCACMGTACAGTGCACTRTCGGTGGCTGATGTTAGAGTTGCTTCTTGTTTGTCTGGCAAGGATGAAGGAGATCCAACTACRGGTGCAGCAGCTGCATACCCAATGTTGTATGCGGGGATGCTCAGAGAGGATGTGCGGGGCGATGGCATCGGCCATAGTCCATGCAGTAGACGCACACATACTTTCTTCCAATGCATGACAACTRCCGGGAAATATTGACGATGGCATGTTGCTAACATGCCAGCAGGAAAGCAGGCCGGCGCTTGCAGTTATTTTAAACKTGTCCGCATTTCAAGGTCACAACTGCAAGYCGGGCAAGCAATAAGGGGGTGAGGGGGACGAGTGCAAGACAACGGGTCACTGTTTTCAYGRYAGAGRACAGTCGTGACCATCTCTTTCAGAATGTTTGWRGCAGAGATTATGTTGTGTGTATGCTAACCGAAGTGTACCCGTGTGAAGACACRAAAATGGCATGGCACAGCCAGCATCCTCTCTGGAGGGGCCCCGAATCTRTCTGTTCTAAACAGGGAARTAACGYTGTCTGGCCATGTTCATTGGAAGGGTCAGYAGGATTGTTCGCTAGAGGYTGTAGAGCTTGTGGGTGCACATCCACRTACTGTTCCTGATTGACCAGCCAGAGCAAGTGAGATTCTGCCACTGGGTGATAGTAAGAGGTAATATTTCYCACTAACTGCACCCAACARCCATTATACGAMAGAGTCCATGGATCATCTGCAAAAGTAACAGACCTGCGTGTGTACGTGTGTGTGATCYAACCAGACGAGCAGACCCGAAATTGAAGCACAMTGCGTTTCCYTTTTTTGTACAGTCCTTTCTTTCTTGACTTTCCTAACTTTGGCTTTCTTTGGGGTACCCCTTTTGTCTCTTGTTGCAGCTCCCCTTTTGCTGTGCTTCTCATGTTCAAGGCTTGCAATGTTGACTGTGTTGAGCGCAAGCTGCCCACATCCCCRTGTGGCATGATTGCCCACTTGGATGCTCTGAAAGGAGGCAGAGAAAGGGGCTGTGTGTGTGTGGGTGGTGGGTGATGGGTGGGTGGGTGTGAATGGGCGGGGGTCTGGGTCTGGGTCTGGGTCTGTGTGTGCGTGTGCGTATGCGTGTGCATGTGCGTGTGCATGTGCGCGTGTGTGTTAAACAATCATTGCAACAACCCCTTTTCCACCAGGATGTCTGGATCAACAACCGCAACAGTCTTACCATGTAATGCTTTTGTATGATTATGTCCTTTTGGTGTGACGGCCATTTCACTGCTGTATTTTGAGTGGTGCATGGCCTGCTAAGTTTGTGTAATTGAGCGTTGGATGCATATACACCCGCCTACACACTCGTTCCCCTTCCAACTCACTTGCACGTTATATTTTGGCTGGCCTCCTGGCAATGCTAATTTTTTAGATGATTTCTATGCATTTAGCAGTTTGACAGCAGAAAAGGAGGGGAGAGACAGAAAAGGGAGGGAGGGACTCAGCGGAGAAAGGAAAAAGAAAGGAAAGGCAAACGAAGGACTTCATTAAATCCTGAGCGCATACCAATAAAACAGACAGCTGGAAACTGGTACGGGAGACTCTTCCCATCCATGGGTCAGATTGCAGAGGAAAGTGAACAGAGGACCACATACTGCCCATCATCGAGAATGGCCACCCCAACTGGCTGAGCAAGACTGGTTCAGGTATTACCTGTGGAAAGCACGGCATCCAATTCTTGCAGTTACCTCAGGTGGATGCGGCATCCTGTGGAAAGCACCGCATCCAATTCTTGCAGTTACCTCAGGTGGATGTGGCATCCTGTGGAAAGCACCGCATCCCCTACTTACAGTCTCTGTGCGAAACGGCGCATCCCAGACAGGTATCACAGATTCAAAATTGACATGGCTTTGACATGCAAGGAAGACAGAGGCACAGCGATTGAGGTTATGGGCGCACTGCAATCGCCACCTCTTTCTACAGAGAGGACGTGGCATTGGGAGGCTGGCCTGGATGAGTACACAGGACACTGTCATCTAAAGAATAAGCTTGTGAGGCAGCCTCCAGGCTGTGGTAATGTCGCCTTCTATAACCCAAGCCGCACTCTTGAATGTTCGGTCTACCTGGAGTAGTGTACGCTTCGCGTGAGAACAGTCCAGAAATTCCTGATTGTACATAYTGTCCAGCACCATGGTGAGGGCTTTCTGTACGATAAGATAAAGTGTGGAAGCAGAGACTTCMATGGACCGTACCCTCATAATGCTCGTGACACAGGGAATGCTGATCGCAAGGTAACCAAAAATCTGCTGAGTCGTCGGAAAGCGGCAGCAAGCCAAGAGTTTTGTCGTGTTTGTACTTGTGCTACAGACTTTACTACAACAAAGTGATAGTTTTTTTTTTTTCTTTCTTCTATTTTTATTTTTTTACAAACAAACAATCCCACGTCTGTTCGTGGCGGGGGGGCGGGGAGGGGTAACCGCTGGGAATGGGGCCCAGCGTTCCTGAGCGAATCATGTACACCCAACTCAACGCTTCCCCGCATTACGCCCAGAACCCCGACAGTTTTCGGCATTGATTTGTTCCAACAAGAAGGATTGACCGACAGTCAAGCCCGTGGCTTGGTTGCAGCCGCCTCCCCCTATCAGTGCTACCACTTTGGAAGAAGCATGCCCAAAACAAGCCAGCTAACGTGTCCTCGTGTGAACTTCTGAGAGGTGCTACCCTTCTGCTAAGCTCATACCCGCGAACACRGAGCGTTTGTGTCTGRCGCTTACATCTGCTGTGCCGKTCTCGCTCGTTCGTCTCCCGTCGCTTGTGACCCATTTCAGGGTGCCAATCTTACCTTCCCCCAGAGTATCTTTCACAAAATTGTTTCGGATTTCTTGCAGTTTGTTCAGGCTGTTCGGGACCCGACGCTTTTCCTTGTGCCAGTCTGTGTGGTACTCGGTTTCCAGAGCAGTTGCASGAATCTCTCCCAGGCCTCCTCTGCASGCATTCGCGGTCTGTCCATTGTCTCCTTGCATATCCTTTTCGATACCGCCCACAATAGCAGGGGCCGAATTCTCCTRCAGGGCTTCCATTCCCACTTYTGTACCCCCCTGGGTTYCGTGAACCCTGTGAGGGTCGCCAACATGTCTTCTACCCACTKCTAAACGGTGGTAGTYTGCCAYAGTTCTTGGRCCCTTCCCTGGAGCTGTTCTGCTTTGGGGCAGAGGAGCAGRCAGTGTACGATGTCCTCTCAGTCTCCRCTGCTGCAGATTGCGCAGATTTCCTGCATGGCATGTCTCTGTACGTGTGCCCCATGCTTATTGAGCTGGCYATTAACTGGCAGGGCTAGGTACATGATGAGCCATAGCATACTCCTGACCTTCCCATTGCGTATCGACATCACCGACCCYAATGGTACCTAGGCAGGGTCCGCATTCCTGTGGCATGTTCATCTRCCAACGTTGTGCCATGATCTCGTATATGATGAYTGAGCGTCTTTTGAACCTGTATCCCAGGCAGGTGGTGTAGTTTAGTAGGTTAATTCTCCGCTCAATGCCGCCAATGCGGGTCGTAAGCTTCCACGMGGGACCACGCCCACTYCGGGGGGTCCACYTGCAGGTTCTGGATGGACAGAATTGGCTCATAGATCCTGTATTCCTCCTCAATAATCCCTGTTCTCCTGACTTGGAACCTCTTCTTTGCACATTCGGCTGATTACGCTTGTCGTTTATCCTGGCTGCTCTACGTCGTACACGCCCATCAAACACCAATCTAGACCTGGCCCCTCCATCTTAACAAAGGACAGGGCTACCCTAGGGTTCGCTTGCAGGTCCCATGTTGSCCATAATTCCCCTTTCCTCCATCTCGAACGTCTTTCCAGCAACCTTCTCCAATCCAGCGGAATGGAAACGAGGATGCCATTYAGGTGGMACCCTTCAGAGTTTCTCTCAATTCTAGTCSTCGTGGCAGAGGTGTTTTCCATGCCACACCCCTTTCTCCAACCGGGACCCTCGTCTTCCATCCCTGGACGTTAGGGACCAAGCTTCCCCCGCAGATCAGTCAGCCACTGGTTGCAGAAGAGTGGTTGTCTCAAGACCTCCTCTCTGTTTCCTGGTTGCTTCACCTTCCCCGGAAATCTCTCTCTCCATATGCTGAGGAGGCGACTCCAGAAGTCCTGGGTCTCATCCCACTGTGCTGCTTGAACCTGTTCTTCTAATTCCCCCCACCGTGCCGCTTGCGGCCCATGATTTGGACATGACCGAGAAGAGGCGGAGCATGTTTTTTTGTCGAGAGTATTGTACTTGGGTTGTTATCTCACCCAGTGCCGTTGCAACGTCCTCCAAGGCAGTTTGTGCTGTGCAATCAACTTTATGATCCATTTCGTTTGCAGCACCCTTATTTGAAGTTCYGGATCGAGGACCCCTAGTCCCCCTAGACCCCCGTTGGCTTTTTTTTTTTTTTTAACTACAGCCCAGGGTGTTGTAGAGGCCAGCTGCTTGTTAAGAATGATGTATTTCCAGGCCACCCTGGGGATGGACTGTTTCGCGAGGTCGCCCATCCACAAGTAGGTTGTCGCTTTCTTCTTCAAGAGGGTTGAAGAGGGTCCTTAACTGTCTATCGGGTGTCCAGATCATGTCCCGCCATATCTAAAGGATGGAGAAAACTTTTTTATTTTTATTTTTAAATTTACTATTAAATAATTAATGCCCTCCCAAAGATTGGTGTGTAGACTCTGGTTCAAGCCTCCAGTATGTGTATTGTTATGGCCAGCATTTTCAGGGCCATCACTTGCACTGGTTCCTGTTCTGTCAGTTCGATTCCCCGAAAACGTAACGGCACTTGTTTGCCCTGCCAAGCTAAGSCCCCCCGTGTGATCTACGGGCGTGGTGGCGGTGAGTCCGCCAGCCACCATCCCACTATTTTCCCCCAGTTGATCCGCATTTCGGAGGCAATTTGAAAGGCTTGCATTGCTCTGGTCAATGCTCAGAAGGAAGAGTCCATGGCTCTGACGAGTGTGGTCAGGTTGTCTGCAAAAAGTAGCGCCGTTGGCAACGGTGACCTGTGYCCTCCTGTTTCTGGTTCTGCAACTACCCTTTCTACAGACGGATCCTTCCGTAGAAAGGAGCTTACGGCCTCCATCGTGAATAGGAAGATCGGGCGCTAGTGGATCACCATGTCTGACCGACCTCAGRCTGGTTATTACTCCGGTGAGGAATCCGTCGACTTGCCCTTGCTCGTGCCCGTTGTTATGAAGGACCCTGACCCAACCGTCTGAAGTTTGGCCCCACCCCCATCCATTCCATGAATTGTTGCTCAAAGGTCCAGTTGAACCGGTCATGCATTTCTCGAAGTCCACGAAGAAAACAGGCGCGTTTYGTTTTTTTGTTGTTTAATTTATTTGAAYTGACATTGTCTAGTATGAATCTGTCGGGTATGAAAAACCTTTTGTCTTTGTGGAAGCAGCTAGTATTTGTTATTGCTCTCCGTCCGTTTGCCAAACAGTTTTGCTAGGACTTCAAACTCTCAAATGTTATTAGCAGAGTAGCATGGACTTCAGTAATACAACCTAAAGAAAAAGGGGGTCTGGGGATCCTGGACCCGGATACCCAGTTCAAGGCGCTAACAATCCAATGGATCCGGAGACTGCTATTTACACAAGACCTCCCATGGAAAGCCCTAGCTTTGGAACAAATAGCTAGGCTTGCTCCACACACAGGCTCCACGGGAAGTCAGTCCTCTAACCTGGCTGGATGACCTCTACTGGACAATACCGCGATCCCGGCGAAGCGGGCAAGTGCCAGACCAAGGTTCAACCCGCTCGGATCTGGCCAGGGATGACTTCTGGACCAGAGTTCTGTACGCTTGGCGCCAACTCCCGCTGCCTGATAAACCCCCTCCGACCAGATGGGAAGAGGTGGCACGCCAACCCCGTTTTGGAAATAGGCGGATAACAGATCGGAACAGCCGTGTGTATTGTAGTTCAAGCACCCCATGGAACAGCTGGGTAAAAAGAGGAATAATCAGAGTTAAAGATCTGTGGGACACACAAGTGGGGGACTGGAAGACTGCACAGCAGCTCAGGACCACACTCAAGTATTGTCACAAAGTGGAGGAGCACATTGAAACTTTGATTTTTGCCATACCTCTGGATTGGGTCCGAATTCTACGCAAAGGACCGCGGTTGGCAGAAGGGGACTGGGTAGCAGCCCCGGGCGATCCGGAGAGTGTAGGTAATGTGATAGAGGTACGTGCAGAAGAAACCCTGGCCACCCTTTTCCACATTGGTAAGAACAGCGTGCTCACCAGGTACACCCCGGAGGTGATCAGATGCTGGAGGAACTCTGACCTGCACATGATCCGGGTAATATAGGACAAAGAATTGTGGACCGCATACGACACCCCCGTGGCTGAGCTCCCAATGGACCCCGAGGAGTGGCAGTGGTCCCCCCAGCACAAAYGCAAAAACGGGGAGAACAAGAAGCTGCACACCCTAAYGGTGAAAGCCACCTATCGCTGCTGCGACCGAAAGTGAACATRAAGGAAAAGGTGCAMCATCGATGGAGGTCCCACCTGAATCTGGGAACTGAAGAACTCCGGCCCATCAGATGGTTCTCCACCACCAAGTCCAGGCCGGCGAAGATGGCSTCACTACAATGGCAGATCGAACACCGATGCCTGCCCACCAACGACTGGTTAATCGACCGCACTTTTTTAGAACAGAAGGGACGAGCGCTGCCATGGTGTCAATCGTGCCACACGGCTTTTCCCTCCCGCAAAATCCCAGAAACCATTGAGCATATCTTTATGCAATGCCCGGGAGCGGTGCTGACCTGGCGGTGGTGGGATAGGATCTGGACACGGCTTGCCACAGGCTCTAGCTGGCCATGGGATTGGAGAGCCATTTTGTGTGAAACATGGACCTCCCCCACGGACAGCACCTTTGAAAATAACATGTTCAAGTTGGGGAGGAGAGCGGTCATGTGGGCCCTCTGGAGAAAACGCTGTACCCTTGCAATAGAGGGGGTCCGCATAGCTGGAGAAGAAGTAACAGATACGATAAAACAGTTCATCCAACAAGAACTTAGGGCGCAGTGCAAAGAACCAAAAACAAACTGGATTTGTTTCAGACAGCCGAAGATTTAAAAAAAGCAATTCAGCAATTCTCTGGGGACTGGTTGGGCGGTGAGGACGGCGGCTGGATTGCAGCAGTTCGATGGGACAGCGCCCCCGAGCAGGAACACCACCAGGATGAGCTTAGGAGAGACTATTCTATCCACTTCAGAGATTGGACCGCGGTGGGACAGGAATTCCCACTGCGACCACCCACCGATTTCCCGGACCCTTTCTCGCCCCACCAGCTAGCAATGGTTGACATGCAATGGTACGGAGCAGAGTGAGCAGGGCGGGAACAGAAGTCCTTTTTCACAGAAAGTTTGGCTTTTCAGAACTCGGAAGTGGGGGGAGCCAGGGAGAGAAAGTAGATATCTGGCGCCCAGTGCAGGGTGAAGAGCCCCCCCCCCCTCCCAACCTCCTTCTCAGTCAATCCCCTGGACCCCAGGGTAATCAATGCTGGCAGGATCAGGATACATTCTTCTCATGATGATCTGATGCGAATTGAATTCCGTCTATGTAAGGGACGCTGGACCCGGTTTCCAGCAGGTGTAGCTCCCCACCAATAGATGGAGCCACCCCTAGGTGCTAGCGGTGTCTGCTCGTACCAGCACTGCTAGCACTGACGGGTGTGTTAAAAAAAAAAAAGAAAAAAAAAAAGAAGAAAAAAAAGATAACAACGAGCAGCATTATGGGTCTGCAGCATTACGGGTTTGTAGTTACTTATGTCTGTGGGTTCTCGATTCTATTTGGATGCTAATGTACTGCCACCCCTCCTCCCTTTCGCTGTTGTTTAGGAACTAACTGTTAGACAGTCACTCTTGCGAAGATCGGCCAGAGTACTTGCCAGAATTCCTTGCAGAGCTTATCTCACCCAGGTGTTTTGTCGGGTTGTAGGGAGGTTAGTGCCTCCCTAATCTCCTTTTGTGTTATCAAATTGTCCAACATGTCCACTTGTTTCGGAGATAAGGTCCAGATAGGAAAAAGAATTTTGTCACTTTCCCTTAAACCAGCAGTCCATCCGGCCCTCTACTGGCAAAGCGAAAGTTGCCTTTTCCCGAGCCTGACTGCTACAGCAACGGGCAGAGAAAAACAATCTTTTTTTTTTTTTTTTTTTTTTTTT
>BFEA01000255.1:2042753-2064998 GCA_003427395.1 Chara braunii
CTCTCTCTCTCTGTGTGTGTGTGTCTCTGTCTCTGTCTCTCTGTCTGTGTGTGTGTGTGTGTGTGTGTGTGTGTGTGTGTGTGTGACAATAAAACCGCCAGCGCATTGCCTCGGCCTTGTGGAAATTTGTTCATCGCCTACTCCAAACTTTTCAGGGCTGGGGGCTCCCGGACAATGGTTGGCGGAGCCAGCCAAAAAATGAAAGCCGCCAGCGGAAATCACAGGCGTGCCAGCTCTGATCATCCACAGAAGCCTGGACAGTGGAAGGAAGAGGCAGAAATGAGGGAAAACTTGCACAGCAAAGGACAGGCGAAGCAAAAGAAAGAGAAACTGGAAGCAACTGCAGATATGTGAAAAAAACTACACAGCAACTTTGAAGGGCCTTTTTCTATCCTCAGGACGTTCTCGCAACGAATCTGGCCTTCAGTGCGATCACATAGGTCCAGTCTACTTGTCACCTACTGTCTTCAGCCGAATAGAACTTCCGGACATTTTAGTTGTACTTGGGGCATCTTTCTGTCTAGATAGAGCAATTATGACCATGTGCTATATTAGATACAGTCTACTTGTGAACTACCCTCTTGCCCCAAATAGAATGTATGCAAATTGCAGTAGTTCGTGGGGCATCGTTTTCAGTCTAGATACAGCAATTATGACCATACGTTCTATTCAGGCGATCGGCACATCCCGGCGAGCCCTCATCTGGGTCCACCTTCTTTGAAACAGATCAACTACAGACAAGGCAGCAAGTGGCTAACAAAAAAGGCACTTAGCGCTCGTTTTTTTTTCAACATCACATTGCACGACCACTCTATACGAGTGGTGGTGAGAGCACCACCCACATTGACGCCTTGCAGGGAGGATGGCTCCAATCTATTGGTTCGGAGAAGCGCCTGTTTGAAATTGGGAAAAGTTATAGAAGCTCCCCGCCGCGAAACCTTTGCATCCATATCTCCCCAAAATGGACACTCTGCATTTGAGGTCCCCCAATTACCTTTTCTGTAATTCTTGCTCCCCGGTAGGGCCTCAGACCGGGCCTGAGGCCGCAGAAGCTGATAAGCTTGGCTCTTTTCGAAGTTTCCGTTCGGCCTGCGGCACACTTGCACTTTCTAGGATGTATCTTTCTCGAATCAGGCCCAGGTGAGGTGAAGGCCCAAGTACCTCCGGCCGTACTGGGCCGGTAACGACCCCAATGCAAAAATGGCGGGAAGTCATTTTCGGACCTGCGGCACACTTGCACTTTCTTGGATGTATCTTTCTCGAATCGGGCCCAGGTGAGGTGAAGGCCCAAGGACATCCGGCCCCGTCCTGGGCGGGTAACGCCTGCTATGCAAAAATGGCGGGAAGTCATTTTCGGACATGCGGCACACTTGCACTTTCTTGGATGTATATTTCTTGAATCGGGCACAGGTGAGGTGAAGGAAGTGCGGACACGAGTATGCTATGCCCATTCGAATGTACCGAACCCGAATATCGCCCATGTACAACTGGGTTGGCAGGCGGCTGGAAATTCGAAGTGACTACCGGAACAGAAACTTGAGCCTTGGTTATCAAGCTGTCGTGGCCTCAGACCGGGGAGCAAGAATAACAGAAAAGTTATTGGGGGACCTCAAATGCAGCAAGTCCATTTTGGGGAGAAATCGATACCAAGGTTTTGCCGCGGGGAGCTTCTATAACTTCTCCCTTTGAAATTGGGTCCAGTGATCCACACCGTATGATCAATCAGGGCGCTCCAATTCTCAGAATAGCCCTTTTTGGGGGGAGGACTAAGGGGCTCGCTGCACTACTCCACCAAAGGCGTGAAATGGCATGCATCGTCACCTCAAAGGTGGAAAGATACACTTGCCATTTTCTGTGTCTTTTCCACATTAGGCAAGTGGAGAACGAGGCCCTACGTAATCCAGAAATGATATCATACACATCCATGAAGGTCCCCAAGTGTACTCCCCTAAACCCCTCCATATTTTGAGAATAATGATTCAAAAAGAGCTAAAGTGACTTCTTCCTTGCCTGATATGGACAAGGGTGAGCAGTCTCCAGACACCACAGATACCCTGGCTAGAAATTCATCGTCTTCTATCTCGCATCCCCACTAGGGCCGAAGAGGCAGGTGTTTCTTAAAAAAAAAATAAAAAAAATGAAACATACATATCGTCAAACAGAGCTGCCCGGTAACGCAGAGAGGGAGAAGAGGACAACAACGAGGGACTGTGACGAACTGTTTCGTCGGAGAGGCAGGTGTTTGGATTCTTTTCATTTGGCACATACAGTCAGTCAGTCTCCTAATTAGCACAGGGCCAGCAATGCCGCACTGGCTCCTATATGGGTTCTCGTGTGATGTACAAACTATGGGACGCTGGGTCTCATCCCCAACACATGCTGCTCCTAATGAATAGCTTGGAGCCTTCCACCACTGGGATAGAGGGCTTGCAGAAGGGCTATTCGCCAAAAAAAAAAAAAAAAAAAAGTGTCATCATTCTCATCTCTTTCTCTCTTTTTCTTTTTTTCTTTGTCTGATGTTTCTCTCTATCCAAAAGTAGCCTGTAGTTAGTACAAACAAAAGGTGCGATGGCGAAGACAACCACGAAGTGGGGATTTGATGATGGCAAGTGAACTGTTTCCCGTACCTAGCGGCCCCTTTCTTGCTTAGATCATGAATTAGCGTTAAGGTAGCCAGTCAAAACAAAAAAAAGGTCATGCTAATGATAAGGGCAAGAAGACTTTTGGGTCAAACGAAGTCTCATTAGTTGATCATAATAATACCGTAGAAATGCTCCAGGAACCCAAATATACAAAAACAGAAAGCCATTGGCCTTCTTTTGGGCCTTCTCCAGCCCACTGCATACGGGCCTCGCTCCACTACTCACCGAACGCGTGAACACTACTCACCGAACGCGCAAAATAAGAATGAATCTTCCGCTAGAACATGAGAACGTACACCACCAATTTTTTTTTTGTCTTTTGTGCATGTGGTCAGGAGTGAAGTGACCCTGCCGTGTACACATAAGCCGAGTGGTGGCCACTCCTCATGACGAGTCTGCATGGAAGACAGTTTTTCTTTTTTTCTTGTTTCAACACTTACGAAAGACAAACAATTGGCTCGCGAGCAAGCTTGTACTGTTCCCACTCAGTGGGATTCTGAGTTACCATACGTCGCCTCTGGTCCCAATACTGAACCATACCTGTATTTGACCCCAATATTGGCCTGAATAGGAGCGAATACAGCTATAATAAACTTGCAATGTCATCAGGGGAAAGACGGTGCTGGCCTGACACCACTGTCAGATGCTTCGAATTAGTAGAGCGAATCCCCAGGCCAAGTCCTACTGACGTAGATTCTCTGTTCAAGGCCCAACAATGGGCCCCGCTCCACTACTCTCCAAATGTGCAAAATGAAAATGAATCCACCACTAGACCATGGAAAGAAACGTCGCCATACTTTTTGTCTATTATTCATGTGGATAGAGTCCGTCTTTCTTTGGATCACGGAAGCAGATATACCATTCACACCCGAAAGGCCGAGTGAGATATAATCTCACTACTCTACACCCCTGCGAGATACCGTGGTGACAGCATTCCTTGCAAAAAATCTTAAGAGCGCGTCCAGACAATTCCCCAGGGGAAGGCCCACTGCCCTAGATTCTCTGCTCAGGCCCACTGCTCTCACTACTACACAGTTAGACCAACGAATGCAAGCAAGTGGAATCGCAAAGATAAAGCGCCTTGCTCCACTACTCATCAACTTATTTATTTATTATTTTTATTTTTTATGTTTATTTTATTTTATTTTATTCACTACTCGTCATTCAACATGCATTTGGACTGTTTCCCCAGGGTAAGCCCAACTCACCTAGATTCTCTGCTCAGGCCCACTGACCTCACTACGACACAGTTAGGGCCTCGCCACACCACTCTCGAAATGTGAAAAGAGAAAAATGTGGTGGGCGCATCTGGCCATGTTCTAGCCATTCAACATGCATTTGGAGAATTTTGGACTGCTTCCCGAGGGGAAGCCCAACTCACCTAGATTCTCTTCTCAGGCCCACTGACCTCACTACTACACAGTTAGGGCCTCGCCACACCACTCTAGAAATGTGAAAAGACAAAAATATGGCGGGTGCATCTGGCCATGTTCTGGCTGGAAGTTCTTCTCATTTCGCACATTTCAAGAGTGGTGTCCCCAGCGATTCCAAGCAAGTGGAGTCGCGTGCAATCACAAAGATAAAGGGCCTCACTGCATTATTCACCATTCTACATGCATTTGAACTGTTTCCCCAAGGGAAGGCCAACTCACCTAGATTCTCTGCTCAGGCCCACTGATGTCACTATACAGTTAGAACGACGAATCTAAGCAAGTGAAATCACAAAGATAAAGGGCCTTGCTCCACTAGTCGACATTCTACATGCATTTGGACTGCTTCCGGACCAGGTGCATTTGGACGAGACCACCATTCGCAATGCATTTCCGGACGCTTATGAGGTCCAGATACATATAGAGTGGGGTGTAGTGGAGAGAGGCCCAAAATCCCCAAAGAAAACATGACGGAGTGGGATGCAAATGGAGGGAGAAATAAACAAAGACCAGAAAGAATTTGAAAGACAAGGACTGTGCGATTCTGGCTGTAAGCAGACACGAAAGCCTTTTT
This sequence comes from Chara braunii, assembly GCA_003427395.1. NCBI lineage: Eukaryota > Viridiplantae > Streptophyta > Charophyceae > Charales > Characeae > Chara > Chara braunii. The sequence continues at coordinate 2,047,400 of BFEA01000255.1, forward strand.
AGGGCATATATGCACACCCCACCGTCTTCACCCTAACAGATGGTCTATGGTATGGTGATTATAGCCGCGCATCTAGACCGAAGAAGTTGCCCCAACCGCAGCTATAATGGCTTTGCACTCAATTCGGTATGGTCAATACAGCCATATCTAGACTTAAAATTTGGTCTCGGACGGCTGTAACAAACATACATTCAATCTGTGTGAAGTCTGTACTCGGAACTCCATCATCCCGCATCAGATCGAACTGCTTGGCCGCATACGTCCAAACAAAATTGAGCCTTGTCGGTTAAAATCAGTCAAAGATTGAGCTGTCAAAGATTGAGCTTTTCTGCTCACATCGTTACAGGGCACCGTGCATGACAACTGTATTTTGTGCTGAGCCTGGGGTTATTTTTCTTGCTCTCTTTCAAGGAAATATCTTGAGAGTTTCTTTTAGTTTTCAAAAGCCCCATACCATCATGGCATCCCAAACGATTGGGATTCTGAACCTGTCAGATGATAGTTCTAGGCGCACATCATTCTGCCAGATGGCAGGTACCTCTGTTTTGTTGTCTTTTGTGTTGGGTTGTTCCGCTATGTTTTTTTTTGTTTTGTTTTTTTTTTTCGAAGTTCAACTTCAACTTACTCAATAACATTCGGAGGCCGGGGTCCTCCACATTACTTCCCGGTTCAAACCAGTACCTGGAAGCATCATCCAGCTTAGCTTACAGGCTACAAGCCTGCAGGTCTTTCCTACAGAGCCAGCAGCTCATCGGCTGCGCATTACCTACTGCTAACGTTAGCGTACAGAAACTACCGGGACTCCTACCTTCCTATGGGTCTACCAAAATCCTAGGGTCCTAGTCCTTGGTTAGCTACTCTTCCTGGTTTCTACGCCTGCTACCCCCATTCCTAATATTAATTCTACTCAGCTAACTGTTGTACAGTCGCCTCTCTCACAGTAAGAACCTATACCGGTTTCGGGAGAGCCTCCCAGAGGCTATAACTAGTCTTCGTTGGAGCGGGTCCCTATCTCGGGACAGCTGGTATTGGTCCCTATATACGGGACTATGTCCTACACCAGACTCATCAATTAACACTCCCTCCAACCCCTCATGCCATCCAACTGCTGCCTTCCTACTGTGGAAATAAGGACCGAGTGTTCAGGTCGTCCCTAAGCTGCGAATAGCCATTCCGACACCTGCAGCTTCCCCCCTTCTACTGACGCCAGCCTACCTTTCCGAGCCCAGTTTCCTTGGAACCATCTAATCCCACTGATTTTGTTTCTAACCCTGACCACTTTCCGCGACCAATCCCCTTTAACTGCGAGTACAATGTTGTGCTTGATTTTGGCTTTGATGGCCTGATCTGAGATAAATTTATTTTGGGACAGCACTGTGTTCCGTTCCTCCCAGATTACCCAAAATATGACTGCTCTAATCACTGTTGCGACATACCCCCAATCCTTGTTCCCCTGAGTCTGAAGGACCATGGCTCCAAACAGAATCCAGTTTTCGTCCCATGTGAAAGCGTTCTCACAAATTCTATTCCAATGATCCATCCACCAGAACCATACTCTTGGAGACAAAGGGCAGGCCAGCCAGAGGTGCATTGTTCCGCTATGTTTTGTCTTATTGTGCTTTTTGTCTTTCTTATTTTAAACCACCAGTACCTTTCCCATATATCGGGCGCGGGCAGTTTCGGAGGCCCCAAACGAGAAACGGGCCTCCGGTGAAATTATCAAGGGTGGCCCTTTCCCGCTTGGATTCTGAATATACTCTGAAGATACCAGTGCGACGTCTATTTTCAAGTGGGGAAAGGTACAGGTGGTTCAAAAAGGCAACGGCCTTGGGGTATCATCATCAAACTGACCGGGCCCAGCTTATTCAGCGTGATTTCACTTATCCAATTCCATCAGGATTTGAACTCGGATCTGCTGGTCAGCAGATATATGGGTGTACCATTCACTCACATGAGCTGGGTACGTTATTGTTCTTTGTTTTATGGTTTGGTGCTTTGTTTTGTTTACCTTTGTCCTTCTTTAGCTGTGGTTGTCCACTCTCAAACCACAAGTACACCGCCCAGGCAAAAGAAATTCATTGAAAACGACTCATTCCCGAAAAAGATCGGGGGTCGGGACAGGGTCGGCACACACGCAAAAAAACAAAGAAACTGCAAATTGAGGAACGACGTCGGGGAAGGCCCTGAAGGAGGTGTGCTCACACTAGAATATTCAGGAACAAATCTAACCGCACCTTTTTCTTTTTGGCTCCATGCCAGCGAGGCAGGGAGCACTGCAAGGACTTCCGACACTTTGTCAAAGAGGGCATATACTCAGATTCTGTTTCTAACCGGTTTCACATCCATACTGTTGTTGCTTTTGTTTTTGCTTTTAATTTCTGAAAGTAACGTCCGTGATGAACGTGGAGCTGTAAACGCCCTCACTGAGGGCATACTCTCACACCGACCCCTGATTCTATATCCAACTGCTTTCTCTTTTTTTTCTTTAAAAAAAAAAAAAAGAGGACAAGGCTCCAGTCTATTCGTGGGGAGCAGCACGTGCTGGGAACCGGGCCCAGCATCCCATATGGAAATTTACATAGAATTTTGAAAGTTTGAGATACCTGGCCACAACAAAACACGCCACACAGAGGTCCTACAAATGCTCAAAACTCTTGGATCCCTAGCAACCCTTCTAAAGCTCTCCAGCACTGTCTTACTCCCTGACGGGCTCTTCCAAGCCTCACAACCCCACCCTGCTGGGTTACAGGGCAACATGACTCACCCCAGCTCCGACCAGCGTCATCCCAGCAGCAACCCTTGGTTGTCCCTTGGAATGCCCCCCCCAAAGCATCCCCAGATCTCTCTACCAGGCCTCACACTCCTGCAACAGCAGGTTACAGGGCAACGCCCCAGCACCGGCCAGCGTCGTTCTGGCATCGAACAGCTGCAGATCACTGAGTATATCAGCAATGGAGCCGTCTAAGATGAGTTGCGATGAGTCCCCCGAATCCTAATCATTCTTAAGACCCCCTTGGCAACCACGAAGAACCAACCAAACCTTGGATCTTCGGAACATTCAGACCCAAAAAAACACCTGCCTTAGTGCTTCAGCAGCCCAACCCTATCTGCCTCCCCCCAATGTCCTGATACTCGATCTCAACCAGGCCTCACACCCCCAACTGCTATGTTACAGAGTGGCACGACCCACCCCAGAACCCCCCCACCTGCTAGGCTACAGGGCAAAGTGACCCGCAACGGCTCCGGCCAGCGTCGACTAAGTACCAGCTCGCCAATAAACACTAGAGTGCCTTCCACCCTCGACAACTCCCCAGATCTCTCTACCAGGTCTCAGACCCCCGTGCAGCTCGAGTTGCAAGGCAGCGTGACCAAGCATCAGCACCGACCAGCGTCGTTCTGGCCTCATCCATTAGCAAACCACCGGGACCAAGGACATCAGCAGATAGCAGTCAAGCCCCAATCATCACCCTAACTGTAATTCCGATCATCCAGCTCCTCCAGGCACTGGTTGCATCAATTGACGCTATTCCTTTCAAACCTACTCCGGCAAGACTTACCGCGGTAGAGCCACCATCTCCACCACGGCTGTGCCCTATTTCCACCCTACAGGCTAACCCCTTCACCACAGAGCGCATGATTTCCAACCATCGCAGCCCACACAACCCACAGCAACCAGCACCAAACTTGTGAAGATTCCAAATAGAAATTCTTTTTTTTTTTTTTCTTTTTTTTTCTTTTTTTAAACACCCCCCTTCAGTGCTAGTGCTGCTGATAAGAGCAGACACCACTAGCACCGGGGGAGAGGCTCCATCTATTGGTGGGGAGCGTCACCTGATGGAAAACGGGCCTAGCATCCCTTATACAAAGTCTGAGAATGAGTAAGCATCGTAGTTGTGAGTCCTGCCAGCATTGATTACCCTGTCTACAGAGGATTGACTGAGCAGGTGTTGTGAAAATCATCATGATGTAGCCCTTATCTCCCGTATCTCTTCACCCTCAGGGCGCCAGATCTCTCAATATGCACTGATACCTCTGCCGATACCTCTGCTGGAGGTTGTAACACTGTTTAGTTAGAAGGAAAAACTCCCTGGGGGGCTCCAGAAGAGAGTTCCTTATTGGAAATTGGGGGAGGAGCACCTTCCCACTGTTTCAACCCCAATTAGCCATACCATGCTTCATCTACAAGTGCCAGGGCACTTGGGGGGAAGTGGTCCAGGAAGTCGTGTGGGGGGCAAAGGGGCTCCATCGGGTCTAGGACAGTCCAGTAGTTGAAGACCAGCTTGTAATCTCTGTGAGGTGCTCCATTTTGCGGGTTGTTTGTTCTTAACTCGGTCCCCTTGTTCCTCCCCTCCCAACCCACCGACGCGATCCATCCCCCTTGTTCACTCCCCAACCATTCCTTGCCAAAAGTTTCAATTATCTTTTGTATCTTTGCGGCATCGCTCAAGAGAGCCAATTGCCTTTCAAGCATTTGCCATCGCGTTAGCAATTCTAATTGTATGTGCAATTTGATTTGCTCTGTCACTTCCGAACCTTCCACCCGTGCCTTGTCGATGGCCAGAACACATCGTTTCCACCATAGCGCCCATAGGATGGCTCGTCTTCCCAGCTGAAACATATTGGATCTGAAATCACAAGACTGGCCATGAGGCCAATGCCCTGTGAGTATCGCCCTCCATTCCCAGGGCCAGTCTTCATCGCCTATCGTTTGCCTCCATATGCGATCCCACCAACGCCAGGTGAGGACTGCCCCCGGGCACTGCAAAAAAATATGTTCGATGGTTTCTGGTATCTTTCTAGGGGGAAGTGTTGCAGACATCTAGGACACCATGGGGTCACAAGCCCCTTCTGTTCTAAACTGGTGTGATCTATCAGCCAGTTTTGGGTGGGAAGGCATCTGTGCGCAATCTGCCATTGCAGAGATGTAATCTTCGCTGGTTTTTTTTTGGTTTCCTGGAACCACCGGATCGGTTTCAGGAGGTCTGTAGGTACATTAAGGTGCTTTCCCCACCTTTCATTTATGTTGTCTACTAATTTTTTCTTTGGGCGGAGCATCCGGTAGGCGGATTTAGTCGAACGTCTGTGTAGGAACAAGGCTTTTCTGGTTCCCTTTGGGGAAGATTTCAGGGGTGTCCACCCCCAGTTCAGCGGGTCGAAGGGGAGCCTGGCGATTGAGGTTCCTGGTCGGAAAGCCAGCCTGTCTTGTCCATCCTCGAGCACCCGGATTCTGAAAATCTGGTTTCTGGCCAGCCATTGAAACGGGTCGCTGCATCCCTCTAGCCGGCCTCGTCCACTTACTGCGTAAAGTTCAATTAGTGCATCCTCCTGACGAAGCTCATGAATCAGGTCAACCCAACCCCGCTGCTCGGCTATCGCCACCCAGTCCCCCTCCTGGAGTTTGGGCCCTTGTTTGAGAATGTGGTACCAGTCAGGTGGGACGGAGAAGATCAACTCATCCAAGTGGTCCTCCCTGGCACGGGCATATTTGAGTTGATCTTTAAGTTGTTCCGCTGTTTTTCAATCCCGCACTTGGTCGTCCCATAGGTCCCCGATTCTAGTAATCCCTTTTCGCACCCAGTTTTTCCAAGGTGCCGCTGTGCTGGAGAGGACCCGGCTGCTCGTGTCAGTGATCCATTTATTTCCAAATAAGGGTTGTCTGTAGACCTCTTCCCATCTGTCCGGGGCGCGTTTATCCGACAGGGGCAATCTCCTCCAGTTTTTTATGAGACCCGGCCAGAACGTATCTCGCAAGCGCCCCCGGAGTCGTGGAAGGGCCCAGTATCTATCCTCCGGCCACAGCAGGGGGTCAACAGAAGAGGGTGTTTTGGGAGCTAAGCTTCTAATGCAATCCAATGCAAGCTCGCTCCATGGGGAGTGTGGATCCATTATGAGCTTTTGAATCCATTTGAGGCAGTGTTGTTGTCGGTGTGGGTGGGTCTATAGTACCTAGCCCACCTTGGGCTTTGGGCTGAATGACTGAATCCCATGTCTCCCGACTGATGGTTGTTGGGGATTCGTGGTCTCCTCTCCATAGAAAGGCCGCCACCTGCCGGCGTAATATTTTATGTGCTTCCTTGCTAAGGGGTCATATTAAGGATTTATACCACAGAGTAGCTAAAACCACGTTGTTAATTACTAAAGCCCGTCCAAACAGTGAGGTGTGCTTCCCTTTCCATGCCGTCATTTTTTGGAGGGCCGGACTGATGAGCCATTCATCATTCGAAGGCGCCTTCGACTGTCATTTGGACGCCTAGGACACGGACCGGTATTTCCTTGTCCAGCCAGTGGACTTTGGGTTCATCGGGTGGCCTCCCCCCCTGGGAGTGAATCCACCATCCTTGGGTCTTACTGCCCCAATTGACGACCATGTCAGATACTTGGCAAAATTTATCCATCATCTTGCGGATTTCCTCCATATTTTCCCACGTGGCCTCCACCATTATGGTTAGGTCGTCCGCGAAGAGGGAGCAAATCGGGAATGCTTCCTCGGGTATGGTAGTTATCCGGATCTTTCTCAGGTCCTTGTGGTGTCTGATGTTAGCCGCCAAGGCCTCCATTATGATCACGAAAAGGAAGGGCGCAAGCGGGTCCCCTTGTCTCACTGAACGGGTCAGGCGGATCTCGGGTGCAAGGCAGCCGTTGATTTGCACCCTTGTGGACGCATTGCTGTGTAGAATGGACACCCATTTCCTAAAGACCGGGCCGATGTTCATCTTGTTGAGACACCTGTCCAGAAAGAACCAGTCGACATGGTCGTATGCCTTTTCAAAGTCGATAAAGATTATGGCCGCATTTTGATTGTTTTGTTTGGTGAGCCTCAATACTTCATTGACTAAGAGGATGTTTTATTGGATATTCCTGTTCTGAATGAAGGCAGTTTGAGCAGAATGGATGATGTCCTCCATTACGGGGATTAGTCGATTTGCCAGGCTCTTGGCCAACATCTTGTAGACCACGGTCAGGAGCGTTATCGGTCTATAGTTTATGATGTTAAGCTTGTCTCCTTTTCTGTACAGCAAGGTTAAGACCCCGTGTCCCACCAACTCCCCCATCTCCCCTGCCTGCCATACTTGGCGGTAGTATGTCATGAGATCCTCGTCGAGGGTATTCCACATGGTCTCCCAGAACTCCTTTGGGAGGTCGTCGATCTCGGGTGTTTTCTCTTCCTCCATCTGCAGCAATGCTGTCCATATTTCGTCTCTGGTGAGGGGCCCCTCAAGAGTGTCCCTTTGTTGTTGGGAGAGACGGAGTTGGAGAGGTTCGAGAAAGTCCTCTACCATGCTGATGTGCCTTTCCCGCTCGGGGGTCCCAATGTGGGATGAGAACAGGTCCTTGAAAAAATCCCTTGCGATCTTGATGCACTGTGGAGTGGAGAGGCTCGGGGGCTCGTCTTGCGCCCAGGGGTTCATAAAACCTTCTATCGTTGTTCTTCTTGTTCTGATTCTGGCCAGACTGAAGAAGTGGGAGTCCATTGGTGTCTCTATCCGGTACTTTGTCAGTTTTCCCCTTATACGTGTCCCATTCCAACGGTGTTTTGCAAAGTCTAGGAGTTGGTCTTTCAGCAGTGATGTCTGTTTGGTCTTCCAACTGTTGGATGTGTTTTAACAGTGTCATTTCTTGTTGGTTTTTGTGTGACGCTAAGAGTTTGGAATAGTCTTTGCATTTTGTTGTTAGAAAGAACAGGCCGTTATTACACCATGTTAATTCAGAGCCTATTATGTCCTCCTTTGTTCGCCAACAAGTCCACACATCCGCTATTGAATATTTGAAACGGTCGTTTTGGAGTAGAGAGGTATTTAGTTTGTAAAAGTCAGGCCCTTAGTCCGGTCTCTTCCTGAAAGTCAATGCAATCATGCATGTTCTGTGGTCAAGACCTGTGAACGGACTGGGGGGCAGGATCGCCGCTATTTGGAGGGCCCCCTCGAGGTCCTCTGAGATAAGGATCAAGTCTATTCTTGATCTGGTCAGTCGGGATGTGGCGTTGATCCGGTGGCATGTGAAGACTTTCTCAGTGGAGTGGAGACGTCGAAACGTATCATAGATCCCTAATGAGTCACAGAGGTCTTTGACGATCTTTTCGTCCTCCTCCATGTACCATGGGCACAGGGTGGGAGGTTACCATCTGTTGAGCCCCCTGCCTGGGGCTGCATTATAGTCACCGACCAGAATTACCGGGACCCCAGCCGGCACGTGCTCTTTTAATTTTTTGAAAAACACCTTTCGTTCCCGAATCGCGTTTGGAGCGTAGAGGCAGACCATGCATAGGAGCTCTAGCTCTAGCATCACCAGCGTTGAGATCCACCTACCTTCCGTTGGATCGACCTCTGAATAAACCACTTCCGCCCGGGATCCCAGTGGGACCCATATGGCCACTCCCGCGCTCCAAGGGCCGGGGGCAAATGCCTGGATTTTTTGGTATGGCCATACCGTGCTGTGTGCACGCTGATGCTCCGGCTTGTCCATGGTATGGGTTTCTTGCACACAAATCAAGTCTGGCCAAGTTTTGCCTCCCCCCCCCCCCTCTCTCTCTCTCTCTCTCTCTCTCTCTCTCTTCGTGTCGACCAGGTAGCATTGTCAGTTATTTCGTGTTCTGCGTTGTTGGAAATAAAGTAGCGAGCGTCGCCCGTATGGGACACTGTTTACGTCCCCTCCCAGTCAACCGTGTTTAGCAGTATACCCTGTTTCAAGATGGAGCACAGAATCGTGAGCAGGTCCCGTTCTGACCAGATTTTATTTGGTTTTACCTTCAGGATCTTCAGGTCTAACAGTTCCTAGTGTGTATACCATCTCATTCCGGCGTCCTTGGTGGCGTCGAATTTAACATACAAGTCTTTACCAGCCACTCGGTGCATTTGGGATGTTACTGAGTATGTTGCACAGCCCCCCGGTTCGTATTTTCTGGCTATGAATTCTCGGGCTGTGCGTTCATATAGTGCCTGGGCTACCTGGTACCTCATCCAGTTCCCTTCCTTCAGCCACCCCTGCAGCGTGACGCCCCCGTATTTGTCGTCTCCCGCTGCCTTGGTCATACCAACTTGCCATTTACCATCCTTCTTCCTAATTGGAAGGACCAGGACGCCCTCGATGGACAGCTTCTTCTCGTGCTGTCCTTTCTCCACCAGGTGCCTCAGTCGCATCCTCTTTGTAGTCATTTCGTCCTCAGCCCTTTCCACAGTTTCTACCGATTCCGGTGCCGTCCCCCGGTCCCCCTCTGTCTGCTTCCCTTCCCTCTCCCCTACTGGTTCGGGGGGGTGCGAGAGGGCCGATGTACGAGGGTGTGGCGGTGCCTGTTGTGATGCTTCTGCTGGTTCGTTTTGCCGGCCCTCCGTCTCGGGGCATGAAAAACCGGCTTGGATTTTGGTCAGGATTTTTTCCATGAAAACAGCCCAGGGGATCGCCTGTGGTGCCCTGTCTTCCGGGATTCCTTTTAGGCTGGAGCTGGAGTCCAGCAGGTCAAACAATTCTATGTAGGAATTATCCCAGAATTTCGTTGTCTGTCCCGGGTGACTTTCTTGCAAACGCAAAAGTAACCAGTCTGTTAGTGACATCAGCTTTGTCTCCGTGGTAGTCGGGAGTTGTGCTGTTGTGCCTATTGTGTGCTCAGTCCCCCCCTCTGAGCTTTCGGTGCTGTCACTGTTGCGCTCAACAGTGTCTTCCGAGGAATTCATAAGACTCAGATGCACAAAAATGACCTTGGATTGTGTTTTACAAGCCGGCTGCAATCAAAAGAACCATCCTCCCTCTACCCTACAATCCCCTACTCTTCTTCATCCCCCGACAAGCCGACCAACTCCAACTGCTTTCTCGTCCATAGCGTTGTTGCGTTTTTTGTTTTTTTTTGGTTCTTTTTTCTTTTTCACGTTGTTCATTTGGAAGGAGTCCGAGAAAGGAAAATACAACGGGACCCACGCTCGGCAAAACTCGGTGCACAGTGAAATTCAGGTTCGTTTAAATCAGGTGCGGGTGTACTTGTGGTTCAACACTCAAAACTACCCCACTGGTAGTAGTGGCGGAACCAACCAACCTTTTCTTTCACCCCCTCTAAAAGACAAAAAAGCGGGTGCCAAATGGCCCATCTGCTTTTTTTTCTCTCCAAGTATTGTCAGATCCCACCTCAGGTGCTTTGTTCTTTTTGGCGTTGTGCTCCACAGATTTAGTTAAACCACCAGTACTTCCTAAAGTCGGTGCCCATTAACAAGACGCGATTTCAGGAAACATATGGGCCACTACAAGAGCACCCAAATTCATCCAACTAGAAAGGTTTCTACTCTATTTTTTCCTGCAGCCGATAGCTGGGCCAAGTACTGTTGGTTTAAGAGGGGTCTTTAAACCACCAGTACCTCGCCCATCTATTGAAGCCGAGGCTGAAAATGCCCTGCGCACAAAAAAATAATAAAAAAACGGTGCAGGCCTCATTTTGGCTGGTGCTGCCAGCCTTTTTAGTCCGGTACCCGACCCCAAAAATTTGTGGCCATAAAAGTGCCGCATATTTGTTTTTCAAGCGGGAAAAGGGAAAAAATAAACCGGCGCAGGCCTCATTTTGGCTGGCGCTGCCAGCCTTTTTAGTCCGGTACCCGACCCCCAAAATTTGTGGCCATAAAAGTGCCGCATATTTGTTTTTCAAGCGGGAAAAGGGGAAAGGCACTGGTCGACTGGTCGTTTAACTTAGGTGGGGCTCCACAGCAAAAAGATTCAGTTTTCTGAAGGGCGGTACTTTTGGAACAGTCATGGATTTGTGGCAGAGCGCAATCCAGGGCGAATGAAAGCGTACTTACTTCAAAAGGACCCCCCATCTCTTTTCCCAAGTATGTTCCTTAAAGACAGTGCAATGCATCGAACCGTCTTTTCCCAAGTATGTTCCTTGAAGACAGTGCAATGCATCGAACCGTGATTCCGCTCCACTGGGAAAACATGAGCTCGATTTCTCAGTTGTGTACTGACACCCTTTTCGTAAAAGCCCCGCTGATCGCTATCAGAGCCTGCTGAAAATCTATGCTGATATCGGTGCATTTACTTCAAACCATCAGTACTTCCTAAACTCCCGGCGGTTAACAAGCCGCGACAATGATAAGCGAACAGGCCACTTGGGGAGCACCAAATTCATCCAGCTAGAAATGCTTCTACTCTATTTTTTTCCCGCGGCCAATGTATGGTACCTTTCTCAGCTATCGTTGCCGAGCCTGAAAACGCCCTGCGCGCCAAAAAAACAAAAGAACGGGCACAGGCCGTTTTCAGGCCAGCGCCACCAGCCATTTGGGTTTGGCAGTACCGCGCTTGGCCTCCGCGTTAACCCATGCGGCATTTTTTTTCAAGCAGGGAAAGGTACTTGTGGTTTAAGTTAACAATTTCCTCGACAAAATCTGTGGAGCACAACCCTTTGTTTTCCCTTGTTCCTCAGTTTTCTTGGTGTGGGAGCAAAGGCAGCTGCTACACACTGGGGAACCCTTGACTGAATCTGGCTGACATTGCAGTCCGATTGGGTCTCACTGCGATACTCCAAAAATCCCAAGTTGTACCAACTGGCCTAGCTCTCAGTTGGTACACCCCTGAACTGTTGAAATACAGACCTGAGTTCAAACTGCGCTGGATGCAGATGAGTAAAATATTACAGTTCTGAATTACCTAGGGTCGGTCAGTGAGATGACCATATCTAGAAGCCGTCGCCGTTTTAAAAAGAAGGGGACGCGGGAATTGTGAATTTGGCGGTCTCCACTCACTTTCAGAGAAATGGTAAAAGAAATTCCAAATTGTCAGGAGTCGTCAAACTCGGCCATTTGAGAGTGCTTCTCCCTGCTCCTCCCAAATTGGGGACTTAGTTTTCCTGTTCGTGTTCCCACTACCTTTCCTGGGCAGAGTCGAGAATCTAACATGCAACACTCGTACCTTTCTCAGCCTTTTGGCTAAGTAAGATCAAGTGTAGTCTCTGTTCTGATCAGTTTGATATCTGATCCATGGTCCATCAGGCCCCTAAAAGGCCTAAACAAACAAAAACAGAAACAAAAATAAACAAAAATAAAAACAGAACAATCGGAAGACTTCGGATGAACAGTTTTCCTGGACCAAAATGGCTGCTGGTGACAGGCAAAAGAATAAATAAAATGCCGCTTTGGCAGTTTGTTTGTTTTGGCGTGCAGGGGGACCCCACCTCGGCAAAAAGAGGCCCGGAGGCAGTGGTAGCAAAGTCGAGAGTAAAAAATCCAGCATTCCGAAGACTTCGGGGCCCGCCACACCCAGTCGAAATGCTAAGAAATTTACCGGCTGTCAGAAGAATTTCGACAGCCCGCCCATTCAACAGTTTCCCCCCTTTTTGCCACATAGCACTTTTGAACGCACAAACTCGTGAATGCAAGCTGAAAACAGACAAACGTGCGTGCCGCACAGCACTTTTGAATGCACAAACTCGTGAATGCGAGCTGAAAACAGACAAACGCGCCTGAGGATGGGACAAGCATTCGTTCGTCCCAACCTCAGGTCCTCTCACCAAGTTCCGATGAGAGCTCGATAGCTGAGCAGAGGACTGTGGAAAACGTCGGACTTGCAGGCAGGGAATGGAAACACTTTCAAAAGGAGGTGTCAAGAAGCTTTCTCCGACAACTAGCGGAAAATTTTCCTGTCTTCATTTCGAAAGGCTGTGTGGCGATGAGAAACTATCAAAAATTGCATTTTCGACAGTGGTGTGGCGAGCCCCTTCGAACAAACAGGGCTGCTGCTGGACCAACATGGCCGGTCGCGCCAGCCAAAAGAAAAGAAAAACGAGCCTTTCGCAGTTCGATCCAAGGTGGTGATGGATCGAAGAAAACTGAAAGGAGTTCAAAAAATAAAATAAAAAAAATTGAGAATCCACCGATCTTCTAGCATGGGTAGGTAATGGAGCGAGGACGAGAAAATTGAGGGCTCTCTACCCAGCCCATGTGGCTGAATAGTATACCCATCATGTACCTGTCAGGGATAAGCAGCCCTGTCTTTGAGCAGTGTCTCCTGATGGAGTCGGATCAATAAAATAATTCTGCATTACCCAGGGCCATACAGTTCGACGGCGACGCGCCCGCTTAAATCACAAGTACACGCCCCCGGCCTTGCAGAAAGTTTTTGTCGCCACAAGGGAAACTCAGAGGGGCCGCGCGGCGTGGGGCACCGTTGAAAAAACAAAATTGGCGGCCTCGCAAGTGGTGCCGGTTTCGTGCTGACACCTGCGGGCCAATGTGTGGTGTACTGGGGCTTTAACCTCCCACATTCCCGCACCAAAACGACAGGCGAAGCCAGGCAAAAGGAAAATACTCTGCACCTGTGCCGGTTCACTATTTTTGGGGCACGCAGCAGCAATCTGGGTCAGGAAAAAGACACTTGGAATGGCTACTGGGCCATAGAAAGCCCTTTTAGAGATCAATAATAATACTAATAATGTAAAACCGAATCACTCCTGGTCTCTGACAACTCTCCAAGCAGGAGCAAGGGTCTCATTCAGTTGAAGAAGTTCAACCCTTTCCCACCAAATACATGGGCAAATTGAGTGGTGTATCCAGGGCCTTTTTTTCAGGCCAGGTACACATATGCACCCCGTATCATTTTCACTATTCAGTGAAATGTGATGTTGCCGCTGTTGTGAAATCAGATACACTCGAGGGCCAGGGGCGCGGAGGTGCTATGTTCATTCATTCTAATAACGAAGTTTGAACATGGACATGATCATGATCAGGTCCGTGCCTGTAACCTCCGAACACTGACCCAAACATGACCCGCCATCTATTGTGGGCAAGGGTCCGCCTCCCACACACTCCACACCTCCAATGTAAGAGGCAAGCACTCTATGTCAGAGCAAGAAGAAGACAGACACCTGTCCTTTCTTGGTAAGAAGATGTAGAAAAGGAACGACAAGTGGAGGCCCCACTGGTGTTATATTCCTGCTTCGCAAGCATGGACCACCAAAAGCATGAGCCTAATCATACACGAGCGAGGTTTGCGCCTTCCAGAACAAGTGGAGCCCACGGGTTCCAGAATAAGGGCGTCTCCACACCACTCTCGAAATGTGCAAATTGAGAATGAACTTCCCGCTAGAACATGGCCAGACACGGCCGCCAAAGTTTCGTGTTTTGCACATTTTGAGAGTGGTGTGGCGAGGCCCTAAAGGCGTACTCACACTAGCACTATCTAAAATGTCCCTGACCGCATTTCCGGCCAAACCTGTATGCGTCTGGCCACAATTCCATCCAGAAATAAGTAAAAACGTGCTCCTGTGAGTATATGCCCTAAGAAAGCAGAGGCTATGAAAACAAAGGAAACTCAGCAAAGCAGTGGAGGGCAGGGGAGGGGGTGGAGAGGAGGGTGGGGGTCGGGGGAAGAGGGGAAGAAAAACGAAAGCCAGAACTTATCTCTGACATAACATGTAAGCAAAGACTGTAGTCCATGCAAAACAAACTTCGAAAAAGAGCAAAAAAAAAATAAATAAAAAAAATTTGCATGCAGCCAACAGAGCAAGGTGCAATTCTCTTCCTTCTTTTGGTTTTGTTTCAGGGCATACTCACACTAGCACGTACTTCTGCAAATTTTACGTATATGAATTTGCGTTTATATGGCACCTGCGGGTTACACTGCTCACCCGTTTGTTGCCCAAAGCAGACAGGGTCGTGACCTGGCCTTGAGATGCGAAAATATGTTTTGTGCAGTCAGACAGCACAATGCACTTTAAATTATTATTTTTTTGCTTCCAAAAAGCAGTAGAGGAAAACGAAATACGATTTTGCAGGAACCTCTGGAGGTCCCCGCGGCTGTCCAGGCCGCTGACATTTCCGTGCCCTTTTGTGTGAACACGGAAAAGACGTGCCTCTTGTGACCCGAAAAACTACAAACTTTGCGATTTTGTGAAAATACGTGGTAGTGTGAGTGTGCCCTCAGTTCCTTTTTTTCTGTTTCCAGTGCCTTTCTGTCGAAGCAGATAAGAGAACTCGCTGCGAATTTGGACATGTGGAAAAAGAGGAAACAAAAACAGCGAAAGCAGATTCGCCAGCTCCACTCTTTCATTTTTCTTCTCTTTTCCCAGGAGGGGAGGGGGTGGGCCGGGGGGGGGGGGAAGGGGGGGGGAGCAAGAAAAAAATCATACCACCACGTATTCAGGGGTTCCCCACAACCAGACACCCCTCCCATGGGGCCCATTTTTAACAACCCCCCCCCACCCACCGCGTACCCCCAAAGCCAACATAGAAGAGACAGGGGTCCCCACCATGCGCCACACGCTGCGGCTTGTTATATGACGTCAAGGGTGCACTATGTGCAGATCCTTCCCTCTCCTCTCTGCAGTTCTCCGTGCTACGGTCTTCACCCGAATAGAACGCCCAGTCATTATCGCTGCATCTGGACCCAAAGTTGTTCCAATACAGCTATAATGACCGGGCGTTCTATTCGGGTGCCTGCATCCCTTGTTTCAAATTTCTCTCTCTTCCATATTTCTCCGAATAGGAAAAGAGCACGGAATCGAGCCGCTCAAATTTCCGATTTCAAAATACAAAAGTAGCATGGTTGGAGAGCACATGGCAGTGCAGATGTGCAAGTGCCAGCCCGTGCAGCCTGACCCCGCCAAGTTTGAATTTTACCCCCTTCCCAACACTGAAAAAGGAAAAGAATCCAGAATCGACCCGCTCAAATTTTCAATTTCAAGTACAGAAGTAGCATGGTTGGAGAGCACATGGAAGTGCCGATGCGCAAGCGCCAGCCTGTGCAGCCTGACCCCACCAAGTTTGAATTTTACCCCCTTCCCAACACAAGGGGGTTATGTTTCGGTCCTCCACCCCCAAGTAGCAGGGACTTGTGACCATGCATGCACGTGGACACGCAGAGGCCCAAGAACACAGCCTATCCAGGGGCTAGGTCCCACTTGCACGAATTAAGAGATACTGACCGTAGATAGCAAAGATCAACGGCCCAAATCTCCTAATTTGCGCCAGTGGGACCTTGGCCCAGGTCAATTCCATCCTTCCAAACATAAATAAATCACCGCATCCATTTCTTCCCTTCACCCAAGAAGTAGCAGGAATCCTTCTTTTCCACTTCGGCTCTACACTTACCTTCAAAACAGTCACATAGAAAAATCTCCTCAGGATTTCAAATTCAAATCCGAAAAACTAGCACGGCCGGAGAGCACCTGGAAGTGCAGATGTGCAAGCACCAGCCAGGGGCAGTCTCACCACCAGACTGTGATCTCCGACAGGGGCACACAGGATAGGTGGGAGAGGCACTGGTGGGGGCCATTTATCTCCTTCACCAAACATTAAGGACCGCTCACCTGCATCTGGATGTGCAGAGGCCATGATGCAGTCCGACCCTCTACAGGCAACAAGTACCCAACAAATCTTCCCTCCTCCCAAAAAGTAGTAGATAACCACCTTTTCTACTTCCGAGTTAAACTTACACCATGAAGGTCCCCTCCTTAACCCATGAAGGNAAATCTTCCCTCCTCCCAAAAAGTAGTAGATAACCACCTTTTCTACTTCCGAGTTAAACTTACACCATGAAGGTCCCCTCCTTAACCCATGAAGGTCCCCTCCTTAAACTATGAAGGTCCCCTCCCAGGGCTAATTCCGTCCCTTAAAAACATACAGGGCATACTTTTGTCCCTCCACTAGGATATTACAAAAGTTTTAAGCCTACCATTAGGAAGAGCACCCTACTATTCTAGCATTTTACACTCCCCCCCCCCCCCCCCTCCCACTCCGTCTTTTCCTTTTCCTCTTTTTCTTCTCTAGCAGAGGCTCCGCAGGCCCGACTCTTCCGATCCTCAAAGGTACTGCCCAACTGTGAGGCACATCAGCCCATGTTAGAATCATACGTAAATGAGTTCTGGCTGGTACGCCCACTCAATTTCTCTTTAAATTTATTTTGTTTTGCTTCCCAAAGAAGGATTTTGTGCGCGAAGTGAGACCCGTGACATTGTATTCAAGTCTACATACAATACAAATACAATGCATACTAGGCATCCATCTATAGATAGCAAGTCATCGTAGTGCTATCAATATATATATCATGGATACCATATATGCGGGACGAAATGTATTTGATTATTGACCCAATTCTATTCTCCGCCTTCTGCTCCCAGGCGTCACTTCCACAACAACCTAATTCTGCCAACTTCAGTCCTCAATCCAATTTCCCCATTTTGGTTTCACTAGGACTTCTTCTACTCAACTCTGGACGTGATTGCGGTCAGATGCATCCAGGACGTGATTGCGGTCAGATGCATCCAGGACATGATTGCGGTCAGATGCATCCAGGACGTGATTGCGGTCAGATACATTTAAGTGCTCTACGTCTGAGTATGCCTCTCCCTCCTCGATCAGGTATGTGTCCTCAAACTACACATGATCCTACATGCATTCGGACCCCTTTCTCGACCAGGTGCATACGTACAAGTCCAACATGTCAAATGTATCGCGAGGATCATGAGCTCCATATATATATTGTCACATTGTGAATCAGAGCGCAGAAGCGAAAAAAAGGGGAAAGAAAAAAGGAAAAGGAAAAAAGGGGAAGGGGAAGAGGTAAGGAAAGCTCCACCTGTTCATAACCTCTTACGTACAAGGCCAGCCACGTGGATGACAGGTTGAGCGCT
>BFEA01000255.1:2096881-2107175 GCA_003427395.1 Chara braunii
GGGGGGTTACCCCAGGACACCCGACCCCCCCACAACCCATTCACCCCCTCAACCCCCCCTCGGAAGGGCACGTACGGGGGGCCCGAAGTCCGTACGTA
Organism: Chara braunii; assembly: GCA_003427395.1. Classification (NCBI taxonomy): domain Eukaryota; kingdom Viridiplantae; phylum Streptophyta; class Charophyceae; order Charales; family Characeae; genus Chara; species Chara braunii. The sequence continues at coordinate 2,096,980 of BFEA01000255.1, forward strand.
TGACCCGTACCGGGCCCCGGGGCCCGTACGTACGACCCGTATTCGTACGGGCGTATACACTGCTTTGGGGGGTAACCCCCGACATGCACCCCCCCTGCACCCCCTCAGATGTCAACCCCCCTCCGGAAGGCCCACGAAACGGCTCGTACTTTCGCCTGGGGCCTGTACGTACGACCGTACGACTGTTCGTACTCCCCGTATTCATACGGGGGTACACATAGACGCTATAGTTGCACGACGTGTTGACTCGCCGCATGCAGCTCCTTCCCGTGTAGATTGTGGCAAAGTATACTCTTAGCCCGCCTTGCAGGTGCGTACAGGCGGCAGTGCATTTAGGGTTTCAGTTACTTCGTCGGCTGTGTGCTCCATAGAGATGGCGCAACTGTTGTACTCCTGGTGGGAGGGGGGGACGGTTTGGAGGGGGGGTTAGATCTTCTTTGTTTGCACTGTTTTCGGTCGATGTGCAAGTCAATCCTTTCGTCTTTTGGTGAAAGCAATCAATGCTTGCACGATAACTGTGTTGAGGTTGTTTGACGTAATTGAATGTTTCACCCTTGGGATTGTGTTGTGAATGCGATTAACGTGTGTTATTTTTTGTCCTGCAGCTGTGTGCATTCCTACATGTGAGAGTTCACCGAACACGAAATACATGCATGCATTATAGAACAACACATAACTTGCTGTTTGGCCATTCAATTATGTAGTCTGACCGAATCATTGTGTGGTGACTTTGACAAGCACATTGCAAACAAATCGAGTAGCAAGGCGGTGAGGGGAAAAAAAAAACAAAAAAAAAAAACAGCGAACACAATGAAGTCATGTCACACTGGGTCACACTGAAATTCATGCCAAACGTATAAAACGCGAAAACAGCTCGTGGCTGTAAGCATTAGCAAYGAAAACAAAAGAATATCGTCCGTAGCCAGAAAGCTCGTGACAATTCCGTGAAACTCAGGCTAAATGCCAGTGCGGAACACCCCCGTCCTTCAAGCGACCGTGGCAACCGTGACAAAGCAGTGCCCCARCCACCGTTCCTGTCCGCTACTGACTCCGAGCACACGAGGTGCATAGGGAGTCTGGCCAACGCATTCAATCTATTTCTACTATCGGTACCTCCTTCCATCCCGCCGACCAGCACTTCTTTCGTCCCAAATCCTCAACCTTGCTCACTTCCCTGAACTTCTTGAGACCCTGGACAAGTACTAGGTACTACCGGTCCCACGATTACCGGTTCTGGTTCAGTCCCAATTTTTTTTTTGGTTCGCTGCCTGGAAGTTAGTAAACGCTTGTTCGTACCAGGTCGGGTCAATGCCTGTCGCCCGTCCTACCGCAGGTAAGCAAACCTAGGTCATCCCAATCTATATCCTCTCAACCCTTAACCCCTACTTTTTCACAACAGAGTAACTCAACAATCCTTCTCCACACTCTTTCCTTATCCCTACTGAAGTTACAAATTGTTTGTCRAAACAGTACATCCGGATACTTCCTCCTTCGCAGTTCCATTCTCAGTGGGATAACGGCTGCAATCATGCCCTGGGTCAAGCATGAATTTTGTCGAATTYTATGCAGGCAACTTGTGATTGCTGCAACTTTTTCTTTCTTTCTTGTCCATGATTCGTAGTCCTGGATGGTTTGGAAAGTCAAGTCTCCTCCTTCTAGCAGGTCCTTCTCATTCTTCATTGTCTGATGGCAACTCAGGAAGGGGGATTTGTCCTCGACCCTCAAACAACAACCCAGGAACTCCCATTCGTTCTCTCCCTCATCTGTTCGTTTCAGGACCAGATTCGAATCATAACACTTCTCATACGCACCCAAGATCTCCTCAGCCCGGCGTCTCTACTCTGTGCTCTTCTTATTATATGCTACGAAAACAGATGCGTCATCCACGAAACGCATTCCAGCAACCTGTCTCTTCTGGCTACCTAATATGAGCAAGAAATCYCATTCCGATTTCGCACACATCAGACACGCCAGGGGAGGACTTGAGGACTTTCTCATCGGGATCCCCACAACCTGTCTCAGGATCACTCCCGAAGCGACCGTGTAACAGTTCTTCAGATCATATCTGACATCATACTCCAGTACTACTGAAAAATTCACCAACTTATGCCCCTCCACTGTCAGGCATTTACTCAACTTTGCACCCTTTCCCCTGTTCTTCACAAAAATTTCGCAAAAACTCTTTGTCTCGAACCACCAAATGCACCATTCTACCGCCCTCAGAATCGTCTCATGAGGCAGCCTACTAAACATATCCTTGATGTCGTAGGAAGCACCCAACACACTCGTGTTCGCACATCCTCTTCTAAAAAACCCGTTCATCCTCCCTAATCTAGTAGTCATAAGGTGGACTGATTTTAGATTGAAATGTCGACTCTCAGGGAGGTTGAAAAGCATTCCATTCAACCCCTGTAAAATCTTTCGACACAATCTATTACCTGGTTCATCGAAAGTAGGACAAATCGGTCGGAATTTCGAAGCATCCTTATGTTTGGGTAGCACATACGCTCTACCAAGCTTCCCTCCTTTCTTCCAACTTCCATACATCAAAAAACCGTTATCGCGATAATCCACCCACATCCTTTCAATGATCTCACACTCCTCCTTCTGTATCTCATACCCATCATCTGCAATGAAAGTGCTACCCATCCCCGTAGCGTACACCTCCGCACACATAACGAGTGTCTCCCCTGGGTTCTTGTCCAAGGGTGTACACACGTATCCATCTAACCTCCCCTTCAGTTCGATCACTTATTCCATGTTACCTGCCCCCCTTCCCCTCGATTCATCTATACAGGCCTTCACATCTCCCTCGCTGATCTCAGTCTTACTCACGTCCACATTCAACCAATCAATCCCGTGAATTGATGCCCTCACCTCCTTTTAAAGTCTCTTTACAGATTCATCACTCCATTCTTTCGGGATATTTCTTGCATTCCTCGCAATCTCCGGGCAATCTTCCCATGTACTCAGTCGGAAATGGACATGTCCCTTTTCCTTTGGAAGGGACGACACATGCACCTAGCAACTCCACTCACAACATATCGGCGATGATTGTGGATGATGTTCCCGACGTTTGGACCTCGCGTCCACACTACTCGGGTGCATTGCTTCACCATTTCCTTCACGGCACAATCCAGAGGCAAACCCCAAATCTTCCTTCTCACGAGCCTTATCACTTCCCCGACGGTTAATCTTCACCCCAAACTTCAATTTCACTATGTCGGTAACCATCTTCCTCGCCTTCTATCGACTCTGCTTTGTTGAAAAAATCTTCGCAGCGGCATAATATTGAATCAGCTCGTTACTTTGTAGTCGCTTCAATTTGCTTTGCTTCTTCTTGCACTTAAACATTTTGACCAATTTTTCTTTCAATCTCAGTGTTACAGGTGATGCCTCGACAACATCTCGAATCCTCACGTAAACCTCTTTCTCAAACAATCTCTTGCACTTCCTCAGTAGCCGGGTGCTCTTACCCATGTGCACCCTTATCTCCCCGAATAGTCTTCTTACCACATGCCAGTTGTCCGTCCATACTACTCCCCTGTTGCTCACCACCTTATACTCTTTCCCTTTACCATTCTTCGCCAACATCCGCAGTAAGCTCACCACTCGCACCGTTCTGTCGGCCACCCCGTCAATTTGCAGAGTAAGGATTCTTGATGGTACCGACGTCCCATCTTTCCCTTCCATGCTTCTCCCAAGACTCATTCCATTCTTATCCCTCTCTCGCCGCCGTTCCTTTTTTCCTCGCCTTCTTCTACTCTTGGTCTTTTTCTTCTTCATTCTTGTATTCAGTGAGGGTGACCAATTTCTTATCAACGACCTTTCAATTGCTTTGAGTTCCTTCCTATCCTCATTGAAGACCAACGGTACGGCTACGTACTGCTCTACACCAACTTTGCTCAACCAAGTATACAGGTTACTTCTTACGTGTTCTTTCCATCTTGAACTCAGCCTTCGGTCAGTCATTCCGATGTAGACCTGTTTATACCATGGTGATACCAACACGTATACACAGCCACCTGGTCTCACAAAATCTAGAGAATCTCTTGAACACGCATCCCTCCAGTAGTCCAAAAACTTCCCGCACCGAGGCACTTCCCCTCGCACCACCAATTCTATCAACACCGCGCACACACACTTCTCTTGTGATTCGTCGCTGCATCCTATCTTCGATCTAAGGCTTCGGAGCGTACTAATTTCTCTCCACATGCGTCCGACACATCACTCCAAATCTTCATCCTCCTCATCATATTCACTTTCTTCATCGGCAACTTTGATGATTGGCTTGGATCGTAGAGATCTTGCCAATCTTGGCACTTTCGGCGCATCCCTCGGCGATTCAGGCAGAGGCAAGTTGATCGGGTCGTACGCTTTTAACAATCTTCTGGTTACCAATCGTTTTATTGCTATGTCCCTGTTCGTGTAGCAGATCTTCTCATTTCTGCATGCTTCTTTTAGTTCGTCGATCGTCAGCGCTTCAAAAAGATCACGACATTCCTCTTCATATCTTTCTCGATCGCCTGGTCCGCATTCCACAGACACGCGCTTCATGCTGAGTGACAATTTCTCAATCGGTTCCGGTATGGTGGATGCAGATACAGTCCTTCCTGCCTCGCTACTCCTGATTTCTTCGATTCTATTTTTTGCTTCGGTCCCCAATTCCGGCCTTATGCCCCTATAGCATCAGCCATAAGTCCCGTTCTCTGGCCTTTCTTCGGCGTCGTCAAAGGTGGGCTATTCTCCATAGCCTTCTCTGGATCCCTCCTCCTTTTGCCGTTAATATTTATCCTGGTCGCTCGCCTTCGTAATAGTAGAAGCTCAGTATCTTCTTCCTCCTCTGAGCTCGGTTGCACGACAATTTCCCTTCTCAGTCTTTCCTTCTCCTCTTCAACTGTCTCGCCCCTCTCGTTCATCTTCTCTTTCCTCCTTTCCTTATTCTCCATCCCCTGCTTCACACCACTTCCCCATTCCACGCGTGCCAGTTTTAGCAATCTCGCATCTTGTTGATCTTCGTATCTCTTCCTTTCTTCCAGTCGTTCTAATCTCTTCCTTTCTCGATCCAGGCGTGCTTCTTCCACCTGTTTCTTCTTATGCTCTCTGGATTCTTGCTCCTTTCGTGCTTGTCTCTCTTCTGCCAACTCCAGAAAATATTCCCGCATTAGTCTTTCGGTATAGGTTGACCCGCTTCGGTTTGCTGAACTGTCTGTCGATAGACTCCGCTGCTGCCCTTCCTGCATGGTGATTGCTCTCCCTTGACGCGGTCTTGGAGGTGGTGGTACGAATGCCACCCCTCTCGCTTTTGCATCCTGGTATTCCTCGCAGACGTTTGCAAAATGATCGGCCTCTCCGCAGTTGTAGCAGGTCTTTCCTAACATCGGATGAACTCTTGCAGGAACTGGTGGCTGTTCGATACTCCCTCCAGTTCCCGCTGTCCCACCCGAGCCACTTGATTGGCTCATTTTTTCCGAGTCGCTTTCTTCCCGACTTGCAACGTGTCTTTCCCTTGTTTTTTCCTCTCCGTTAACTCCAAGCTTCCTTCCTTAACTTCTTGATGGTATAACTCCTTCCGCCACCCACTCCAGGTTAATCTCCTAGCAAGTTATGGGACCGATGCAGAGCAATGAAGTCATGTCACACTGGGTCACACTGAAATTCTTGCCAAACGTATAAAACGCGAAAACAACTTGTGGCTGTAAGCATTAGCAACTAAAACAAAAGAATGTCGTCCGTAGCCAGAAAGCTCGTGACAATTCCGTGAAACTCAGGCTAAATGCCAGTGCGGAACACCCCCGTCCTTCATGCGACCATGGCAACCGCAAAAACGCAGTGCCCCACCCACCGTTCTCGTCCGCTACTGACTCCGAGCACGCGAGGTGCATAGGGAGTCTGACCAACGCATTCAATCTATTTCTACTATCGGTACCTCCTTCCATCCCGCCGACCGACACTTCTTTCGTCCCAAATCCTCAACCTTACTCACTTCCCTGAACTTCTTGAGACCCTGGACAAGTACCAAGTACTACCGGTCCCACGATTACCGGTTTTGGTTCAGTCTCAATTTTTTTATTTTTTTTCGGTTCGCTGCCTAGACTGTTTTTGGGAAGTTAGTAAACGCTTGTTCGTACCAGGTCGGGTCAATGCCTGTCGCCCGTCCTACCGCAGGTAAGCAAACCTAGGTCATCCTAATCTCTATCCTCTCAACCCTTAACCCCAACTTTTTCACAACAGCGAACACAAATAACATGCATGCGATGTAAGTATTGGTAAAATGTACAAACTGGAAAAAAAAATAAAATTCCCGATCAGTTTCTGTTGCAAAATGAACGGAACAACACATTGCTTCTTCTCTGCCGTCGCTAGCGGTCGTCTGCTCTCTTTCTCTCTCTCTCTCTTTCTCTCTCTCTCTCTTTCTCTCTCTCTCTCTTTCCCCCTCTCTCTCTCGCGTGCGCGCACGCTCAAACACTGAACGCAGACAAGAGATTATGTCCTTCTCAGTGGGGGATACGATGAAGTTCAGAAAAAGTCGGCATAGCAATCTCTCTCTCTCTCTCTCTCTCTCTCTCTCTCTCTCTCTCTCTCTCTCGCTTTCTTTCTCTCTCTCTCTCTCTCTCTCTCTCTCTCTCTCGCTTTCTCTCTCTCTCTCTTTCTATGCATGTCTCTCACCCACATTGAAAGGAGAGGAGAGATGATATTCTTCCCACTGAGGGACAGGACGAAGTACAGAAACGTCGCATCCACAACGAAGGTCAGACGACATCATCGTGTAGAACGCGAACATTAGCCATGTAGATTGTCTCTTGGTTCTAGTGGCGCGTCGACAACGACTCGAAACGTTGACGGGCGGTGGAGGCGCTCCTCAAACTCTTTTGCGAGGACAGAAACCAACATGCACACCATGTCCCCTATAACATCGACACCGCCTCTCCAACGGTTGGGAGTTGCGACCCCGATCTTCGTGAGGAAGATCACGACGTCGCATAGCAATCGCCGCGCAAACCCCTGATACACAACCACCTTCAGGTTTGTTCGCCCGTTGGCATCGACTTCGTAATGGCGCCAGTTTTCGCGAGTGACAGCCTCCTCGACTTCCATGTGTCGACAACCCCTTTTCCCCCTCTTGTGCTTGTACTCGTAGAAGATGATGGTCCTCCCCAGTACCCGCCCCCTGCATGGTGTGTGCACAATTCCCAATAAATGATCTGCCTCCCCTGATGCGACCGCAGATGCCTGACGGCCCCGGCCCTTTGTCCTTCCAGCAAAGTCCCGTTGAAATATCCCACTGCGGCTATGGCGAGTTGCGAACAAACACCTCCGTCGAGCGCACAGCCGACCACTTCTGCGGAAGTACTTGAAGCCCGCTTAAATAGCGACCAACCATTCCTGAGTGCCGAACAAGGCGAATGCGACACGTAGTGCAAAATCAAGATACTCTACCAACAACATCAAAATAAATGTCACTTTGCAAAAACTATACACCCCCCCCCCCCAAAAAAAAAAACCATCCATCGGCATCGAACCGAACGGAATCGACTAGACACTGACAGAGAACATTTCAAATCTATGTGCCTATCGTGCTCATGGCCGTCCCGCTATCTTGATCAAGGCCTGCCCAGCGCTTCCACGATCTTCATTAGCGCCTCACACAACATGCGCTACCCCACGTCGATCACTTCAGAATGCGTCTCGTGCACTTTCACCTCCCTCTCCATCACATCACACTGCAGGTGCAGCATGTCGCATTGTCGCTTGCTTGCCCTGTCCACAGAATCTGCAATGACTGTGGAGTGTGCATTCATCATGTCGGTCACCGCCTCAAACGCCCGTTGATGTGCGTTTTTTCTTTTAGAAAATTTGAAACCGCCCGATGATGCCTCCCCATTCTCGCTTGCTGAAGTTTCCCCCCCTCCGCCGCTCCCCCCTCCTTGCAGTTGAGAGGTGCTGGTATCCACAAGATTCGGGGGGTGAATGGTCTGGTTGCTATGCTGGCCAGCATCAATCGCCTCGTACAGGCGGCGGCTCATTTGGAACTTGTAGCCTGCCTCTTTTCGCTGCTTCGGAGTGAGAAAAATGAACGACTCTTTGCCGGACTCCTTCTCTCTCAACTGCACCTTCTTGTACCACAAGAACATGTTCTTCCCAGCGCTTCATTCACTGCTCCCAATCCCGCTTCACCCCTAACGCACCCATGCGATTGGCGATATCCGTCCATTTCCACTCTTTGTTCTTCATACGAGCAAAGTTGTGCCCCACGGTGGCCAAGGCCTCATCTTGATCTCGCTTACAGCGGACAAGTGTGAGGGAGTCATCCAAACTCCATATGGTCCGCCCCCCGCTTGGCGCCTTTCCTTTACCTCGCCCCTTCGATTCCGCCTTTCTTCGCAGGTGTCTTCTTGCGGCCGGTGGAAGCCTGAGGAACATCGTCATTTATCTTGTCTTCGTCTTCTTCCTCGTCGTCTATTTCATCTGCATAGTCGCACTGGCCATCCTCAACCCAACCTTCTCGACCTCCATCGCTGTCGCTTGCCGCACGCATGGTGGAGACACGTGCGATGATGTGTTCCACCACATCCGCCTCTCTGCGCTCCCCTCGCCCCGCTGCCGTTGCAGCGGTCCCCCGACCACCGCTGGCAGCTCTTGCCGCTGCCCCGGTCGCTCCTCCGTTGTTCACAGGATACCCCGCCTGCTGCACCCCGGCAGTGGTCGATCGCCCTCCCTCGCAGCCGACAGACGGCTCCCCTTGAGATCGGGTGGGAGGATTCACCAGCAACGTTCTTGATGCGGTCGCTTGCCCCCCAGATGATAGCTGCAGGTTGAGAGCGGTCCCATGCCCTGCCGCTGTCCACGCATCGGGACAGATGTCATGGGGGCCTGCTGCTGACGAAGCTCCGCCCGTTCCATTCCGCAGTCGGAGATGGACTGCGTAGATCCGTACGCCAGGGGGACGGCAGACAATGGTGGTTCCCATCACTCGTCGTCAGGCAGCGGCTGTTACCACAAGGGGAGGTCTGCGTACAGTCCCGGGTCGAAACGGGGCATGCACGATGGCTGCTGTCCCCCACCGACCCCTCTTGCTCCCATGCTGTAGAACAAGTGCTCGCGCCCATCACCGCCTGCCATGCTTCCCTTACAAACGGTCAGCTTTCGCACTTCCGTCATTTTTTGCCTACATGGCAGACGGCGTGCCGGCAGCAATGAGCAGAAGTGCAGGAGGACGACGACGAGCAGGACGATGAGGATGAGACAGAGTAACGACAACTTCCTCACGTGGTCAGCCATGCAAGTGGATCTGGCATTGCGGGTTGGCGCGCATGCTGCTGCTTCGCTTCCGGTTGTCTTGTACTACACACGAAGCACAATCAAAGCGCCTGCACCCCTACAAACCACTACCCACCCACTCCCAACCCCCACACTTCCCCTCGCCCCGCACTGCTATGATTCAATTTCGAAACAGTCATCTTGACGATGGACTCCCCAAGCGCGACAACGGTCGAAAATGCCCGCGGTACCTAACCCGGGACGACGGCGTCGAATGACCGCGCTGCGTCTACCGGCCGCTGCCAACAAAAACCAGCCAAGATCCAGGAACAGACGAAAGGGAGCAAAAAAAAGAAAAAGAAAAAAAAAAACCTGTATGATCTGTATCCGCGGCTGTCCTATGGCTGTGCTCTTGAACTCAAGTCACCTCGGAGAGGTGACTTGAATTCAAGGGTGATTTTGGCTGTGTCGCCCTGGAGTTTCGAGGGCGCACCCGCGGGACCCAAAAAAGTGAAAACAACGCGGGTCGCTCTAAGGATTGGGTGGAACGAAGATTTTTCGCTTCGCTCTTGAACTCAAGTGGTGAGGAACGAGGCCCAGAGACGAGAGAGGAGCAAAATGACGACGGGAAGGAGTCTAGGGAATCTAAAAATAGAAATCCCGTCTTCTCGTCTCATTGGAATGAGATCGGAACCCGACCCGGACTCACAGAACCACACTGGAGCGGGCGCCATAGCCGCGCTGATGTGGAACAGTTATCGAACTGCAAACCTCAAGCACTCGCGGCGCTAGAGTGATGACTGTCGATTGGAAACCGATCTGTTTACTTGCCTCTCCCTCGACTTCATAGGCGACGACTAGCCTCCAATTGCGACATAGTTTGGCCTAGAGGGAGGTGAATCCCGCCCCCGTTCCCCCCTCTCTCCTTCCTCTCC
>BFEA01000255.1:2108791-2123514 GCA_003427395.1 Chara braunii
TTAGCCAATCGTCAGTCGGGAGACAGAGGCCGGCTTTTTTTTTTTTGGTAGTTGGAAACATCATCTTGGGCAGACGTCTATCCTCAGCCTGAGGGTGATAAGAGCCCCAAAAATGAAAAAGAAAAGGAAAGATAGAGAAAGAAATAGCACCTACCTTCAGGATCTCGGGATATAAGTGTATCGACCCTAGATGCATGGATCTAGTCTATTGGTGGGGATATCTGAAGGCTCTGTGTTCGCGACATGTCGGATTTTCGCTATTTCTGACATTTCGAGATACTATCTTTGGAAACATTGAGTTGACGTCATCTTCCCTCTCCTCCCTTCTTCGTCTCTCCTCCCCTCCATTCATCCGTGTATGAGAGTTGCCCCTGGCCTTCTCTTCTAAGTCCAAGGCCAGGGCTTCACACCACCGATGTATGTTTGTGAGTGTTTCGTTGCAGTCTGAGTCAGGTCCGAGTCAATCCATGTATCTCAAGTCTTCCGCTGTATTTGTATGTACTCTGTTTTATCTGGTCGGTTCTGGGAATCTGCGCCATACTTATGACTGTGTTTCACGAGCAACAGTTTGGTATCGGAGCAGACCAGCATTGGATGACTCACCATTGATTGATTGATTGATTATCTACACCTGTACTCTGTTATCATTAATCGCAAGTTGCCATTTTTTTTTTTTTTTTCTGTTTCTTTTTTCGACATAGTTAATTAGGTCGTTTGAATTCTATTTTTAGGTTTGGCGGCTCTCTTCATAATGTGCACAATTAGGGAAAGCGCTAATCACGATTAACCTAATTAGTGCTAATTAGGGTTACTCCTAACCTAATCTAACGATCTAACGACCTATCAAGCTACGGGAAGTGAGCGCCAGCCAGGCACCGTGCCAATTAAGGCAAATCGGGCCTGAGCACGGCCACATTCAACTGCAACGTCACGGAATTTTCACTCTTTGTAAAACACATCCTTTATTGCGATTAAAGATTGAGTCGTTACGGCAAAAGTGTATCTTCCTATTACCATTGAGTTTCTACTTACTTCATGGCCTCGTAATGATGCTCAATTCTCCCGATTAAAATTCATAAAATTATGTAATTAAATATTCTGATGAAATGTTTAATCTTACTTAAACTTTATTGAAGTTTATTCATTGTATTTTTGCAAATTTAAATTATATTTTTTAATTAAATATTTATTTTTTGCCAAAATTAAAATTTATTTAATTAACTCGTATTTTCCGATTAAAATTTATATAATTACATAATTAAATATTTAACATTTAATTTTTTTTTGTGGGGGGAATTTTTTCTTGATTAGTGTCAAGTCTGAGGTCAGGGCAGAAAGGGACTGTCTGTGCATTGTTTGCCTCCCTTCCGTTCTTCCCACCCCTACCTTCTCTCTCCTCCTCTCGGTACTGCGAACTTCAGTCTCCGGCCAGGTCAGCATTGTGCCACATCAGCAGCGTGCCACGACAGCAGATTGCCACATCAGCAGCGTGCCACCTCCGCAGTGACAGGACAGCAGCAACGAAGCCCGGACTACTTGATGCACCGCAGTCAACCGCTTGCTGAGCGCGGATCCGCAGGAACCAAGCCCCAACAGGGACCCAAGACACCTCGGATCCAGCGCAGACCATGGCCGAAACTGCAGACGTCAATTCGCAGGCCAGCCCCAAGAGGCCGGTCACTCCTCCCATGCCAGTTCGGCAGGCAGAAGAATCGCAACTCACGTTTCTCGAACGTCTCCGACATTACACGGAGACTGCTGCAGCCGAACTTCGCAAGTGGGAAAAGGAGGCCGCCTGCCAGCAGTCAATTCAACGCCAGCTGGAAGAGGCCGAAGCAGCACGTCAGCAGGCCGCAGCCGAAGCTGCAGCAGCCGCACAGTTGCAGAAGCAGCAGGTCGAGGCAAGTCAGAATCAAGCTCCTTACCAGGCCACAATGGACCTCGCAAAAGACGAAGCCACGTACCGCAGGCTACTTCGATGACAACACTTCCAAGCAACCGAAGCACAAGAGGAGCCGACCGAGGAAGAGAGTGACAAGGAATCCACAGCAGTATTGATGGAGAATCTGCTGTGCAATTGGCAGCAACGCGAACTGCTGGTCATGCGGCAGATCTTCATCCGCTACGAAGCAACTTTCCGGTCGATAAACCTGAAGATTGCGGCATTGCAGGCCGAGAACAGCACATTGCAGGCCGCCAACAGCCAGCAGCAGACCATCAACGACCAGCTGCAGACCACCGTCATCACAGGATTGGCACGACTGTCTGCAATCGAGTCGACGGGCAGTGCAGTGCCAGACTGCAGCTTAGCTTTCGCCGCTCAAGCCAAGCAACTCGAGGAGCGGATCAACCACGTAGTCGCATCCCTTGGCGACATCAGCACGTTTGTTGGGACGTCTACGGTCAGCAATCAGCTGCAGACGCTCACCGACCGCGTTCAACAACGAACGGTCGCCGTTGTCAAGGAATGGAAGATGCCGAACTTCAAGATTGAGAAGTTCGACGATTACCACAAGACCAATCCGCTGCAGTGGTGGATGGCATTCAATGTGGAGGCAGACGTACATCACGTCCCACCCGAACGGCGGCTTGGCGCACTCTACCTCCAACTCATTGGAGGGGCGCAGGCTTTCATGACTCACATGGCCGTCACGTTGGAATGCACCATCGCCACCCTCCACACTAAGATCACGTGGGAGGAATTCGAAAAGAAGTGGAAGACCCGGCTCATGGTCAACAACGACAAACGTCACGCCTTGAAGAAGATCTTCCGCATCTTGGCCAGCAAACATCACAGAAATGGTTGACAGAGTGGCAAAGACTCGTCGCCACCCCGGAGTTAAACCTGCCATTCGACGCAATCCGGGCTACGTTCTTCGCCCGATCTTGCGACGGTTTGACAACTGCCCTTGGCAGCGAATTTCAGTATGAGACCTTTGATGGGATGAGCTCAAAGGCAAGGGAACTCATACAAGGTAACCGGCGAGCGGCCAATGAGGCCCGCCAACAACCCGGTTACGTGGAGAAAGGCAAAGGTCCGCGGACGCCGCAAGTAGCAGCAATCCAACAAGGATCTAGCGAGGACCACACAGCCACTTCAACATCAAGTGAAGGAGATGCGGCGGCAGCGATACCACCGCAACGCTGAAGACCCCGTGGGGTAAAACACAAGGCGAAAACAGCGTCGGCGGATGGAGCGAGACAATCGCCATGCACGAAATTCGGTATCACTGAAGACATGCTCAAGTTGAGGCAGAAATCGGGATGCTGTTTATGGTGCAACAACACCAAGCGTATCACTAGTGCATGCCTCGACAAGAATACAAAAAATGTCAAGCGTCCAGGCTCGGGAAACCGAGCACTGCGGGAAGTGTAGCGACATCACTTCCCAGCCTGTCGGACTCGGCTACCTTGCTAGCAGTCTCTCTCACATCCCGGGATGCCGCGGTAGTCGCAAGTTCTCGGACTAGCTTCGAGAACTATGCTGTCCAGCTGGTCCCGCCGTTGAACCAGCCTCTCCACGTGCAAGATTCAAGCGCATGAGTGTTACCGCCGTCAGACAACGAATCGATTGCTTCGCCAACCCTTCTATTGGAGGATCCATCAACTTGGGCGAGTCTTGAGGAACTCGACCCGTTGACGGTTGAGGACTTTCAATGGTTGCCTCTTCCCTCCGCCGGTTCTTTGCCAACACCGCATTCCAATGCCCTGATGGCACATTTGCGTGAATACTTGCACGCTGCAGTACCACCTCCGTCGACGGACAACGTAGTAGCGGTTGTTGACCTTCGTAGCTATCTTGCGAAGATCGACCACGAGCACACAACGCAATGGTACGTCGACATCGACGCGCCGCTCCTCTACATCCGCATTCAGATCGGAAAGGCAACCTGCAGTGCCTTGATCGATTGTGGAGCGTCTCGCAACTACATCAGCCAAGACTTCATGGCACGTGCCGGACTAGGACCGCGCGTTTGAAGGAAAAGTCAGCCTACGCATGTCACGTTGACCGATGGTCACACACAAAAGTCAATTGACCGCTGCGTTGACTCCGTGCCCGTGTACTTTGCCCCGCTTGCATGCGAGGCCGTGCCGTTCGACATTTTGGACACTAAGATCGACATGATCTTAGGCATGTCGTGGCTGCAAAGCGAAGACCATCTGGTGAACTTTTATCGACGCACCGTTCACGTTCGTGATCGGCGTGGCGAACTAGTTCCGTGTACGGTGCCACTTCCTCATCCTTCGATTGGTTGTCACGTGGTTTCCGCAGTTAGCATTCGCCAATCCATCAACCGATACTACATCGAGGAGATGGGCATTTGTTTTCTTCACGACCTCCCACCCGTTGACCAGCCCAAGACGGACACATCGGACCCACGTATCATGGAGCTGTTGGACAACTATGAGAATGTCTTCCAAGCTCCTGCCGGAGTCGTATCGGATCGCCCCATACGCCACAGGATCACTCTCGAGGACGGCGCCGTACCTCCGCTCAGATGTATTTACTGCATGAGCGAAGAGGAGCTTTAAGTGCTTTGGGCACAACTAGACGACCTCTTGGCCAAGGGCTGGATTCGCCCTAGCTGTTCGCCATATAGTGCTCCCGTTCTCTTCATCCAGAAAAAGAACAAGGACCTTCGTTTGTGCATGATCAACTATCGAAAACTTAACCACAAACGATTAAGAACGTCGACCCTCTCCCTCAGATTGATGATCTCCTCGAGCGACTAGGCGGCACCAACGCCTCCAAGTACTTCTCAAAGCTTGACCTCAAATCTGGATATCACCAAGTCGAGATCCAACCAAGAGATCGTTACAAGACCACGTTCAAGACACGGTATGGGCACTTTGAGTGAATCGTCATGCCTTTCGGTCTCACCAATGCCCCAACTACTTTCCAAGCGGCTATGATGACGGAATTCCGCGACCTGCTCGACCGCACCGTACTCATTTACCATGATGATATCTTGGTTTACAGCCGGTCGCTGGACGAGCACCTCGAGGACCTTCGCACCGTTTTGGAGCGGCTCAGTATCGCCAAGTACAAGGTAAACTGCGACAAGTGTGAGTTTGCACAACAAGAGTTGGAGTACTTGGGATATTAAATTACGCTGCAAGGCATTCGTTCGATCGCGGACAAAGTACAAGCCATTCAAGATTAGCCGGACCTCGCGTGTACTACCGATGTCCGCTCCTTTCTTCACTTAGCATCATACTACATGCGCTTCGTCAAGAGCTTCCAACGGATCGTTGCACCATTGTCGCCACTTCAGTCCCCCTTGGTGCCCTTTGAGTTCAACGACGAAGCTCGACACACGTTCCATACGCTGAAGACGACCTTGCTTCAAGCTCCCGTCTTAAGCATCTATGACCCAACATTGCCAACCAAAGTGACTACGGATGCTTTCGACTACGACATTGGCGTGGTTTTGGAACAACATGACGACACAGACTGGCATCCGGTTGAGTACTTCAGCCAAAAGATGCTGCCCATCAATTCTTTAGATGATGCGAGGAAGAAGGAACTGCTAGCTTTCGTCACGGTACTTAAGCGTTGGCGTCACTTTCTCCTCGGGCGTCAGCGACTCACGTGGGCAACGCACAACAATCCATTGACTTATTACAAGACGCAAGACACGGTGAGCAGCACGATCGGTCGTTGGATGTACTTCATTGACCAGTTCGACTTCACCTCCAAACATATTCCGGGCCCCTCGAACAAGGCGCCGGATGCTCTCGCGAAGACCTGATCTTTGCGCCTTGGTGCACTCCACATTCGGCCTCGGCGATGACCTACAACAACATTTCGTAAACGGCTACAAGTCGGATCCGGGATTCTCCACACTCTACGCGGACTTATCATCGGATCACTCGCTGTCAAGCAACTATCGCATCACCGATGGCTACTTGCTCCTCCATACGCGGGGCAAGGACTTGTTGTATGTTCCCCAAGACCACATCTTGTGCACTCGCCTCCTTGGCGAATACCACGATTCGCGGCTGGCGGGACACCTTGGCGTTGCACGCACACTTGCACGACTCCGCCAGCGATTCCACTGGCCGGACATTATTAGCGACGTCAACCGGTACATTCAGTCATGTGCAGTTTGCCACCGGAACAAAGGGCGCCATCAGCTCCCGTACGGTGAATTAGAACCATTGCCGATTCCTCGGGAACCAGATCTCTCCATTGCTATGGATGTGACCGACCCTTTCCCTCGCGATCGCCTTGGCCATGATGGTATTCTCACGGTCGTTGACCGTTTGAGCAAGTACGCTCGATTTCTTCCATGCAAGTATTATGCGACGGCTCCCGAGCTCGCACGACTTTTGCATACTGGCTGGTTTTGCAGCCACGGTGCTCCGGAAGACATCGTCAGCGACCGCGACACTCGTTTCATGTCAGCCTTTTGGATGACACTCATGGTGGAATCCGGCACCAGCATGAAACCGAGTTCCGCACGACATCCTCAAACGGATGGGCAAACGGAACGTGCGCACCAGACTGCGCAGATGATGCTCCGCACACTCATCCCCCCGGATCAGAAGGACAAGGTTGACCGCCTTCCCGACATCGAGTTTGCCTACAACACTTCGGTGCACCCGGCAATCGGTGTGCCTCCTTTTGAGTTGGATCACGGTGGACGGAAAGGCTGTATCTTCGCATACATTTTGCTTCCACGGGCTGCCGATATCGACGCCGCTTGCTCCCTCGCTTATGCACGGAAGTACAGGGAACTGCTGGCCAAAGCCCGTGCAAATATGCAAAAGGCTCAGGTTCGTACGCAGCAGCAAGCGAATCGGCGTCGCATCCCATGTCCAATCCGTGCCGGCGACCTTGTTTGGGTCACCTCCGAGGAATTCACGCTCGAGCAGCACGTCTCATGCAAGCTCCTCCCTAAGTGGTTTGGGCCATGGAAGGTCACTTCAGCAGCTGGCGACGACCCCGCGGGTCCATCTTTCATAATCGAGATTCCCCCGCATTTGATGGTCCACCCGGTATTTCACGCTTCGAAGATGGCGGTCTACACTCCAGCCTCATGAACGGACTTTCCAGGTAGACGGTCCCATGACCCTCCTTCAATGGACGGTCACCAGGAGGTTGACTGTGTCCTCGCCCATCGCAAGCACGGCAACAAGCCGATGCAGTACAAAGTTACATTCAAACAATGCTCCCGACGACACACGCTGGATTTCACGAGCTGATCTGAAGGCGACAGTACCCCTCATCTTCGCGCACTACGAAAAGCAGCGACTTGCTAAGGAAGCTGCCCAACCCACCCGACCCGCACGGACATCGGACAGACAGCTTCGCCCTCGCAGTTAGCTCGGTCTTCAAGGGGGGGAGTGTGTGGCATACGGATACCACATGGGCCCCAATTAGGGCCCGGTTCTGTAGTAGGCACGGGTAGGCCTAGTTACCGGGTCACAACGGTCCCAGTTAGGTCCTGGTAGGCCTAAGAACCGTCGGTTCAGTCCAGTGTCCGGTAGGCCTCGTTTAGACCCCACCAGACCCAACGGCTAGTTAGGCCAGATACCGGTCCATCGGTAGGACCGGCTGGCGGCGCAGTTTAGGCGCCACTCTTCAGATTCAAAATCGGATCTGAACCGTTGGGCCTGATCAACGGTCCAGACCCGAAGGCTCACAGTAGGACTGAGGCTGACCCAGCACTATATCAGCTGGGTAGCAGCCTCAGTCGGGAAGTTCGTCTAAAGTTAGTCTACAGTTAGTCTATGAGTTAGTCCTCAGGATTAGCGCAGCATTTCAGCAGGAAGAGGAGCAGCGAGAAGGGATTAGCGCAGCAGCAAGGAGGAACAGCGCAGCAGCGCCTTAGCGCAGGAGTGGGATAGCGCCAGCCTCTGGCCCAGCCCGCGGCCCAGCGCCCAGCCCTGCAGTGCCATAGCTGCATAGCCAGGTACCAGGGAGAAAGGCTTTGCCTTTCCTCCCTCTTCTTCCTCCTCCGCTCTCTCTCTCTCCCTCTCTCTCTCTCTCCTCTAAGTCTAAGACTACTTCTTGGATTACGCTACTGGACTACTACGACTATGGAGGATGGTTACGAGTCCTGATGATACTAAAGGTAGTGACATGGAGAGTGCAGGTTGAGGACTACTTTTGGGACTGACCCTCATCTACCTCTGAGGATGTACCTTGACATTGTGAGGACGATATCTGAAGACTCTATGTTCGCAACATTTCGGATTTTCGCTATTTCTGACATTTCGAGACACTATCTTTGGAAACATTGAGTTGACGTCATCTTCCCTCTCCTCCTCCCTTCGTCTCTCCTCCCCTCCATTCATCTGTGTATGAGAGTTGCCCCTGGCCTTCTCTTCTAAGTCCAAGGCCAGGGATTCACACCACCGATGTATGTTTGTGAGTGTTTCGTTGCAGTCTGAGTCAGGTCCGAGTCAATCCATGTATCTCAAGTCTTCCGCTGTATTTGTATGTACTCTGTATTATCTGGTCGGTTCTGGGAATCTGCGCCATACTTATGACTGTGTTTCACGAGTATGCAACACACACACACACACACACACACACACACACAGAGAGAGAGAGAGAGAGAGAGAGAGAGAGAGAGAGAGAGAGAGAGAGAGAGAGAGAGAGAGAGAGAACCATCACATACAAGTGAATGCACACATCAAAACACAATCCTGTCCGTATGAGGCCCAAGAACACCTGTGCATCTGTGGATACATTTGTATGCATAGAGAGGGAACAATGACCGTGGAAACCCAAGAAACTTGCTTGATGCCACTCTGTGATGGCCCGCCTGAGATTTGGCTAGCATATGATTCACATGCTTTGTGTCATGAGATTATGAAGCCATAGCCCATGCAAGTTTTTGTTTTCATACGTATGATGACAGTCAACACTGGACAAATGTGCGGCACCCTGATATGTCATGTCCAATTTGCAGACAGGGGCTGGAACGGCAATACCTCTACTATTGCGGTCGGCGTGCCTGTGTTCCTAGCAAGTAGGAGTCGCGTACCCTGTGACATCTGTCTATGCCATGCCATTGGATGCAGCAACTGCGACTGCAAGAATTGGATGTGGTGCGTCCACCGTCCACACCCGAACCGGTCCTGTCTGGTCTGTAGCGGTGGCCACTTGCCACAGGCAACGGCTGCTGATCAACTAAAAATCTCCTGCAGACCAAACACTGACTGGCTTCTTGTGCCATTCTAGAGTAGTCTGCTCCGGTGGTGAGTCTTTAGAACTCTCTGAAGTCTCTCTCCTCTGTTCCGTTCTTTGGCCCCTTCTCCCTCCTCCACCCTTCGCTTCCTATAGAACTCCACCCCCTACCCCTTCCCTTCCCCCCCGTCTCTTGTGTACTACGAATCAATGCATATGAATGAGCATCATAAGAGAACATACAAAATATAAGCTGAAGATCTGAAGAAAAACGACCAGGAGTATATCTCCCCCCTTACTCTGCCTCCTTTCATAACGTGCAAGTGGGGTGTTAAGGCACATGGAGACGTGGACAGCTGGCACTAAGCCGCAGTCAGTGTAGCCAGCCTTGTACGTGAGAAGCACAGTAAAATGGGAGCTGCAATATATGTAACGCTGCTTCAATTTTGGATTCACTCATATGAGTGGAATAGGGGCTGTTGTGGTGAAAATCTACAACACACACACTCACACAACACACACATGCTACACACACAAACACACACAAACACACACAAACACACACAAACACACACAAACACACACAAACACACACACAAATACACACACAAACACACACAAGACTACCTGGGTTGACAGGGCCGCACATCACGATTAGAACACACACCTGTGTGATGCGGGACACATGAGTGGGGGACACAAATGCGAAAAGCAAATTGCGCTTTGTGGCAGCTGAAGCTTGTCCAGAGCAGTTTGACTTGCAATTTTGGGCATTGATCAGAGCCCTCTTCAGCCGGTAATGGGTGCTCCTTTGACTTGGACTGTTTATGTGTGCAATTATTCACATACCTTCTGATCACATGTATGTCAGGCAGACTATATACTCTACTCACTACCGTCTGCAACAGCACAGGCACCCTTGGTACTCTTCCCAACTCTACCTGAATGGTGATTGCTCTATCACCCTTGGTCTATTCAGCTATGCCTCATAAAGGGCTTTGGGCTCAGTGCCTGGCCACCCTACACCCTTGAGAAGTCCAAGATTGGGAACTGCAGCAAGTACAGAAGTCCAGCTGTAACCAAGTGAGAACACAATTTGCATTCAAGGCTATCGTGGAAGCGCTGTCGTTGTCTTGTGTAATCAACTGTTGAGTGAGGCTTCAAGGCGGTTTAGAAGGTTAGTTGTCAGTGCCTGCGGCCTTAGCTGTAGAGCTGTAGTGGGTGAGAGCGGAGGGAGAGAGTGGTGGTGAAGACATTCAGAGAGGAATCGAGAGGCCTGAGGGTAGTTAGGACTTGGGAGAGAGAACGAGAGAGTGCCTTCCTGTACGAGTGGCATCCATAGCCGCCGCTGTACATGCATGAGACCTTGATGTATAGGACTTTCAAGTATCCGAACCATTCTGCTGCGTTCGCATATGGTCTTCATTTGCATTTTGTGCATGAAGTCCTGTGTGTTGAAGTGTGAGCTCTCGACGTTGCAAGCAGCAGTGAAGATTGAGCCACCCCCTTAAAAAAAAAAACAAACGGAAAAATAAAGAATCTGGCTGGGTGCAGGATTATCGTTGGAATCATCTTATGATATGTGTGCCAGCCCATTTCGGGTTGGTCCCAATGCAGCATTCATTCTTGCCTAGGTAGAATGTTCGCTGCCTGCGAGTTGAACTAAGCTAGTGCTGGCCACACGCCAAATGATGACCTCACTGTTTGAGTTTTCCTAACTCTGAGGTGTTTTATGCTCAAGAGTCAAAACATAGTAACTGTTTGGGATGTTCTCCGAGTGTTCACAGTCGTTCACTATTCCAGGCTCTTGTCCTCTAAAAGATAACAACAAAATCAAGCAGCAGAAAAGTTGAGGAGACATCATATAGACAACCACCAGCTGCTGTTGAGGGGGGAAAAGCTTTGCCCTATGCTTCAGCTTGAAGTTTTATTTACAACTTTTAGGTCATTCAATTCAATTCAATTCAACACAGTACGTTGGGAGGCGGTACAAGTGGCACTGCACGGCTGTTCCTTTCTTCCTTCATTATCCAACAAACATCCCCCTGTTCCAGCTTTTTATTTTCTGCAAATTCCTGCTCAGTTTGTGGATGATTCTTGGTGCTCCTTTTTTCCTTTTGCTTTAACCACCACTGGTGACTCCCAATTGGTCCCGGGGGTCATGCCAGTATACGAGGGGCCTCAGTTTGTGGATGATTCTTGTTGCTCCTTCCTTTCTCCTTTTGCTTTATCCACCAGTGGTTCCAATTGGCCCCAGGGGTCATGCCAGTATACAAGGGGGCTCAGTTTGTGGATGATTCTCATTGCTCCTGTTTCCTTTCGGTTTAACCACCACGGGTCCCAATCGGTCCCAATTGGTCCCAATTGGTCCCAATTGGTCCCAGGGGTCATGCCAGTATGTGAGGGGGCTGTGATCGGTCCGATAACTGCCGAGAGGAGGCGATCTGGGGCAGCTACGAAGAGCCTCTTGCCTCCCCCATAGGATCATGGATGACAGTGCTGGATCATCACTGATTGAGTGCAGTGGAACTAAGACACAAGAGGATGTTCAGACAACAAGCTGAGCAAGAGCCAAGAAACGGGATGTGACCAAACCCCCATGATGGAAATTTGGAATAACAAACAAATGGCCCTTCTCTGAAGGGAACTGCATTGTGAAGATGTGCACACACGCGATCTGCACCGTGATGGTAGACCGCCAGGTACATTTTGACAGGCCCTCGATTGTTACTTTTAAGTTTCAGTGCAGTTTTTGGAAGTTACGAAGCGAGATTGTATCTTCGATTTCACTATTTCTAGCAGTGTGGCATAGGGCCACTTTGGTGGGTGGGGCCCATACCTTCGGATTTGCCACTCTGCTTGGTTCTGGTCGCTTCAAGGGTCAGCCTATCGTTCTGCGTCTTTTCTATTTTTGTTTATTCTAATTCCTCGCCAACAAATGTAGCATGGTTGTATTTTCTGTCGGATCCGGTAGGAGCAGAGCCAACACAGGGAGAAGGAGAAAGATGCTTTAGTGAACTAAGTGGAGTACAAAGATCGACTCGCTTGCGGCGGATTCGGACCTGGTCCACCGGCAATCATGGGCTGAGTTGACCACATACACATGCAGGTGCTTAGGGCAGAGTGGACAGAGGCAGTGGAGGTGGAGGACCTGGTGCTGCTAAATTGAATGCCAAAAGTTTTCCATCCAATAGGAGGCAATTGGAAAGCAGTGGTTTGTTTGGACTCGGGCCGTCGTTAGATACTCCTTGGGGACGTGAAATCCACAAGGACACGCTCGTTCCACCTGTCCTTGGGGACGAAATTGAAAAAGAAATGTGAGAATGCCACAAGGAAAATTCCTTGTGGCATCCTTGTGGCCCCAGCCATTTCTTCCTTGTGCCCAAGGGACCTCGCGAGGTCCCTTGGGCACAAGGAATCCGCGTTTCACGGAGAGGAGAGGGCTCACGGGTAGATAGACGTTACAGCTGCGAATCTGGATCATGGCGGCACCCTATTGGCTGAAGGCCTGAAGCACAACTGCTTTTTTTTTTTTTCTTTTCTTTTTTTTTTCTGACATCAGTCTTAGGAAATGTCCTCGGGCGACATCCACGAGGACAGGTGGAACGAAGAGCCCCAATTCCCCTACGAGCCACAAGGAAAATTCCTTGTGGCGCAAGGAACTCGTAAGGAGTGTCTAACGACGCCCTCTGCCCCACTTTTCCTATCACTTCAGAGTTCTTAGGCCCTTGTCGACCAGATACTAGCGTTACAGTTTCCTTCGGTGAGAAGACGTGAACAGTGGCCTAGAAGGAGGAGACAAAGTGGAAGCCTGGGCAAGGATATGGAGTGCTTTTTGTGGACCATGACCATGCAAAAAAAGCCCTTAAATTCCGGAAAATTCCAAATCTCATAATTGTCAAGAAAGTAGGATCAATTAAAAAAAAAAAAAAAAAAAAAAAAAAAAAAAAAAAAAAAAAAAAAAAAAAAAAAAAAAAAAAAAAAAAAAAAAAAAACCTACAGGAGAACGGAAGAAACTAATCACACTGCTAAAAGGCACAGGGGACAAGGAAGGTTCCTGTGGGAAAAAAAGTACACAGGATGAACGTGCAATGTAAAACAGGAAACAAAAAAAGAAAAGGAAAGATAGCAAAGAACTTGAAGAAAGTCCAGGAGGAAAAAAAAAGAAAAGACACTGGGAAATGGAGAAAGAAAAAAAAAAAGAATTAATAGACGAGTAGCAAAAGAGAAGGACAAGGTAAGTTCTCACATCTTGTCTGCTTGTCAAGCACTTGTATTGATTCCTTAGTACCAGGGGAGAGACACAGACATCAGCAAGGGTTCTGGGCCCAGGGTGGGACATCATTGGAACCTGACCAAAGGGATAGGGATGAAAAGGAGGAGGGAAAGGGGGTGCTGTGACCCAGCAACACATGGATCTCCCCAGCACTCTCTTCCAACTGGGTTAGGTTGATCAATTTTTTTGAGGCCTCAGTCAAATCCCACTGATTCCCGCCTAAAGCTTGTCATGCTGAACCCTATCCACTAAGTGGGGCACCCCATCACAGTAGTGCTGACTCTGCTGAGTGGACAACCGGTCATGACGACATGGCCTGTCTAAGAACTGAAAAGAAAGAAAAGAAGGAAAAACTTTAAAAAAGGTAAGAAAAAGAAAAACAAGTGGAGGAGGAGGAGGAGGAGAAGAAGTGGTCCCCCTGTGTCTCCTTTTGCTGAACCCCTGAGAAGGAGGTGCCAGAGACTCCTGATGCTCTTCTCCTTCTTCTTGCCCTTTCTAGCCCACATGTTCAGAAATGTTATAAGGCAAGACAACTTGTACTTAATGACATAATAATATGATAATACATGTACGGAACGAAAGCTCAAGCCCCTCGTCAGATGACATCATTGAGAGATGTTTTGTGTGATATGTATGTGCTTTAGGGTATATCATGTATTCAGTTTGGATGTTTTGTGTGATATGTACGTGCTTTAGGGTATATCATGTATTCAGTTTGTACATATTTGGACAATTAAACCACCGGTGCCTTTCCCCGCTTGAAAAAAAAATAACGCGTCGGTTAACACGGGAGGTCGGGGACCTCCACCCCCGAACACCCGGTCGTGGAGACGATAAAAAAACAAAAAGAAAAGACAAAAAAGATTAAAAAAATCAAACCACCTATATCATGGAAAACAAAAAGAAGACATCCTTGCACGGGCGGGGGGGGGAGGGGGGGGAGAGAGAGACACACAAACACACACACCGCTCAACCACAATCAACGTGGGCAGCCTTGCACGTAAGAGGCACAGTAAAAGGGGAGCTGCAAGAACAATGAAAGGGGTACCCCAAGAACAACCAAAAAAATGTCTAATTATAAAATTGCTTTAATATGTTGGACATCTCAAATGCTCTCGTTGTCTGCAATAGGATAAAGACTGCTTTGATTCTGAATCTATTCACCTGGGTGGAGTTGGGGCTGTTGTGGGGAAAATCTAACACACACACACACACACACACACACACACACACACACACACACACACACACACACACAGAGAGAGTCTCCTGGCGACCTGCGCGGGGGGCTCCGTGCAGGTCGC
>BFEA01000255.1:2133750-2145911 GCA_003427395.1 Chara braunii
ATAGCGCCCGGCGCTGTAGACTACAGCTATGGCGCCCAGCGCCGAAGACTACCTAGCGCTAAACTGCCCTGGAGCAGCGCTCCTCCGAGTGCTTGATCCGCTATCCTGAAGACTACCCTGACTACTGTCTGACTACCTGCCCGTGAAGTGCCTGGGAAGATCCTATGTACTACCACGAGTGCCTCCTGACTGCAGGCGAGCAGTCCAGGAGGCTGCTCTTGCCAATGCCGATCGGAGGCAGGGGCTGCCGCTCCAGCTCCTGCTCAAGGTCGTGGGAACAGGCTATTTCTGGCCTGTTCCTGAAACCCTGTTTCCGTGCCTGAGTCTTAGGGGCGGTTGAAACAATGAGGGCCTGAAAATGGCCCTCTGTTTCAGGCTTGAAAAACTCTGGGTCTGAAAGACCCATAAATAGGCTGAAACGGAGTAGGGCCTGCAGGCCCTCGTTTTTCAGCTTTCAAGCTGAAACGACCGGGGCCTGTAAGCCCTACGTTTTAGGCTTTTAGGCTGAATGTCCGGGACGGGCCCTGCAGGGCCCGTGTGGCTACGCAATATGCCACACCCCCCCCCTCCTTGAAGAACCGAGCTTACCTGCGAGGGCGAAGCTCTCTGTCTGAGGGAGGGACCGCAGTCCGGGTGGGAGGGGCTGGTCGTGAAGCTTCCTGAGCTAACCTCCGCTTTTCATAATGCGCGTAGATCAGCGGTGCGGATGCTTTCAAATCTGCGTCTGAAATCCACCGAGTGTCGTCGCGATCGCATGCTTTGAATGTGACTTTGTACTGCCGCGGCTTGCTGCCGTACTTGCGATCGGWGATGACGCGGTCAACTTCCTGATGACCATCCATAGAAGGAGGGTCCTGCGATTGTCCGCCCGGAAAGTCGTCGCTCTTGGCTGGCGTGTATGTTGCCAGCTTCGAGGCGTGGAAGGCCGGATGGACCGTCAGATGCTCTRGAATGTTGATCACAAATGAAGGGCCATCAGGCTCATCGCCCGCGGCTGCTGTCACAGACCAAGGTCCAAACCACTTGGGAAGCAGTTTGCGTGAAACATCCTGTTCCAGTGCAAACTCTTCCGCGGAGACCCAAACCAGATCACCGGCGCGGATGGGACATGGTACGCGACACCTGTTGGCTTGCTGCTGCATGGGGACTTGAGCCTTTTGCATGTTTGCGCGGGCTTGAGTCAACAATTCCCTATACTTCCGGATGGAAGCGGGAGAGCAGGCAGCGTCAATGTCGGCTGGTCGAGGGAGGAGAAGGTCDRYRAAGATCCGGCCTTTCCGTCCACCGTGGTGCAACTCGAATGGAGTCACGCCGATCGCCGGATGCACCGAAGTGTTGTAGGCGAACTCGATGTCGGGGAGGCGGTCAACCCAATCTTTCTGGTCCGGACGGATGAGCGTACGAAGCATCATTTGAGCGGTTTGATGTGCCCGCTCTGTTTGCCCGTCCGTCTGTGGATGCCGAGCCGAACTTGGTTTCATCTTCGTGTCGGACTCCTGCATGAGAGCAGTCCAAAATGCCGACATGAAACGAGTGTCGCAGTCGCTGACTATGTCTTCTGGTACACCGTGGCCACAAATCCAACCAGTGTGCAGGAGGCGTGCCAACTCGGGAGCCGTGGAGTTGTACTTGCAAGGAAGAAAACGCGCGTACTTACTCAATCGGTCCACCACTGTGAGGATGCCGTCGTGCCCGAGCCGGTCGCGGGGAAACGGACCGGTGACGTCCATGGCAATGGAGAGATCAGGTTCCCGTGGGATAGGCATCGGGCGTAACTCGGCGTAGAGATTGCGGTTGCGGGGCATGCTGCGTCGACAAACTTCGCAAGAGTCGCAATACTGCGTGACATCTGTAATGAGATCGGGCCATCGGAATCGCTGTCGAAGCTGTGCAATAGTGCGGTTGACTCCGAAATGGCCGGCGAGTCGTGAATCATGATACTCGCCGAGGAGGCGAGTCCGAAGAAGTCGGTCGCGTGGGACACATAGTAAGTCCTTGCCTCTCGAGTGGAGGAGCAAGTACTCGTCGACAATGCGATAGTGGCTGGCCGGCGGGTGATCCGAAGATATCTGTGCATACAGCGTGGCGAAGTCCGGATCAGACTCATATGCCCGGATGAAATGTCGCTGAAGCTCCTCGTCGAATGCGAAGGCATGATGTGTCATAGCGCAAAGATCAGGTCTTCGCGAGAGTGCATCTGCTGCGCGATTTGAGAGGCCGGGAAGATGTTTCGGTGTGAAGTCAAACTGGTCGATGAAGTACATCCATCGTCCGATCATGCTGCTCACCGTATCCTGCGTCTTGTAGTAGGTCAATGGATTGTTGTCCGTAACCCATGTGAACCTACGACGCCCAAGGAGGAAGTGTCGCCATCGCTTGAGAGCCATGACAAACGCGAGTAACTCCTTCTTCCTTGCATCATCAAGCGAGTGGAAGAGAGGCACTTTGTGGCTGAAGTACTCCACAGGGTGCCAGTCGTCGTCATCATGCTGTTCCAAGACTGCCCCAATGCCATAGTCGGAAGCGTCCGTAGTCACTCTCGTCGGCAGGGTGGGGTCATAGATGCTAAGAACGGGTGCCATGAGCATAGCCGTCTTAAGTGCTTGAAATGATCGGCGTGTGTTGTCATCGAATACGAATGGCACCTTTGGCGGCTGTTACCTCGTCATAGGTGCAGCAATCCTGGAAAATCCGGTGATGAATCGCTGATAATAGCCCGCCAACCCCATGAATGAGCGAACGTCTGTGGTGTTGGTGGGCTCGGGCCACACTCGTAGGGCCTCGATCTTGTCCGCGAGCGGACGGATGCCTTTCGGCGTCACATAATGGCCCAAGTACTCCAGCTCTTGCTGTGCGAACTCACACTTGTCGCGGTTTGCTTTGTACTTGGCCTGTCGTAGCTGCTCCAAAACGGTGCGCAGGTGTTCCACATGCTCTTCCAAACTCTGACTGTACACCAAGATGTCGTCGAGGTAGATGAGTACAAACCGATCCAGCATGTGTCGGAACTCCGTTGTCATAGCCGCTTGGAAAGTGAGCAAATCCCGTTGTAGCCACAGGACCTGTTGTAGAACTCACGGCGTAGGTGCGTGAATGGCAAGTCCTGATTGGGCACTGCCACAATCTTCTGCCACTCCGTGAGCCAGTCCCGTGTTGCTGTGTTGCCCTGTGACATGGTGAACAGGCGGTTGATGGTGAGTGCCGGCGCGTCGTCGACGATGAACCGCTTCTTCCACAACCGTGTCAGTTCCTCCCATGTGATCTTGTCCTTCAAGTCTGGTACGTCGACGCCGTGGGAGGTTGCCAGGTGGGTCAACCAGGTCTGGCATCCGCCCTCTGAGTTCAAGAACAGGGCGCCGATGTACGCATGCTTAGCGACAGGCAGAATCCTGAGTTGCGTCGTGAATGCTTCCCACCAGAGGACCGGATCCTGCTGCGTGTAGTCGTTGAACTTTTCCAGTTGGAAAGTTGACATCTTGTACATCTTAGGATTGTCATTTGTGTTCGTCGACTGCAACTGCTGGACCTCGGTCTTCAAGGTATGCAGCTGACTGCTGATGGTGGTCGGCGCAGCGAAGGTGCTGATGTCGCCGAGCATTGCCACTACGTGGTCAACGCGTTCCTCCAGTTGGCGGCTAGAGGGTGCACTGCTGGAAGCCCCAACATCTGGTCTTGGTGGATGTTCGAAGTCCTGTACACGGGCGTCCAGTGCCCCTGTGGCATCCTCGTGCTGCGTCTTATGGTTCCGCATGGCCCCCTGGAGGTTTGCCGGCTCGGACTGTAGGTGGTTACACGTGTAGACCAGCCTGGTCACGAGCTTGGCCATGAACTCCTTATGCTGCTCCTCTGGTGTCGCATCGTCACCGTTGGGTTCAAAGTGCCAGAACTTGAGTCTCTCAATGCTGGCTGCTTCATGCCGCTGCAGCAGCTCCTGGGCTTCCTTGCGGCGAGCCTGGGTAGCTGCATTTGCCTCGGCCTGAAGCCGCTGCTTCTCAGCTGCTGCCGCTTCTTCAGCCTGTAGCTGGGCAGCCTTGGCTGCCAGCTGGCGTTGTTCCTCAGCCTCGATGAGAGCGAGCTGAGCCTGGAAACGCTGTTTGTAGTCGGCAATGGACTCGTTGGCCAGTTGGCCTGGCAGGCCCGTCATGTTGCTGCCGTGGCACTGCTTACGTGGCACAGTGTCTGCCGTGGCACTGCTTATGTGGCACTGTCTGATGTGGCACTGCTGACGTGGCACTGTCTGACGTGGCACTGTCTGATGTGGCACTGCTGACATGGCACTGTCTGTCATGACACTGCTGACGTGGCACTGTGTCTGACGTGGCACTGCTGATGTGACACTGCTGATGTGGCACTGCTTACGTGGCACTGCTGACGTGGCACTGCTGACGTGGCACTGTGTCTGACGTGGCACTGCTGATGTGGCACTGCTGATGTGGCACTGTGTCTGATGTGGCACTGCTGACGTGGCACTGTACCAACTGAGAATGCAAGCAAAGGGGTGGGTGGGGGAAAAACGTAGGTAGGAAAACAACCCAACAATACTTGCCCCCGGCCCTAATCAACAGATAAAAATAAAAAAAATAAGAGAGGACTACTTCCTTTTTTTTTTTTTTTTTWTTGTATAYCTGTCGATCTATTATGAGTAGGACATGTCAGAAGAGTATTATGAACGAGATCTAGGCTAGGTTCCGCAAAGTTTCGGCTTTTACAAACTGCAATCTTGAAAAAAAATTTTTTTTGCGAAATGGAGTAAAGAATCTAAAGATGCGATTTTCAGAAAAGAACGAAATCCAGTTTCTGAGAATATGGCAACCTCCGACTATGCCTAACGCAATATTGGTAGGCTTCGCAAGATTTCGGTTTTCAAAAAAAAAATTGCGAGATAGAAAGGAAATTCGATTTTCAGAAAAGAATAATTCCAGTTTCCGAGAATATGACCACTTTTATCGTTATCCCAATATGCCTAGAGAACGAAATACTAACTTCAGAAATTTCAGCTATGTATGCGAAATATCAGAGAGACGAAAAGCTACTATCGGGAATTTTCAGACAACAAAATGCGATTTATCAGAAATTTCAGATATTTGTTACGTAAAAACGAACTACTAATATCAGAAATTTTCAGGTAAAACGAAATGCGAATATCAGAAATTTTCAGATAGTTGTTGCGATAATTTTTTTTTTTCAGATATTTGACGAAGTCCTACTTGATTTACTAATGAGATCAATAGATCAAGCAAGCTTGCTACTTGATTGAGCGGGTCCTCTGAATGAGAGGTCCGCTCCAATACCAAACTGTTGCATACTGTAACGTGCAGACCAGAACAAGAACCGACCTCTCAATGCAAAGTACAAGATGGCGCAAATGGAAGACTTCGATACCAATGATCCGATCAATCAATGTTGCAATGCAGCCCAGAACATACATCATCATCATCATCCCAGAGTGTGGAAGGGGTCTGGCGCTTCACACAGGAAGACTGCACCAGCCCCACACATACACAGACGAAGATGAGGGGGGTTAGACGAAGAGGAGGGAAAGATGGGAATGTCGTCAACACCAAGTCTTCGGCACAGGCCCAAATAGTCCCTCGTCAAAATGTCTGAATCCCAAATGTCGAGTCTGTATCCAATGTCGTCAAGTCTCAGGTCGATCTCTCTCTCGTAGTCCACAGATACTGAGAAGTAGGCAGCGAGAGGGGAAGAAGAGATGGTGGACTTAGAAGAGGAAGAAGAAGAACTCTCTCTCTCTCTCAGTCCAGTACTAACCTGTAAAGCTGGCGCCTTGATCCAGGTATCACGAAGATGGAGCTGGAGCGATGGCGCCACAGGTAAGTACCACTGGCCTCCGCCAGTGTCTCTCTCCCATATCACTACTACTACTATAGCGCCCGGCGCTGTAGACTACAGCTATGGCGCCCAGCGCCGAAGACTACCTAGCGCTAAACTGCCCTGGAGCAGCGCTCCTCCGAGTGCTTGCTCCGCTATCCTGAAGACTACCTTGACTACTGTCTGACTACCTGCCCGTGAAGTGCCTGGGAAACTCCTATGTACTACCACGGGTGCCTCCTGACTGCAGGCGAGCAGTCCAGGAGGCTGCTCTTGCCAATGCCGATCGGAGGCAGGGGCTGCCGCTGCAGCTCCTGCTCAAGGTCGTGGGAACAGGCTATTTCTGGCYTGTTCCTGARACCCTGTTTCCGTGCCTGAGTCTTAGGGGCGGTTGAAACAATGAGGGCCTGAAAATGGCCCTCCGTTTCAGGCTTGAAGAACTCTGGGTCTGAAAGACCCAGAAATAGGCTGAAACGGAGTAGGGCGTGCAGGCCCTCGTTTTTCAGCTTTCAGGCTGAAACGACCGGGGCCTGTAAGCCCTAAGTTTTAGGCTTTTAGGCTGAATGTCTGGGATGGGCCCTGYAGGGCCCGTGTGGCTACGCAGTATGCCACAGAGAGAGAGAGTTGACATTGAGACTTGGTGACATTCGGGCATTGCCCAGTTCAGTGACATTATGACTTGACATTGTAGGAGCAGCGACATTGGGGATACATTGGAGACTGGGTTCGTCGGGCTATGGTGACTGATCCTCCCTCTCTCCTTCTTTCCCTCCGTCTCCCCTCCCTCTTTCTAAGTGATGGCGTATGCTGTCAAGTCCTGTCATTGTCCATGCTGAGTCAGATTTTGGTATTACGGTCTTCCGCTGTGCTATTTTTGTACTGCCTCTGAGAGGTCGGTTCTCGGTTCTGATGGATGCCGATTAGGCATGCGGCAATGTCACAGACCGGCCTCAGGTAAATTCTGAGTTATTTTACTCCTCGGAGTCCAGCGGGATTGGAACTCAGGTGTGTATTTCAACAGTCCATGGGTGTACCAAGTGAGCCAAGCCCGTTGGTGACCGGCGTATGGGCATGTACGATTTTCCTTGTCCCGGGGGTCCTGTCAAAAGCATAACACTGGGTAACGCTCCCAGACCCGGTCTTTATGTGGGGAGGCCGCCCCTTCTTCCTCTGACTTGATAATAAATGGAACCTGTTCTTTGGAAAAAAAAAAAGAAAAAAAACTCGTCGTACGCCTGGTCGATTTCGATATAAGAGGAGAAGCCCCAAATGAAACGGCCTGTTTGATTTCGACATAAGAGGAAAAGCCCCAAACGAAATGGCCTGTGCGATTTCAATATTCTAAGAGAAAAAGCCCCAAACGAAATCGCATGTTGACAGACTGTCGCCAAAGAAGTTCCCGACACTCGGCACACTTCGTACCTTACCTGTGCCGTTCTACAAACAGGATATTCATTATTGGCCGTAGCCCTCGACTCCAACACCCCACGCACGGATTCCCCCCTGGGACAGCGTCTGCCGCCCTCCAGTTCCGGGTCTACGATGGGCCCTTCAGGCAGAGGGACTGCTCCTTCCTTGAGTAGTAGTATACATAGATATTAGATATAGATATAAATAGTATGCTGCTGAGCGTTGTCCAGACTCGGTTCTGCACTTACCTTCTGATCATGGTGATGGTGCTTGTGGTTGCTGAACTTGTGTCCTTTTTTTTTTAATAATCTGTTCTGTAGGTTGGACACTTTACTGTATCAACTTGTGCCCATTTTATTTTATTGCAAGTTGTCTGACAAACCTCAACTGTGCACAGATGGTGAATGTGAAAAAGGCAAGCACAAGGGTTATAACGATGTAACACTTGATATACTACTTGTGTGAATCAGTACTTGGCGGAGTTTGAAACTTCAAAGGATTCCAGCCAGGCGCCGCTGGTGCTCTCTCTTTCTGCTTAGCTAGCACAAATCGGGCCATAATAGTGGTCAGTTTCATGCCAGCATAGCACAAAAATAGCACCAGTGGACCCTGACCTTTTGTCACTCAACCCTAGTAACCAATGACAGCCGCTGCGGAATTGTTTGCCAGACTTCCAGTTAAGTCAACTGACAGCAAGATAGAAGAACTTTCAAGCTTTATGACTCAAACTAACACATTTCTTGTGTGGCTTATTGTCTGTATTCGTCTATTGCTTTCCACTCGGCGATTTCACGAAGCTTTCAATGGACCTTGAGGGAAATGAAATTGTTGGCAACGATCGTGATGAGCTGCATGCATATATTCTAGATCCAAATGGACTCG
Organism: Chara braunii; assembly: GCA_003427395.1. Lineage (NCBI taxonomy): Eukaryota > Viridiplantae > Streptophyta > Charophyceae > Charales > Characeae > Chara > Chara braunii. The sequence goes on from BFEA01000255.1 coordinate 2,141,872, forward strand.
AAGCTGCGACGTGGACGGTCCACATCATAGACACCTTCTTGTTACCCAGTAACGTATTTATGCTCCTATCATCACGCTGCCCGGGCACACCAACCACCGATGCGGAACTCCTAAGGAATACGAACAACCCTCATGCTTTTCGTCATCGTGATGCTTATCCGCCTTCTGGTAGTGCACCTGCGCCAATCTTGGGTGCATGATCATCGACTGCAGTCCATGCTCAGGGAGTCAACAGAAGATTGGCGATGTTGGATGGCTGTCGATCACTGGAATCAGGATGTGGATGCTGTCAGCTGGAAGGGCAATGCATAGTGGACTCTCATTCTCATGTGCAGAAAGCCTATAATTGTGGTGTACGAGAACCAGGAAAGTGAGCGCCCTCTGTGGTGAATTTAGCGCCAATTTCTGCCAAAGGCTAGTGATGGATGGATTGCTTGCCAAGAACCCTTCATCCAGGTGCACTGGCGGGAGAGTATCTCAGAGCAGAGCAGATGGAATACCCTACATCGCCAATGGCCTCATCGAGACATAGCTGTCATGTGCAGGAACGGCACCTGAGGAAGTGCTGCCTTAGAGCTGATAAGGTATAAGCTGCAGCCGCAAAATGACAGGTAGAAATGTACAATCACAAACTCGCAAGGCGGAACAACATCTTATAAGTTGTAACAGTTTGTTCTCGTCAGTTAGATCTGCTAGTGTCTTGCAGTAGTTCAAGCCTTCTGCTGCATCTGTGCCCTTGGCTACGCGGCTGCATGACATTGTTTGTTTGTCTGCCTTCTCTGTGAAGTGTGTGTACCTGCCTCTCCTGCTTGTCTTCCTGCCTTCTGCATTCAACCCCTGCTTTTCCCTCCCTGCCTTGTATGCCTCCCTAGGGCCTGTCTGCCCACCTGCATCATGCTTAGGGCCTATCTGCCCACCTGCATCATGCTTTTCTTTCTTCTCTGTCTGCTTTTCGTCGTGGTCTGTCAGTCTCATCATCCTGTGTGCCTGCCTATTTATCCTGCCTGCCACTCTGGGACGCAATGAGCTGACATGTTCGGCAGCGGAATGCTTGCGCTGTGAAAGGAGCAAGCTTTGTTCAAATTCAACGTCTAGCGCATCATGGACTCGCAACGAGCTGACATGTTCCCGCAGCGGAATGCTTGTGCTGTGAAAGGAGCAAGCTTTGTTCAAATTCAACGTCTAGCGCATCATGGACACGCAACGAGCTGACATGTTCCCGCAGCGGAATGCTTGCGCTGTGAAACGAGCAAGATTTGCCAAATTCAACGTCTAGTGCATCATGGACTTGCAACGAGCTGACATGTTCCGCAGCGGAATGCTTGTGCTGTGAAAGGAGCAAAGCTTTGTTCGAATTCAACGTCTCGTGCATCACGGACACGCAACGAGCTGACATGTTCCACGGCGAGCCCGCGGATCACCACTAGCATATGCACGGCTCGACACTCGCGGAAGTAAGTACCCTTTCCCTTTTTTGAACTCAAATGATGCCCGAACAGCTGTTAAGTGAAGGTTTGTGATGGCTTGGAAAGGGAGATGAGTGCAAACTTGTAAGGTTCGTAATGGCTCTTATGGGCAGTGAATGCACATGGGTGGCAAGGTAGGGAACATATCAGTGGGCCATGCGTCGTAAGTGAGACAGGAAAATGGGATGTATTACGCTGCAGCTGAGGAAACAGTTAAACTACCAGTACCTTTCCTATATGTCGGCCGCGGGATAAAAATAGAGTAGAAGCGCTCGTAGTGGCCCGTTCGTTCATTATTGTCACCGCTTGTTAACCGCCTCGACTTTCGGAGGTACTGGTGTTTTTTTAAGGATGACTTAGAAGTGTGAGATACAAGCATCAAATGAAAGGGGGTGGTCACATAAGAATCTACTTCTCATTGTTCTCAACATGTACAAGGGTAGCCCACTCAGGCAGCCAGGTCCAGGCAGACTGGACCTCACCACCTGCCAGGATAAGAAAGCCAAGACAAAAAAGAGGCGAGAATGTTTTGTTCCCCCCCTCCCCGGAAGAGTCTGAACTCAGGATGGGTGTGCACTCTGCCTAAGGTGTCGGAATCTGTGCTTATCATTGAATTTGGTAATGGTTTAAATTAGAGCGGGGGGGGGGGGGGGGGGGGGGGGGGGGGGGGGGGGGGGGAGGGGGTCGGGGGGCAGGGGGGAAGAGAGCAATGGGGAATTCGTGGGGGTATAAAGGGGTGTTCGCTCATTCCACTTTTCCAGTCTTCGTTTTGGAAGAAGCACGTCTTGGAAAATGAGGCCCTCTGGGCCCAGCGAAAATGAGGCCCACGCCTCGTTGCATGGGCCACGCTGTGTTCCACAGATAAGTGGGCAGAGTTTTTTTTTTTTTTTTTTTTTTTGCACGGGTGTCATGAGGTCGAGGCCATATGGCGCACTCACAGTATGTAGGGTTGCCCGGCTGTGTACATTGTTTGTTGGCAGCGTCTTCGTTGTGTGTGCCGCCAGATGTGTTCCTTGTTTTTTGTTGTTTAGTGTGCACGCCTGCTTCGCCACATACCTTTTTCTCTCTTTGTCATTTGTGGGGTGGGGCACGCCAGCTTTGTCACGTTCCTTTTCGTTTTTTTTGTCCTGTTTGGGGCGGGGTCTCGAGGAGGATGTCGGGCTTTTGTGACTTGTTCGAAGACAATCTCAGAGACTGAATCCACCGCCAGAACATGGAAAGATACATTGCCATCTTTTTTGTCTTTTGTGCATGTGGAGGGTAGTGCAGCGAGGCTCACTTAGAAGGCATACCGTAGCTGCTGTCTTTCAAGTATGTAGCTCCAATTTCTGCTTACACTAGGACATCTTTTCGAATGTATCTGACCGTGATGTTGGGCTTTCCTGCACTGGGACATTTTTTTAACGTATCTGACCGTCATGTCGGGCTTTTGTGCACTGGGACATTTTTTAAATGCACTGGGACATTTTCTGAATGTATTTGACCGTGATCATGTCGTTCTTTTGTGCACTGGGACATTTTTTGCATGTATGTGACGGTGATGTCCAGCTTTCGTGGCATGTTCACATACAATGGCATAGAAGGCATACCGTAGGTGCTGTCTTTCAAGTACGTAGCTTACACTGGGACTTCTTTTACTTTTTTGTTTTTCACGGGCAGACATACACTGCACACGCCGGGACATTGGGCCTTGGGCCTTGCTTCCCTACTCACCACATACACAAAAGACAGAAAATGTGGCAGTGTATATTCCGGTCTGCTGGCCGAATATTCATTTCCATTTTGCTCATTGCTCGGGATTTATAGGCATTCAGCTCCTTAGGGCATACTGACACTGGGGCGTTTTGGGACATACTCACTGTGGGACTTACTGCTGCTTAGGGGACACTCACACTCGAACCATACACAGTTTTTCTTTGTCAAAAATGCCAGTGTCAGTACGCCCTTACTTCTCTCCTGTCCGCCACTGTTTTTCTTTTCTCTTTTGTCTTTTGAAACTGCTTTCATTTTATTTATTTATTTTCGAAAAGGATCACCCCCGCGCATGCGCTAGAGAGAGAGAGAGAGAGAGAGAGACAGAGAGACAGAGAGACAGACAGACAGACAAACAGATGGCCAGTGGACGTGGGAGGGCGGGGTCTTTCGTGCGCGAGCGTGCGCTTGAGAGAGACAGACAGACAGACAGTCTGTGTCGCATACCGTAAAGGTGCAGACCAGAACAAGAACCGACCTCTCTCACACAGTACAAGATAGCGCAGTGGAAGGTTAATATACCAATGATCTGAACAATCAATGTTGCAATGCAGACCAAACATACATCATCATCATTCCATGGTGTGAAGGGGCCTGGCGCTCACACAGGAAGAATACGCCAGTCCCCAACCATACACAGACGAAGAAGAGGGGGGTTAGACGAAGAAGAGGGGAAGACGGGTCTTCGGTACAGGTCCCAAATAATCCCTCATCCAATGTCTCAATGCCAATGTGGAGTCTGGATCCAAATGTCGTCAAGTCCCAAAGTCACCAATCTCTCTCTCTCTCTCTCTCTCTCTCTCTCTCTCTCTCTCTCTCTCT
>BFEA01000256.1:0-16232 GCA_003427395.1 Chara braunii
TTTGGATAAAGAATTGCGGACGTGCGTAGCATTCTTGAATGGGGTGTAACAAACAAAACATTTCCCACAACCCTTGATCGCTGCTGAGGACCTCTGAAGTGGGCACGGCGGGTGACAGACGCTGCTGCCTCTGGCTTCAGTGGCGAACAGGTGCCCCTCCCCGGATTCCCCAACACCGACTCCAAACCGCAAGGGCTCGGTCGGCTTGCGTCAGGAAATCGATCTCCCAGTTAGGCCGCCTTGACACCTCCTTTCAGACTACCTCGTGCCTAGCTCAAAGGCCCAAGCATGAGGAGCAGCCATTTCTCTGGACCGAGGATGATGGATTAGGGTACCTCCCTGTAGGGGGAATAGTTTTTCGGCAGTCGCGTGCTTTACTGAGGGCTTTTGTCCAAACCGACCCTCCGGGTTGGGTAGATGCTGCCGAAAGTTTTCAAAATTTGTGGCACTTTCTCTGTTTCTTTCTATCTTAGATTTATTTGGGCATAGCTCTGCGGCCAGAATTAGTTCCTTTTAGGCAGGAAAGTCCTAGTAACGGAATTACCCCGCCAAAGCATTAAGTCCGGGCTGTCAGCTCAAGTATTGAGTCCGGACAGCCCGCTTAAACAATAGGTCCGGGCTGCTGCGAGGGTACCTACTACACGACGTGCAGCGCCTATGGAATCGAACACGATGGGAGCAACTCGAGATGCCACTGAGTATCCAACGGTTGGGTATCATTCCTCGCCTGCTCGAGTACTTAAGGAACTAAAAGAACGCATCCGAGGGAAGTCACCTTTGAGGTGTATAGAGCAGGGTGACGACGGAGAACCAGGAGTGATGGAAGTACCCGCTGAGAAGAGTCTCGATCGAGTGGTGATTCTGATGCGCGAAAAAAGTAAGACCGAACCATCGAGTCGTGAGTTGGTTAGAGAGGATAGGCATTATTCAGATCGCCTACGATAGAAGCGAAGAGACGACCAAGAACGAAGAGAGAAGAGGGATGAATGGGAGAAAGAGGAGCGAAGAGACCGATATCTCATAGATAGAGACCGGCAGGATCGAGAGCGAGTGTCGGCCAGGACGCCCCCGAGACGTTATTACGACCCGGAGACTGAAGAGTCTCACACTCTTTCAGATGACAAGAGGGATAGGTACATCATTTCGTACCAACCCATCGAGTTAGATTAGCGTCCTCCTGTTTTCAGAGGATACTGGATCTCCCAGTATCTTGACAAGTGGGAATTCCATGGGTATCAGAGTCGATGGTCAGAAAAGGATCTTATAGATAACTTTGCCTTTAATTGCGATTCGAACCTTGTGAGTGAAGTTAAGAGTGAGAAGCTAGGGGATAGGCGATGGAAGACTTACAGGGAGAACCTTTACCAACGTTTTAAGAATGAGGATATTAGGTACTCCATTAATGACCTCAAGTCCTTAACGCAGGGCGAAGACGAGAGTGTTCGCACCTTTGGGAGAAGATTCGAGAAGATGTCGAAGGCGTTGATGGCAAACGGCAAGTTGTCTGAAGTGCAAAGATGCACCATATTTATCAGTCGACTGCCTAAAGGCAAACAAAAGGGCATTCTGCGAGATCTACTGCGAGATGAGCTCGAGTTCTCTGAGGTCCTGAAGCTTGCTATCAAAGCAGCGAATGATGATTACAAGGACCTAGTATGGAGCGAGTTAAAACACTTGGAAACTACCCCGCGTGATCTAGTGCTCGAGAAGTATCCGGATATTGACGATAGACCCTGGGCACCTCGACAATATACGTTCGATGAGCCTAAGACCCGGTCGGAAACTAAGGTTGATCCTATAGAGAAATTTACCCAAGTGGTTCAAGGCTTAGCAAAGGAAGTCTCCGAGATGAAGGCAAAGACTGAGGTAGTCGGGTATCGTGAGAAAGGAACTCTTTCTCCTTATTCTTTGAGATGGGATAGGAGAGATACCGGGCCTTGGAGACACATCGAGAACAGGAATCCCCGAACCCTTGCCGATTATAGAACGAGGGAGCAACTTGATCCACCGAGGAGGGAGCGACAATATGGAGATAGACGAGAGTCTTTCTCCCGACCTCGAGATGATTACTTCGGAGGGAGAGATGATGACCGTCGTCATAATGACCGGTCTGAGATCTATCCGGACCACAGAGATGATGCTTATCGCAGTCCGCGCTATCCTCAAAGGAGGGAGGAATACCCTAGGAGTCCTGGATATGACAGGGAGGCCAAGAGTTACGACGAGAGAGATCGTCGTGATGATTCGCGTGGTAGGGACCGTCGAGAGGACTCTAGAGGTCGGGACGACAGACCTCCTACCCCGCGTAACACCTACGTGTACTGACGATCAAAGGCTCACCTCAAGAGGGATTGTCCTGATCTGAGGAAGGTCATAGAGGAAGGAATTGTGATGCTTGACGAACGGAAGTACGTCAAGTGGGTTGACGACATGGGGGATGTCTCCATGTTTCCTTCAATGAAGGAGAATGTGGAGGCTAGACGGGCGCGTGATGGCAAGGGTAAGGAGCCCATGCGAGGGCAGAGCGTCCGGGTAATCATAGAGTCTGAGGATGATACTCCTATAACCCCTATTCGGGTGGCAGCCACCAGAACGTCGCGGGGGACTTCTTCCAAAAAGACTGACCCAGACATGGTCATGATCGACAAGGAAGAGAACAAAGAAGAAGGTGGGGTTTTGTCTCCACGAAAACGGGGTCAGAAGAAATTCATAATGAAGAGTTCTCTGGATGAGATAGACACTGCGGAGCCATTGAGACGGACTCTTAAGCAACCAATACAGTGTTCTATGTTGGAATATCTGGCTGCTTCCAAGCCAGCACGTGAAGAGTTGTTGGGTGTGACCAAGAAGGCTCGCATACCTATGATAGGGGAGGGTCCTCTATCGCCTGAACAGGGACAGGTCGCTGCCGCCAGTGCTAGAGCAGATAGGGCGGAGTTTCTTGATGATCAGGGGGGATTCCCCATGGACCGTTTTTATGTGCTCAGCAGTGGCACTGTCGAAACGATCATAAACGGAGAGGTGGTTCTTCATGGTGTAGTTGATAATGGTTGCGAGGCAGTCATCTGCGATGAGAAGCCTGCGGAACAATTGGATCTCAAGCTAGATAGATCAATTCAATTCGAGATAGAAACAACAGACAAGACAAAACAAGACGTGTTGGGGTTTTGCCATAACGCGACAATTGAGGTAGAAGGAGTTAAGACCTCTCTGTCGATATTCGTCGTCAGAGATTGCAGCGCTAATATCCTACTAGAGCGAACTTGGTTAAGTAGCGTACACGGAACGACCTGAGGGAGGTCAGATGGTGTCTATCAAGCAACCGGATGGTCTTCGCATTATGTTCGAAACTGTCGGTGCGAAGGACCCCAGGAATAGGGTTGTTTTATCCGGAGGAGCTAAGACAAAAGAGAGGTTTAGTAATCGGAGCCTCCAGTTCCGTGAAAAACGATATACGCCGCTGCTCACTGAGGAGGAAGGCCGACTGGTGAAAGTCGAAGACCTTGGAGACAGGTTTGAGGTAGATGGGGTGTCGTATCCCAAGGATAGAGACGAGGAGATTGGCAGCATTGTATCAGTGTTTTTTTTAAGGGTAACCCACCGTACGGGGACTACCAAAGAGACACAAGCGAGTAGCGGACAAAGTCAAGCCAGTGGCAGTGAGCCGCGAGCGATCTGTCCATGAGGGAATATCCGAAGAAGAAATCGCTAAGGAAATCAAGAAGAAAAAGAAGGACGAACCGCAACGACTTACGCCGGAAAGAATAGCAGGAATGAATATTGGAGATGGAAATCTTACCTCGCATGAGAGGGAACGGGTGATAGAGGTTCTTAAGTCCTGTGACAAAGTTGTAGCGTTCAACAATGCCGAAAGGGGAAGGATTGATCCAAGGTATGCTAAACCAGCTAGGATCTACACGATTCCCCATACGCCTTGAAATGATGCTAGGTGGAAGTATGCTGAAAAGGAGAAAGAGGAGGTGGTGGCATTTCTAAAAGAAAAGATGGCATCACACGTAGCGGAACCATCGGATAGTGCCTACGCTAATAGATGGTTCTCCATACGAAAACCAAACGGAAAGATCAGATGGATTCAAGATCTACGAATTGTAAACGCGGTTACAATTCGCGATGTTGGGTCGGTTCCTCACTCGGACCTATTAGCTGAGGGGGCAGCTGGAAGATTTATCTACTCGGTTTGTTATTTATTCTCCGGGTATGATGAGGTTCCACTAGACCCAAGGGATAGACACCTGACCGCGATGCATACACCACTGGGTCTAGTCCAGATGATGGTCGTACCCATGGGATGAACCAATGGAGTGGCTTGTGTTCCAGAGAGCAATGGTCGCGGCATTAAAAGACTTCATATCGGACAAGGTTGAAGTCTTCTTGGATGATTTTCCTATCAAAGGTCTTGTGGAGAAGGATGAGACAAAGGTTGTGCCTGGAGTGCGGAGATTTGTGGAACAACACCTCACCGACATATACGTTGTGCTGGAACGTTTGGACGACGTTAATCTTACGGTCAGCGGTACAAAGAGCAGATGGGCGGTGTCATCGATCAAGATTTTGGGCTTCATTTGTGATCAGAACGGTTGGTGAGCTGACCCGGCTAAATTGGAAAAACTCCTAAACTGGCCCTCACCCCTGAACAGTCCTACTGAGATACGTCAGTTCCTAGGTGTCATGGGTTACTGGCGGATCTTTATTCCTCGCTACAGTGAGAACGCGAAACCTCTAAGATTGCTTCTCAGGAAGGGGGCGCCGTTTGATTGGGGGTCCTCCCAGGAGGCTTCCATGATTGCGCTAAAGGAGGAGTTTAAGGAGGGAGGCCGTGTACTAGGGGTACCATACTTTGATGACGAGGATGCACGCTCGTTCATAGTGTCAACTGACGCTGGACCGGCTTCTGTTGGAGGATTGTTGTCGCAAAAGGATGTCGAAGGACGAGAGAGACCCCTAAGGTTCGAGAGTCGGACCCTAAATCCTGCAGAAAGGAATTATAGCCAGTTTAAGAAGGAAGTTCTGGCTCTTCTACGATGTCTAGAGGCCTTTAGACACTACATTTATGGTAGACGGTTCATTCGTCGGGTAGATCCTACTGCCGTCGCTTCTGTTTTACAAAAGGATTTCAGCTTGACTGATCCCACTATCGCGCTGTGGTTGATTAAGATTCGACTCTTCGACTATACAATCGAAAGGATTTCAGGGACCAAGAACGCAGTCGCTGAGGGAATATCACGTATTCCGCTAGAGGAAGAGCGACCGATATCTGCAGAAGCGCTCACAATAGCTGAGCCGAGGTGGATTGATCGCTTCCTGGTTAACCTCTATGAGGGGAAATACCGGGCGATTGGGTTACACCTATTGGGAGGCGAGAGTTCGGACCCGAAGATTAGGAGGCAGGCAGCACAATTTTGTCTTAGGTTTCGTAGACCTATTGGATCGGTAATGCTTCTATGTGTCGTATGTGATCCTGAGGAGAGGCAATCAATAGTAGAGGAGCTCCACGATGGCGTAGTAGGTGGACATAGAGGAGTGAAAGGCACCTATGAAAAGGTTTGCCGGCTATACTGATGGGAAGGGCAGTACAAGGACGTAGAGAGGTATTGCCTGACCTGCGAGGAGTGTCAGAAGAGAGCCCTAGTGACGTACAAAGAGCCTCTTCACCCGTCATATCCTACCAGACCAGGAGAGAAAATTCATATTGACTTAGTGAAAATGCCTAGAGGTGTAGGGACCCTAAATTACGTGGTTAACATACAGGATGATTTCATTGGGTTTGTAGACAGCAAGCCTATCAGGACGAAATCGGCCAAAGAAGTAAAAAACTTTGTCCTGGAATATTTGTCTCGATACGGTTGCGTCGGTGGGATTGTGATGGATAAAGGAGCAGAATTCCTAGCAGACGAAGTCCAGAGTGTCTTCAAGAGGGCAGGAGCGAGAGTATCGATAGCTGCGACCTACCACCCTCAATCCAACTCTATTGTTGAGCTAGGTCATCAGTCCTTGATTGCATCCTTATCGAAGTGGTGTAGAGGGAAAGACAGTGACCGGTCGCGATACTTCAGATATGCGATTTGGGCGGACAATGTCACGGTCCGGGCTAGTACAGGTTATCCTCCCTATACCTTATGGTTTGGGAGACATTGTCCTTTACCGATAGAGTTTCACGTCGACAGCTGGACTACGGTCGACTGGGCGGACCGCACCCCGCGCGAGGAGCTTCTAGCATCTCGAACGAGACAGATAGCGTACGGGTTGGAGGATAATCTCATGACAGCAGCGGATCGGCTAGCGGTGGAAAGAGAAAAGGGGAAGGAAATATGGGATAAGAATGTCATGATTAGGAAGGAGAGGATATGTGAAGGGGATATGGTCCTTCTTTACGATGCCGCTTTGGAAAGGACTTGGTCAGGGAAACTGGCTAATAGGTGGATGAGACCCTATCGCGTGGTTGAGGCACTAGACTGGGGCGCCTATATGATAGCAGAACTGAACGGATTTAAGTGGAGGGATCCTGTTGCCGGCGCCAGGTTAAAATTGTTCAGGCCAAGAGGATCTTCGAACCGTACGCCAACATTCTCAGATCCTACCAGAAAGGGAAAAGCAAAAATCATAGATGAGTCCGTGTCGACTCGGTTTGAGGTAGGAGAGAGTTCGTAGAAACTAAAAAGTTGAAGGGTTTGGTGTTAGGGAAGAGGAAACAGTGGCTTTTCGTACTTAGGAGGCCCAAGCGGAGAGTCCGAATTAGGCGCGACCCAAATCAAACCCGTCACGACAAAAAGAAAGGCGTAAGAGCCTTCCTCAAGCGGGACCCAAGCGACCGAGCCGTAGAAGGGATAGAAGCCATCTTTTAAGCCTTAGAGTCACCAGGCGGAAGTCTAAAGGAAAGTTGATTAAGCGCCGACACAAGAGGGGTGTACGGGCAGTCTCGCTCGGACTTGTGTGAGTTCTCTGACCAGCACAGGAAAGCCTCGACGGGGACGTCGAGAAGTGGTCCGGGCTACTGTCGGGCGGCCAAATGCAGTCGGTCACCCGAAATCTATGAATTTATGCCTTCCGTAGAGCACCGGGCCAGGATCCTTAGGGGTTTGTAGTCGGGGCGATCGAACGAAATTAGGAGCTCAGAGAGGGACCCTAAATTCTCCGCCACCAGCTACCGATACTTACCCTAAAATACCGATAATCTGAGTAGTCACTTCTACCACGGTCGGGGCTGACATTTTCCGCCTCTTTTGGGGCTGTCTCCAAACCAACCAGCTACAGGGGAAGAATATCATAATGACGCTTCGCGCGATACTTTCTGCGCCGACCAATTGACGGGGAAGTGAGGCCTCAATTTTCATTTAATCTGATAAAAGAATTAAAAATAAATAAAAGAATTAAAAATAATAAAAAGACAAAGAAATTGATGATTATTTTATTATTTAATTAATTTTTATAAAATTCGCTCTTGATGAATTTTTGCCAATAATTATTTGATTATTCCCATTTCAGCGATTTACACAGATTATTGCAAATTACAATCCCCCACTGGATTTTAACCGATTCCCCTGATTATTGCCCTTGTCGCAACCCGGATATTACTTGGTGTGCGAGGTCCAATTTTTTTGCGGAGGACAATTAGGTTGGCATGGTTACTGGGTCGGCACATCTACGTCGCCCGAAGGTTCGGCATAATAATCCCCGGTACGGTCATGGTTCATCAACAGCACTCGGACGTCCAGTAAACTTATCTTTGGCCCGATTACGGTGCGGTCTACAGTATTCTGAGGTTCGAAACTTTTATTTCTGGCACGACCATTTCGCGGCGACGATACTATGAGGGTTGGAATATTTATTCTGGTATGGTCGCTGGTTCGGCTCTGCTACAGCCTTCTGCAGTTCGGTACAATTATTTCTGGTACGGTTACAGGTCCGGTACCGGTATGGCCGCTGTCGTTCGGAGCTATAAAAATTGAAATGTTTGCTGACTCTTAATTGGAATGGCTACTTTTTGATGAGTGTTTCCATTCCTAGATACGGTGCTTGGTCTGGACCTGATATTTGGCGCGACCAACGATAAACTTACATCTCAGTCCACGCGGCCCTGATCCAGGGCCTAGAGCTTCGGTACCAACAGGCTTGGTGCTGCAGGTCCAGTCGACTTCGGACCAAAAAGGTACCAAGGGGGAAGTGGCCAAACTGGGGAATATAGTGAGGGTCAGCGTGGAGCAAAAGGGGATTGATTCGGGAAGGGTACTAGGAGTACAATGCGCGGGTCAACATCTGCACCAGGGAAGCGGACCAGGAGTCTGCAGCGTGTGTTACCGTTCGTACCTGTTCGTGGGGGGATTTTTCATGGGGCAGAAGCGTACGAGGGGTACGCAGTGAATCGGGCAGGGGAGGGGTGCGGACTCAGGAAGCGCACCAGGAGTACGGCGCGATGAGCCTTTGGGCAGCGTGCCAGGAGTGGGGGAGGTTTCGTACATGCAGAAGCGTACATGGTGAACAACCAATCTGGCAGTTTGCTGCTAGCAGGGACAATTTTCGGTAATTCATTTAATTGCCTATCAGGCAACCCCCTGCTAGCGGGAGAGAGTATTTCCAGTAAATCATTGAATTGCCAATCCAGTACGTCGCTGCAAGCCGGACCTGTTACCATATTGCCACTTGCTGATCAGCCAATCCACGTTCCCGCTGCAGCCGGGATCAGCTACATCAGCCAATCAACTTTCCCGCTGATGTCGAGATCAGATACTTTACCCCACTCGCTGATCAGCCAATCAACTTTACCGCTGCAAGCGGGACCAGTTACTTTACTGCATTCGTTGATCAGGCAATCAAGTTCACCGCTGTAAGCGGGACCAGTCATCATCTGTCACTTGCTGATCAACCAATCAAGTTTACCGCTGCAAGCGGGACCAGTCACCATACTGTCACTTACTGATCAGCCAATCAACTCTCCCGTTGCAGCCTGGACCAGTTACAATACTATCATCTGCCTCACCCTGAACATCCCATCAAGCTTCCCGCTGTTGTTCGGAGAGAGGTAAGGGGGTAAGAAATTGAACGCGATCCTGGATCAGGATCGTTCTGTCGAACACCAGCAAACGGCATGCCCACTTAGAAAGGGTGGACCAGTGTGTGTGACTTTCTCTATTATTTTAATTTATTTTATTTTTTTTTGCAAGCAGTTGGCTGACGAACATGATGGATCGAGGTCGAGCGTGGACAAAAGGGGGGGGGAGCTGAAGCGAGCCCCCTGATGAGAAAAACAGCAAACTGCGAGTGCAAATTAATGTATTATTTCGTTTGATGAACTTTGATCATTTAATTTTATTCGTTTTTAAATTAAAACAATATCGACGGCGAGGACAGGCAGGAGTTGCAGTCACTCATGAAGTACTAGTTCAGAAAGCTGAAAATTGCGTCCACGCTGTGAGCGGCTCACACACACACACACACACACACACACACACACACACACACACAGAGAGAGAGAGAGAGAGAGAGAGAGAGTGAGCCTTGGCGCAGTATCTCAGCAGGTTAGTCTACTGCTGAGAGAGAGAGATTAACCCATGACTTTTCTACATGCAAACCCAATAACGCTCATCTCTTCTTGAAAGAGGCCCTCAATCGAGGATCAGATTACAGAATCTTAAGGGGGACTTTGAAGGGAGCAAAGTGGCCGTAGCGATCTGCATTTGGACGTCGTTTGGACATAACGCAGCGGCATTACAGGGGACTAATACACCCAGCCAAACGGATAGGGAGTGCACAGGCAGAGAGGGGGGGCGCAGCCATGGAGAAACACATACGCAGAGAGAGAGAGAAAGAGAGAGAAAAGGAATAAGGGAAAGGGACAGACTGCATAGAGAGAGAAAGAGAAAGAGAGAGTGAGAGAAAGGGAGAGACTGCGCAGAGACTGCGTGGAGGGAGTGAGAGAGGGAGTTACTATTATTACCCTTATCATTATGACTATTATTATCAGTTTTCTCATTAGCACGCACCTGGTCCTGAAGCATGTGAGGTGCATTTAACGGGGGTGAATAACACCGTGGACACGTCAATTACTGCCCGTGGCTTGAGTAAGCCTTATTCCCTCAACGAGCTATGACTGATTACATCATCCAGCTGTGTTTGTTCACATCAGCCATGTGTCAAAGATTACATCAGCCTGCTGCGGCGGATTGCATCATCCAGTTGTGATAAATAGATCAGCCTGCTGAGACAGATTAACCGAACCAGCTATGACATGCTACATCAGCTTGCTGTGGCAGATCACCCCATCCAACTCGTTACAAATTACATCAGCCAGGTGTGAAAGATTACATCAGCCTGTTGCTGTTGCCAGCGGGATCAATCATTACCGTAACTGATGTGCTCATTTGTACCGCTTGAGTGAGAGAACCCACTGCTGCTGACAGCGGGATCAATCATTACCGTAACTGGTGAGCTCATTTGTACCCCTTGAGAGGTAGAACCTACTGCTGACAGCGGGGTCAATCATTGCCGTATCCGGTGAACTCACTTGTATCGCTTGAGTGGGAGAACTCACTGTTGTTGGCAGCGGAATCAATAGTTACCGTATCTGGTGAGATCATCCGCTTCGGTTGAGAGGGAGAACCCGCTGCACCAGGCAGCGACGGCAGCTATGTTCCCCGACTGATGGAATTTCGGAAGGAAGGTAATCCCTCGAGTAAGGAGTGTGGGTATGGCTGACTGAGTTCAGCTATGTCTTGGAGAAAACGCTTAAACTTATGCTTTATGATTTTAAATATAAATATCCCTTCATTGGGTGATCAAAAGGGCTGTTAAGCTGTGCATGTTGAGGGGGTGCGACAGGCCAATCAAATCTAACCCCACACTCTGTCGAGCCCCTGAAGACCTCTGAAGCGGGCACGGTGGGTGACAGATGCCGTTGCCTTAGGCTCCAGCGACGGACAGGGCTTCCTCCCCGGGTTTCCTCACACCGGGACCCGGGCGGCTCGGCTGGTAGCCTAATATATATATATATATATATTTGACGATATATATATATATATATACATGGTTACCAGCCCGTACGTACGGAGGCCCCTGAGCGAACCTCCGTACATTCAGGCGTTCGGGATCCCGTACGGGGTCCGAACCCGACTACGTTCGGCACCCGCCAAAAATGATTTTGGGGTCTAAGAATAATTTTTGTTTTCTGAATTATTGTTTATGAGTTCTTTATGACGTGAGGTACACGCCTATAAATTTTCAAGTCATTTGGCATAGCCAAATAAGAATTAAAAATCGCCAAAGATGGCGGTGTCAAAACTTGCTCGCCCATATTCTTTTTCACTTCTTACTTTTTATTTTCACTTTAGTTCGGGGTCTAAACAATTTTATTATTTTTTGAAACTTTTTAAGTGGGTTTTGTATTATGTGAATTACACATGTGTAAATTTTTAGGCCATTTAGCTATGCAAAAAAAAAAATGAAAAATCGCCAAAGATGGCGGTGTCGAAAACATGCTCGCGCACTCACTAAATTTAATTCTCTTTTTATTTTTATTTATTTTTATTATTAGTATTTTTCTGTGTATTTTATTTTTATTTCAAATTTGGTAAGGAATTCGGACGTAATGCTTGGGCAAATCTTGTTTCGTTTATTTTTCTTCACAATATATTATTTTTTTAGATTTTTTTAATGACTTTTTTTTTTGGGGGGGGGGGGGGCGTTCGGGTTTGGGCGTTCGGCTCGTCCTGAACACCGGTTACCCTGTATGTATATATATATACGAGAATATGTATATGGATGCATTTGCGTACTGTATTTTATCCCATCCTATTGTGATTCCTCATTATTATTGTGAAAGGACACGATTACATTAAAAGCAATACATACAATATGTGTATACGTACATATATATACGAATATACGTATATGGATGTATTTGCTTATTGTGTTTTATCCCATTTCAGTGCGCTTCCTCCTGTCTCTTATACACATCTAGATGTGTATAAGAGACAGGTATATGGATGCATTTGCGTACTGTATTTTATCCCATCCTATTGTGATTCCTCATTATTATTGTGAAAGGACACGATTACATTAAAAGCAATACATACAATATGTGTATACGTACATATATATACGAATATACGTATATGGATGTATTTGCTTATTGTGTTTTATCCCATTTCAGTGCGCTTCCTCCTTGTTATTTTGAATGAGCACGATTATGTAAAAAATAATTGTAGAAGGGTTAGCATTTTCATGTTAATTGTGCCTCATCTATTGTTGTGTAGCCACGTTAATTTTTGTGACCATCGTCATCACCATTATTGCGTTTTCACATTTTCTCCAAAGCGGCAGTGTTGATGGTTATAGCTAACTAAGGGCATGGATTTCAATCTGTATGAATTCATTTCTTTATCTTTCATTTACCCCTCCCTGCCCTTGACATCCATGCACTCATATGTATATGTAAATACTTACATACGTACGTATATAGTATATGAATATATATATATGTATATGGATACATCTCCGTGAAACAAATACCTAATGCATTTATCCCATTATGTTGTCATTCCTCATAATTATTATGAAAAAGCGCAATTATGTCAAAAGTAAATTGTAAATCAACAGAAAATTTTCCCAAAATTAAATAATCATTCTAAAGTAAAATTACATTCTAAATTTTAAATTTTTATTCTATCTTAAAAAATGTCATTTAAATTTTAAAAATTTTCGTTTTACTTGAAAACTTTCATTTCAATAACGAGGTATCCCTTCTTATTTGAACTTGAACAAATGAGTGTAGTTGGAAGAGAAAACTCATATTTAAACGGGAAGTTATCAAATAAAACTGAAAATTTTAGAATTTGACGAACATTATAATTACAATTTATAAATATGAAGGATTTTTTTTTATGGAATATTTTTTCAACTTTCATTTCTCGTGGAAATTTTTCTGTTGATGAGGTAATATTTTTGTGTCAATCGTTGTTTTTCACATTTGTTACCTCCATTGTTACGTAGCTATATTATTTTTCGTTA
Organism: Chara braunii; assembly: GCA_003427395.1. Taxonomy (NCBI): domain Eukaryota; kingdom Viridiplantae; phylum Streptophyta; class Charophyceae; order Charales; family Characeae; genus Chara; species Chara braunii. The sequence goes on from BFEA01000256.1 coordinate 13,021, forward strand.
CTATCACCATCGTCATCGTTATGTTTTCATTTTTTTTTCAAAGTAATGGTGTTGTCGATAACAACCAACTAACGCATTGGATTTTCATCCTTGTTTGCGCTTACGTAATTTGAATACGCATATTATATACATAGGTGAACGCGAGACAGTATAGTTAGAGGTTTTGGATAATGACATTGAAAAAAAGTTGGTGAAATAACTACGTAACTTCGGGAGAAGGGAATACTTATTTTGTAAAATCAATCAAAAGTGACATTTAACAAGAGGAAGCGAATGTGCATATTACGTATGCATGCATAACAAGAAGACGACTCTGGGCTCATAAATTACCCCTCAGAGATGTCAATCAAGTCACCGTTTTTCTATTGGAAAACCAATAAAAAATACATAAACATAACGTGCGTGTATATACATATGATAACTTTACATATAATGTATGTGTCAGTGAATATTACATGTATTTTTTATTTTATATCATAGGTTGACATCCATTCGCTCGTATATACATGTACATACTCACATACAACATGTGCATATGTACATATATACAACTATACGTATATGAATGTATCCACGTAAAACCAATGCCTTCTGAATTTTATCCCATTATGTTGTACTTCCTCCTAATTATTGTGAAAGAGATTGATTATGTTAATAATAAAGTGTAGAGGAACTAACATTTTCATGTTAATCGTTGTTTTTTTCACATTTATCACCTTCATTTCCACGTAGCTATGTCAATTTTCTTGTCCATTGTCATCGCCATTATCGTGTTTTATTTTTTTCCATAGCGGTGATACCAACGATAGCAGTTAACTAATGTTGTGAATCTCAATCTCTATGCGCACTTACGTAACTTGAATTCACATATTATATACATAGGTCACGGTGAACAAGAGTCAATGTAGTTAGGGACTTAAAATAAGGATATCGAAGAAACTTGGTGAAATATTTGTGTAACTCAGAGATAAGAAAACTTTTTTTTTTTTTTTTAAATACAAAGTGATACATAAGAGGGACTAACGATTGTGCATATTATATATGCATGCATAGCAAAAAAATGACTCTAGACTCATAAATTACTTATCGGGGACATCCAATAAATCACCGCTTCTCCATTGAAGAATCAAGAAAGAATGCATATGCACAACATGCGTATATATACATACAATAATATTATATATGATGTACGTGTGAATGAATATTACATGTATTTTGTATCCTACGTTATAGGGTGATATCCATTCACTTACATATACACGTAAATTCATACATAGTACATACAACACGTGTATACGTACATATATACCATTATACATATATAGATGCATCCTCGCGAAGCAAACACTTATCGTGTTGTGTTTCCTCCTAATTATTTAAGTTGTGAAAGAGTGCGATTATGTCAAAATAACAATTGTATAGAAACTAACATTTTTATGTCAATTGTGCCACCTCCATTGCCGCGTAGTCACGTGAATTTTTTTCACCATCGTCATCACCATTCTCGTGTTTTCAATTTTTACCTATAGCGACAGTGTTGATGGTAACAACTAACTAGAGTGTGGATTTCAATCCCTATGTGCCCATCAATCCGTCCCCCGTTTACCATCCTCCCCCCCTCCGCCTCCCCCCCCACTTTTTCACCTTTTCCTTTTTTCCGCACTGGTTGCCTACCGTTTCACCACCATGCCCCCTAGCTTCCAGATCTGAAAAAATAGATGAGAATGGTACAGCGCAACATGCAAACCTATAAATGTCCAGGACTACAAGCTAGGCGCCAGGCCTCGTTAGGCTCGGCATGACAGGACCAGAGGGAAGAGAAAAGGTTAACCGACCCCCCATTTTTCACCTCAATTTATAAGAAAACCATAAGGCCATCCCAAACAAACTTCACACCAATCTATAGAGTGCACTTCTTACTAACATATTATAAAAAAAATACCAAAACTGGTGTTGGCCACAAAAAACAGCCGACCGTGGTTGGAAAGAACTTGACGCATTTTGAAGGGACCCCACCACAGACCAATAGTTTCGGCACTGAAAAAGGCATGGCATATCCGAATAGGAAACCGCCGAAGGGTGTTTCCCGAAAAGGCAAGTCGGGCGGGTGCTGTGGACCATGGCTTGGTACCGCACTGCTCTTGGGAATACTGTGCAACACCACGGGAAAATACGAATGTCCGCAACGGCCTCCGGGTACACAGAACTGTCCACGGCGAGGGCGCATGGTCCACGCCGTGAAGCCCGCGTCTGGAAACTGATGGACATGCCCCCCGCCCTGCCCAACTGGCTGCCTCCTTGGAAAGGGTCTGGAAACCGGTGGGCGTCGAATTTCCAGACCGCGGACCATGTAGAAAAGCCCCCTCACCATTTCGGCAACCTCTTTCCAAGGGCAGTGGGGTCCTTTCCGGGCCGGCTTTCCACACCGAAACACCCCGGCCCCCAAACTTTTCCAGGCCGCCGGCCGGTGGGGTCCACACCTTAGGGCCTCGCTGCACTACTCTCCACATGCACAAAAGACAAAAAATATGGCCGTGTATCTTTCCATGTTCTAGAGGAAGATTCGTTCTCATTTTGCATATTATTTCGAGAGTAGTGCAGCGAGGCCCGTAGGGCTCGCCGCACCACTCTCGAAATGTGAAAAAGACAAAAATGTGGCGTGCGCATCTGGTCATGTTCTAGCGGGAAGTTCCTTCTCATTTTTCACATTTCGAGAGTGGTGTGGCGATGCCCTTCTTCTCGGACACAATTTTTTGGTGAGTAGCGCGGCGAGGCCCAAAAGCGAGGCCGTTCAAAATCGGTGTAAATTAATTTATTGTTTTTTATATATCAAACCGGGACGGCGCACGGAGGCCAACGCCCGCGTCGCCTGCACTGAAATCGGTTTCTTACACTCAAATCAATCAATCGGTCAATCAATCAAATCAAATCAAAGTGGCTAGTGGCTTCGTTGATTTGATTGGGACATCTTTATGTTGTCCGTCCGATCCGATTTCAACCAAGGGATGGGCCAATCTCATATCAGCGGCGTTGGCGGGCAGCAAGGTTGAGATCTGCTGATGATCAGATAGACCAACACAGGGAGAAGAAGGGGGGTAATGGAATAGAAAAGGAAAATAAAAACAAAGAAACGATTCACAGGGCCGCGTCAGCAGAGAGAGAAAAAGAAAGAGGAGAGACAAAGAAGAGCGGAAGGGGAAGGAAGAGGGCGC
>BFEA01000256.1:47873-63589 GCA_003427395.1 Chara braunii
TCTACGGATCTAAGTTGTTAATGTCGTCCAGCCGTCACCCAGAGACTAACGGTCAGACAGAACAGATGAACAAGATCCTACAGCAAGTTCTGCGCATGTACATTAGACCAGATCAGATTAACTGGGATGAGATGTTGCCCAAGGTAGCTAGTGCATACAACAACAGCGTGCATCTATCCACCTGCTGCACCCCCAATGAGTTGCACAAGTCCTTCAGACCGCGCAGACCGTTCGAAGGATCAGATTCACAGATTACCACCCGGTACCAGGGAGGTTGCGATACAGCACGAAAAGGAATTAGCCACTGTTGTTGAGAACCTACGGAAGGCCCAGCACAGAATGATAGAGCAGGCTAACAAACACCGTCGCCCATCACAGTTTCAAGTAGGCGACTTAGTCTGGGTCAAGGCAAAAGAGTTTGCACCGGAAGRAAACATCTCGCAGAAGTTACTGCCTGCATATAGAGGACCGTGGCCGGGCGGAGAGGATGGACCGTCCTATAGCATTGAGATTCCAGCACACCTCCACACATACGCTGTGTTTCATGCCGTGTATCACTAGTCAACAGTTCCCTTCCAGGAGATCCATGATTCCACCGGGTATGGATGGAAGCTATGACATAGAGGGCATTGTAGAAGAGGATGTGTTTAGGACAGGAGGTAGAGGTCGTCCCCAGAAACAGTATAAGGTCCGGTTTGCTTATCAGGAACCGGAAGACGACCGCTGGTTCACGAAAGCAGAACTTCTAGAGACCGCTCCCGACATAGTCAGGGCCTATGAGCGTGACAAGAAAGGTAAAGGTCCTGCCTTGGACTAAAATTTTCTYGKAGGWMCTCGAATTTAGGACGGCGGGAGTGAAACGGTTTTCACCTTTTAGCAGTAGCAGATGCAGGACCCAGGGTTCGATCCCTAGACCTCACCCTACCCATGTACAGTATCTGTGTAGACGCCGAGAATTGAACCTGTGACCTGTGTATTCGTAGGCAGTTGGTAGACCTGTCGTAGGTCCATAGACAGCAGGGGTTTGATCTGTAGGTCTAGAGCGTAGGAGTCTAACGGTTGATTACCCGTTAGACGTGCTATTCGGTTGATTATCCGTTTCTTGCTCCAGCTCTCTTTCCACTAAAATCCAATCCGATGTCTTCCGCCGCCTCCTACTCTTCCTGCTCATCATCATCATAATGCACACTTGACTGAGATGAGTGAGAGGATCACTGGACCTCGAACTCCATCATCAATCATCATCAATCGTCATCAATCATCATCAATCATCATCAATCGTCATCAATCATCATCAATCATCGCCTTCATCATCGTCATAATCGCCTTCATCATCATCATTAATCATGTGATTAATTTGAGGTGAGAGGCACAGTGAATTGAAACTTCACTTGAAACTGAAAATGATCACACTCTTCAGGTCTATAGACAACTGACATTTCTTTTTCCTTTTTTTTATTTTTATGTGGGGCCGCGGGCCTCAAATTGGCCGCGCGCCGCGACGTCGATGAAAGATATCAACGGCAGCGTGGCAGGTATTTTTCAGGAGTAGGCTACTAGATCGGCCTCGGGGAAATCTGGCCCAGAGGTCTGAGGTCCAAAAAGAAAAAAATGGAAAACGTGAACTGGAAAACGTGAAATCGCATTACAGCAGGTCATGGGCTCAAATCCCGTTGCCCCAGCATGAATGTGGACTGACTGTATGAGCACATACAGTTTGCAGAAAAGCTGCTTCGTTGTTTTTGCGGAATTAGGCATTTGATATAGATCATATAGTCTGTCCAATTTTGAATGGAATTCCTGATGGACTAAGCGATTAGTACTTGGTGACAAGGTCCATTTGGTCATGCCTCTCGTTCGGGGGAAGGCGGTAGGACTCTCAGAGTTAGCGAAGGAGACAAGGCCAAAATATATCCATGGTTTATTTGCCTGACAAAAAAATAAAATAAAATAAATCCATGGTTGATTGGGTGGATGGCAGATGCTTTTTTCCCTGGTCTCCTTGCAAGTCTCTTCCTTGTTCTTTGTCTTTCCTCTCTTTCTCTCGCTCTCTCTCTCTCTGTCTCTCTCTCTCTTTCCATCTCTCTCTCTCTCTCTCTCTCTTGTTCATCTCTGGGTCTGTGGAAATTCCCTCGGTGGTTTGATTGACGTATGCTTTTTTTTGGGTCTCCTGTCTTTCTCGTTCTTCTCTCTCTCTCTCTCTCTCTCTCTCTCTCTCTCTCTCTCTCTCTCTCTCTCTCCCCCCCCTAACTGTGTGGGAATTCCCTCGTTGCTGTTATGTGCAGCGGATGCACGCTCGGTTGTCCAGAAGGCAAGGAATGAAGCGGCGGAGTTCCGGTTCAAGTTTGGCTATGAGATCCCTGTTGATTACCTTGCGAAAAGGTTGAGATTACTGTCCTTTGCATCCTTTTGTTTTTTTTGTGGGGGGGGNGGGAATCCTTTCCATCTGTGACTGGATTATCAGTTGGATTTCGCTTCTTTTCTTTGTGTATTTTCTTCCTCCCCCTCCCCCCTTCTCTTATGTTGTTCTGTTAGTGTGATGATGAATAGTTGTCTCAAACCTAAGCACACGCAGAGCAATTCAATGTGCAGTCCACACTCAGAGAGTAGAGACAGAGAAATGACAAAGTACCATCCATAGAAAATTACGGCAATGCAAGTACCGTTCGTAACCCCCCGCGAACCTCCAATCCTTCCGCTAACCCTACGCTCGCCACCGCTGGCTCTACGTTGGCGCTTCACTTAAAGCGCAGCGCATCCTGTTAGTAGACTGCGACTCATTTCTGTCTCTCTCTTGGTCTTCCTAATTCATAAACCGCCAGTTGACCCAAAGCTCCATCAGGCTCAGACGGGTGTACGGCGTGTGGTCGGGAGTGGAACGTTGTGGCCACGAAGAAAAGGATGGCCCAGTTCGTGGCGTGGGATTGGGAGTGGCTCTGGAACCTTGGAGGCCACAAAGAAAAGGACGGCCCGGTTGGTCCCAGAAAAGGCTACGAAGAAAACGACGGCCCAGAAAAGGACGGCCCAGTTGGGTGTGCGGTTGGGAGTGGCTCTGGACGCTTGGAAGGTGGGTGGCTTAGTACAAAATGGGCTCTCCGCTGAACCGGGGTTGAAGTCGTTTATGTGTACGCCGCAAATTGCTGAGTGTTGTGACATTTCAATTTTTTTTTTTTTTTTTTTTTTTTGAACCACGTGCAGAAGCTGGTCCCAAGAGGTCCGTTGAGCTTGGTCCCAGCTGGGACCAAGCTGGGACCAAGTTTAACTGTTGAGTTGTTTGCGACTACCTTCTTACCCTGAAAAAAAATGTACGTGCGTTGTATACGAATACAATGTACCGGGTACGGTGTATACAAATACAATGTATGGGATGCGTTGTATTCGAATACAACACACGTACGATGTGTAACGAATTTTGAGGTACGACTTTTCCAGGGTGGCCCTTTACGGGGTACGTCGTAATCGAATACAACGTATGTAGTGTGTATTTAAATTTTGGGTTATGAGAGGGCGCCCCTGGAATGTATATGACGGGACCCCGGCCTTATCTCTTTGATTGGAATTATATGCTTAGAAAGTGAAGGGTCATCATTTGTGTATGGCTGGAAATCTGGTGTGAATACTGAACCTTCCCCCCCCCCCCAAGAAACCCGAAACCCGAAACACCCCCTGAATACCCCCCCCCCCCCCGCCATGCCCGTCCCCATTCCCAAGGAAAAAAATTATTGCGGATTTGCGCTGTTCTGCCCAAGTGCAGAACAGCCATGTACTCAGAGGGAAAAAAAAAACCCGGAAGGCAGCTTGGCGACTGGTCGGCAGACCTCCTACGGGTCGGCGCGACTGGTAGGCGCGCCTACGGCTTACGCTAGGCGTCGGCCGTATGCGCCCAGCCCACCCTGATTGGAGTCAAATTTCAGATTTCATTTGTTGACCTGTCGTTGAAGTTTGATAATTCTGTATTTGAATTGTGTCTTTGTAATTGTGCAGATTAGCAGACATTTCTCAGGTGTACACACAGCACGCATACATGCGGCCTTTAGGGATATGTGAGTCCCTTGTTATCCCTTATCCCCTGAAACGATGATGATGAGTCTATAACACAGTTCCCCCCCCTCCCCCTCGCCCCCCATTCCTTTTTTTTTTTTTTTTTTTTTTTTTTAATCCTTGCGCAGGGGCCATGCTAATCTTCTCCGTATCGTTCCAATTTTAACGGATGTCCCGAAGGACCTCCCCCCCAATTCCTGCCATTGTGTCGAGCGCAAGTTAAGTGCGAGTTAAGCACATGTTCTCTGTTAAACACCAATGAAGGTATTGGAGCAATTGAAATATAGAAGTGACCAAGTTAAGATAAAGGTGTTAGAAGACATGCCAAGCACAAAGTGATGAAGTTAAAATACAGGTGTTAGAACTTAGAAAACATCCCAAGTGCAAAGTTAAGCACGAGTTAAATGCGATTTGAGGGAATTTTGAATTTTCTCTGTTCCTTAAAACACAAGTTAAGGTGTTAGAGCAGTTGAACCACTAGCACCTTTGCCGTCCGGTTTCGACAAGTTGTTCATCTCCGAACCTTGAGGAGGCGGGGCCCGACATCGGCTGCCGTTGATAAATCTGATCGGCGGCCGTTGTTTCATTTCGGCCTCCTGAAAGGTCGGAGGCCCAGTATTTTCGAACCGACAAAGGTACTAGTGGTTTAAGGAAAAAGACACTAAGTTAGAAAAATGCAAGTGGAAAAGGACCCGTACTGACGCTCCCCAGAAAATGGATATGGAGCCAGGACCATAAGGACCTGTTGTGATTTTTTTTTAAAAGAAAAAGAAAGAAAAAAGAAATTGCGAGTGAAGAGACGAGCAAGGGTGTTACATGCTGCGCCTGCACACGGGCCCCAGTTGAGGGCCCCGACGGTTGCTGAGGGCCCCCCAGGCCGCACGCCATCAGACATGCGCCCTGGAGGCCTACGGCGGCCCCCAGGCCGCAGACTCCAAATATAGGCGGCAGTATAGTTATTAATTTAGTTAAGTATTTATTTAAGTACTTACCTGTTGTCCTATTCTGTGTCTGTGCAGACGTCATATCGGACTTGCAGGCCCCAAGGCAACGCCTTGGGCCAGGTACAGAGGGATGAGGCCCTTCCGAAACCAGGTGCGTTTTGGCGCCTGACTCAACGGTACCAATGCCGTTTTGGACTGCAGGCACCAAGGCAGCGCCTTGGGCCAGGTACACAGGAACGGGGCCTGATCAAGGCCAGGCGCGTTTTTGTGCGTGCTGCATCAGCAGCATGGTCTGGACGTCCGGTAGGGACCCAGACCGGCTGGGCCGTTTCTGAGGCCAGCACCATGTAGGCCCAGCCCGCCCAGCGCTACGGCTGGGCTACAGACAGTTCAGGTAGCTCACTTCTAGAGCGACACGCTGCTGGACCAGCGCTGCAGCTTAGCGCTGCGCTGAGGACTAGAGGTAGTGAAGTAGGTAGGAGAGGGCGGATGCCGTTCCTGCGGACGGCGGACTTACCTGGCGCCATAGCTGGGACTCCGCTCGCGACCTGCACAAGACAGCAACCACACGGCAGTCAGCATACGGCGGCCTTCCTGCAGGTGAGACAGTAGGGAAGATGGTCTCTTTGTCTCCCCTCCACCTCGTCTCTCTCTCGCCCTCTCTCTTTCTCTCTTTCTCTCTCTCCTCTCTTCTTCTTCTTCTTCTTCTTCTTCTTCTTCTTCTTCTTCTTCTTCTTCTTCAGACCTTCTTCTTCTTCAGATACGAGCGTGAGAGAGGTTACAGGCAGAGGATACAGGCGGAGGTTACAGTGGGCATGACGCCCAGGATCTGGTTCGACATTTCTGAGGCAGACATTGATTGGACATAGGCGAGGGACTATTTTTGGAACTTCGCTATTGCGATCTTGGTTTCCTCCCTCGCCTCTGTCTTCGTCTCTTCTCTCCCCCCATGTCACATCTGTGGTATCTCCCCATGTGGGTGTACAAGGAGGGACCTTTCTTCTTCGTGTGCGGTCCCTCCTCCTTATCTCACATGTGTGATGTATGATGGGACGTCGTGTCAGTCCCACTCAGGTCAGGACTTATATCCAAGTCTTCCACTGCGCTACAATGTGCCATTTTGTGTGTATCAGGATGTGCATTGCTTGTTGATGTTCCGCCAATATTGCATTACCCATTCAGTCCTTTTCATCACATTGCGGATCCTTGGCTCTACCTACATTGCCCAACTGGGCATGTATCAAAGGGCGAGCGGCCTAGCAAGTGGCATTCGGAAGGTCGTGGGTTCAATCCCCTCCTACGGCTGCCCTCTGCGTGCTTGGTGCTCACCGGCTGAGATTGTCGGCTTGACCCCCGTGGTTGGTCTTGGTAGGTTCTACCATCCCTTGCTGGCTTCTGATAGTCTCCTTTCCATGGTGTCTCTTTTCTATAGGCTTAGGAGAAATAGTAGGGTAGGTAGGTAGTGTGAGAAGCGTAACGGAATGAAGAATATACTTCAATATAGCTTTTTTTTTTTTGTTTGAAGTTGTTCCACCAAAAAAAAGGTTAGAACTTAGAAGAGATGTCAAGCACACAATGTGCGACACAAGTTAACTGCGACGTAAGGTGTTACATCAGTCATTGTGATCATTGTGTGTTAACTCGTGTCGCACATTTTGTCATTTTGATCATTGTGATCATTGTGATCATTGTGATCATTGTGATCGCATTTCAAGATTTGCGCGTGAGGCGTAACAGTTGGTTCTTGAAAAAGAACTGAACGGCTGCCGCCCACAATCACCAAATCTGAAACCGAACGAATTCTGAAAGTACCAGCTAACGTGCCTTTGTCTATTTTGATTGTCATTCTTTGCGGTACGACGCCACCCGTGCAATGTCATCTATTATATCTGAAACAGAAGTTATGCACTGGCATTCCTTTCCATAAACGGCCAGTACCTTTCCCAGCCATTTTGTCCCGACACGGCCATTAACGTGCCGCATCCTTTGGGAATCGGCCCACTGGACTCCATTGGCTGGCGTTGCAGGCGAAAACCGACGCGGCCATTAACGTGCCTTTGTCTATTTTGATTGTCATTCTTTGCGGTACGGCGCCACCCGTGCAATGTCATCTATTATATCTGAAATGGAAGTTATGCACTGGCACCCCTTTCCATAAACGGCCAGTACCTTTCCCAGCCATTTTGTCCCGACGCGGCCATTAACGTGCCGCATCCTTTGGGAATCGGCCCACTGGACTCCATTGGCTGGGGTTGCAGGCGAAAACCGACGCGGCCATTGACGTGCTGCATGCTTTGGCAAAAACGCGCCGGTTGGATTTTTGAATGGCGTGCAGGCAAAATCTGAATCAGGAAAAGGGGAAAACAGGCCCGCCTGAGAAACTGGTGGTTTAATGGTAGTGCCACTGTACCTATTTTTATTTGTTGTCGACTACAAATAATGGTAGTTCTCTTTAAACCTGAAACCACCACTGCCCCCGACATGGAAAATTTGGGGGGGGGGGGGGCATAGCACAGGTTCATGCATGAGGGCTACCGGGAGCATAGTGTGGAGAATTGGCAGAGTGGCAAAAAAAAAAGGAAAATGCATTGAATTAACGCTACGGTTTATTTCACGGTTGAAACATTTTCATTTTTTCGTTTTTTTAATATTTTTACTGGAAAGATCGTAACCAAATCTACCGGCCCTCCAATTTTCAGATTGTTTTGATGGAATCTTCTGAGCGCGAAAAATCACTGAAGTTGCAGTGGCAGAGGTGGAAAAAGTTTGCCAAATCGGCCCAACGGTTTATTTCACGGTCTAATTTTTTTCTTCTTCTTCATGTTTCTTTATATTTTTCCTGGAAAGATCACAACGACCTAATCTACAGGATATCAAATTTTCAGATTTTTCAGTGAATTCTTCTGAGCGCCAGAAAATTACAAAGTTGGCGCTTTAAAATTGTGGGACTGGACCTGGGTGCGCCCGCCGGTGGCCGTCCACACGCAAAAAAAAAAACAGCTCCTCGTGGCTAGGAAAGCTGAATTTTGGACGGTGGGGGCAGTGAAAGTTTAACTGCACGCCACACCACACACACACTTCACAGAAAAGTTATTATGTATCAGTTCAAGCAACCATCCGGGCATGGTTACGACATTCGGACAACCATCCGGGCAGCAGCTATGCAGATGCTCCAGAGCTTTCTGTATTTTTTTTTCACTGTGGGCCGGATTCTTGTTCGGCCAGACTAGGAGAACCCCCCCCCCTCCGAAGGGGAAGAAAGGGAGGAGAAGGGGGAAAGGAAGGCTAGGTGAGGGACAATAATGAGATATGGCGCTCAAAGAAGGGACGGGACGGGAAGGGAAGAGAATGGGAAAGGAATGGTTATAGGGATGGGAACGGGAACGGGAATGAGAACGGGAAAGGAACGGGGATGGGAATGGGACGGAAGGGGAGGGAAGGTTGGGACAGGACTGGGAAGGGAAGGGAAGGGAAGGGAAATCTGTCAGGGACCAAGTAGGGTTTGTAACCTGGTTTAATGATGTCTGTTTTTTTTTGTTTATGACATTTGGCTGTGTCATGTGTCTGGACCTGCACACAGACTGCCAGTAGCAGTGAGATATTGGTGGTAGGACAAGCAGAGTCAGTCAAGACCGACAGATGCCCAACACGTAGCCACGCCTACGCAGCCAAAGTATATGTGAAACAATGATCTTGAAAAATCCAAGTATACAATGAAGCACGTTCTATAGCATTAGCTATGGCACCTCCGTCATAGTGAGGAGGAGCTGGCATCCCCGACCGGTTTCGGTCGCCGTCAGTTAGCGACCTCATCAGGTCGCCGCCAGTTAGTGACCTCATCAGTGAGATATTGTTTTCCCTTGACCTGCATGTATACCATGGATGGTGAGTGTACCAAGCGAAGGTTTGCGCGCAGATTCGTTGAGTCGGGATGTATGTCCTCCAATTTGGGAGACAAGGGGGGTAGAGTAGGGTGGTAAGGTCCAGGTTCAATGCATCTGGATCCAGTGATGGTTGTGCCACACGTCTTCTTCCCACGAACATTTTGTCAGGTTATGTGTGCAATCCATATCACACAGCACGTCCATCGATGCATCTGGTTGGAAACCGTGCCCACATTCAGTCAAAAAAAAGTACCAGGGTGAATATGGGTCATCGTCAAACTCCTTTTTTTGGCTAGTCCACGATGCATCTGGTCAGAACCATGTCCACTGTCAATCGAAAAAGTACCAGTGTGAATATTTGTCTTACGGTCCTTTTTCCTCGTTTTTGCTTTGTTTTGATTTTCTCCCGTGTCTTTTTGGGCTCTTGCAGCTACCATTATTTTGGGTATTGATGAAGAGCTGGGCCCACAACTTTTCAAGTGCGATCCGGCCGGCTACTATGTGGGGTATAAGGTGGGTGATTGATTAATTTCTATTTTTCTATTGATTTAATTTGAAATTATGTCCACCTTTTTCATTTTTTTTGAAATGATCTAGTAGATAGATAAATTGTCCATTTTTGTCCTGTGGCGGTTGCTCTGTTTTTAACTTTTGACTGAAATTATGTCCACCTACGATCTCTTTTCTTTTCTTTTTTGTTTTTTCCGTCTTTTCTGAGAAGTATCCAGGATCTTCTCGATCGAGTACGAGGCCAACTTTTAGTTTTTCCGTTTTTTTTTCTTCAATTAATTAATTGGCCATGAATGACTTCGAGATAATTTTTGGTGCAGCGGTGGTACTCGGTGTCGAACTGTCAAAAAAAGGAAATGTACCAAAAATGCAATCAAACTCATCTTCTTCACACTTGTCATGCATGCAAACAGCGAAACAGCAAACTGGCGACATGCGCCCTCACAGTACTCAAAGATATCGTCACCAGGTAAGAGTTCTCTTTAAACTGGCTATGGCGACTAAGCGCCCACACAACTCACTGTTCGCACTCTGGATCACCCTGGATGTCCCACACGCAACACTCAGTATCATACGCAACACACACACAGTACACACACTCTGCTCTCTACACTGAACTATGGCAGCTATGGCTGCCGCYACCTATCGCTAAGACTACAGTGCTTCACTCTTGCCCCCTTCGTCTTCGGGCCTCCAGCAGACCTCCTTGCACTAGACGCTGTGGCAGCGCTACCGCATGGCTTCCGCCTGAATGAATGAATNACCTATCGCTAAGACTACAGTGCTTCACTCTTGCCCCCTTCGTCTTCGGGCCTCCAGCAGACCTCCTTGCACTAGACGCTGTGGCAGCGCTACCGCATGGCTTCCGCCTGAATGAATGAATGGCTGGACGCAGCCTCTTGATTTATACTTCTGCGCTGCGTTGGTCTGCCCTGTATCCCTGGCCCRTGGTGCACACAGTCACCCCCCGTGGTACTTGCTGGACCGGACTGGTACTTTCTAGACTCTCCCATGACTGCATGGCGACTACCCTACGRCGCAGTGCAGTTGGACTGGGGTCCTACTATTTGCCCTTGCCACTTGTCCTCGTCTCCAACATGGGCTTGCTTTAGTCACACCACYTGCCCACTTGCCTGCACCACTTGACCACTTGCCAACCTTCTAGAAGGACTGCAGCTAGACTTCTAATCTACAGGTCTACAGATCGAATCCTGGCTACCTATAGACCTACGACAGACCTACTTACCACTGGCGGTTCTACAGGTCGCAGGTTTCAATTCTTCGAGTTGACACAGGTGTTGTACACAGGTAAGTTGGGGAACTAGGGATCGAGCCCTGGGTTCTGCATCAGCTACTTCGAACTGGTGAATACCATTTCACTCCCGTCGGCCTAAATTCGAGGTCCTCCGAGAAAATTTCGGTCCAAGGCAGGACCTTTACCCTTGTGCTGTCTTTCGTAGGCCCGGACTATGTCGGGAGCTGTCTCTAGAAGTTCAGATCTAGTAAACCAGCGGTCGTCTTCCGGTTCTTGATAACTAAAGTGAACCTTGTACTGTTTCTGTGGATGACCCCTACCTCCAGTCCTGAATACATCTTCAGCCACGGATCTCTTCGCTATTGGGGATGCACAATCGGTCAAAAACGTTAGTCTTCTCAAAAAGCAACCCTTTAGTAGTGCGGTAGTTCGGCTCGGTCTCTGGGCCTTCTTGACTTTCTTAAGGAGCTCACCATARATAGGGTCCTGCGCGTAGGCTTCTCTAACCTTCTGCTGCAGATCCTTTCGTATATCGAGGTAATGTACTATTGCCCCAAAGTAATCTGCTCTCCTACTCAGAGCATCCGCGACTACATTGTACTTCCCTTTGACAGGCTTGAGCTCAAAGTCGTACTGATCTATCTCTGCGGCCCACCTAGTAAGCTTAGGTGTCATCTTGGCCTGCGTCTTTAACCATCGTAATGTTTCATGGTCAGAATAGACTTTGAAGTGCCTCCCAAGCAAGTAGTGCTTCCAGTGGTCTAATGCTTGCCTGAGAGCGTAGAGTTCCCTCTCATAGATAGATGTCGCAACCTTCTCTGAAGGCATTCTAGCCGACATGAACTCTACGGGTCTATAGCCATTGCCATCGTCTTGCTGTAACACTGCGCCTATGCCGTACTGGCTAGCATCCGTAGTAACGACAAAAGGCAAGGACGGATCGGCGACCTTAAGGACTGGGTACTCTATTAATGCCTGCTTTAGCTTCTTCATGGCAGACGTGCAGTCCTTGTCCCACTTCCAGATTGTCTCTTTTCTTAGCAATCTGCGAAGGGGTGCAGCGATTGTGGAGAAGTTCCTCACGAACTTTCTGTAGTAATTTGCTAAGCCCAGGAACGAGCGCAACTCTGTCAGCGTACGTGGCGTGGGCCAATCTCTAATCGCTGCGATCTTGCTATCTTCTGGCTTAACGCCGTCTCCGTCTAAGACGTGGCCTAGATACAAAACTTGGGTCTTCGCCCAATCGCACTTCTTCGCATTGATCTTGAAGTTAGCTTCTCTCAGCTTCTCCAAGACCTGCCTGAGATGACTCTGATGCTSGTCGAGGGTCTTACTAAACACTAGAATGTCATCTAGATAAACTACAACGAATCTGTCTAACCACGGCCTAAACAAATCATTCATACACCGCTGAAAAGTTGCTGGCGCATTGGTTAGTCCAAAGGGCATCACTATAAACTCATAATGCCCGTACCTAGTCCGGAAGGCTGTCTTATACTGATCATCAGGGTGTACCTCTATCTGATGATATCCGGACTTTAAGTCTATCTTAGAGAAGTACTTAGGCCCCTGCACTCGATCTAAGAGATCGTCTATCCTTGGCAGTGGCTCAGCATTCTTCACTGTAATCGCATTCAGACCCCTATAGTCTATGCACATTCTCAGCTCTCCCTCTTTCTTAGGAACAAAGAGGACAGGTGCTCCGAAAGGAGACGAACTGGGCCTAATCCAACCCCTCTTGAGGAGCTCGTCTAACTGCTTGCGAAGTTCCTCTAACTCCCGTGGGGACATCCTGTATACGGCGCCCTTAGGAGTTCTACTGCCAGGCTCTATCTCAATGCGGTGCTGGATGGGCCGCGGTACTACTCCTATCGGCGGCTCGGTTAGATCCTTGAACTCTTCCAGCAGTTTGGCAATCGCAGGGTCCATCGGTTTCTCCTCCATAGGCTCAGTGATTGGCCTAACATAGGCAACAAAGACCTGTTCCTCCAATCCCTCCTTCTTCACCAGTCTGGCGAACGCGGGGGCACTAAGGCAGCAATGCGCCAAGGAATTCTCTACCCCTGACACATGGAACAGGCGGGCAGTCTTGGCCTCGCCTGACGAACTAGGGAGCCTACACTTGTGCTCCTTCAAATGGAGCGTGGCCCCGGCTGCCTCTTCCCAATCCATTCCCAGGACAATGTCAAATGGGAGGCTGTCCTCTACGAGGAGAGTCAGGGAGTGGAGGACCTTCTCCACTTTCCCATCTTTCTCCAGGCGAAAATACGCCTGGACTCCCCCTACGTAATCCTCTACAATCATAGTACGATTGTCTGCGAGGATACTAACTATGGGGTTTGTCAATTTCTGGACTTTAAGTCCCAGCTTCAACTTCTGCAGCGCTTTCCTACTAATATAGCTGCGAGTGGCCCCCGAGTCTACTAGRGCCCCGACTCTATTTCTAAAAATCTYTGTATCTAACAAAATCAGYTGCCCTTTATTCTCCTTCTTCATCTTGGCCCAGGCGGGCATCCTCTCTTTCAATTCTTCGGCCACGCCTGTGAGGGAGGTGTCTAGCGAAACTCTAACACAAGCAGTTTCGGGACAGCTGTCTAGACACCGGCTTGCAACCTCTGCCGTAGGCACATGTGGTGTGGGAGTCTCCTGCCGGCTAGCGCTATGTTCCCCACATGACCTAATGGTAAGGGCAGTTGCTACCCCTACTGGCGGCTGCCTTTTGGCCCTTGGGCAGCCGTTCGGGTCTCTCGATACTTAGGACAGTATTTGATGATATGCCCCGGGTCACCGCAGAAAATGCACTGGCCCCGGTCCAATCGTTGTTGCCATAAGGCCTGGTCCAGACCCAAAGATTCCCAAGGCCTACCCTGGGGTAGCCCTGGGTGCCATCCTCCTACCTTGTAGGGAGACCTATTCCTAGGACGGTTTTGCGGGGGACCTTGACCCCTGCCTCCCACTTGGCGGTTTCCTCCCCTGCCGCCAACCCCCTGATCGCCCTGGAACCGGCTCCCTGAGGCCCGGCCCCCTTGGCCCTGGCCTCTTCCTTGCGGCCTCCCTCCAGCCGCGACAGCAGCATAAGATCTCCCCTGGCCCATACCGCTGTCCTCCTCTAACCCCCACTCAATCTGGTCGTAGGGGATTTCGTCCACACTACCTTCGTCTAAAGTGAGCACAAGGCTATCCTTAGTCTTGACCTGCCCTGAGACAGTGCGACCCTTCCATGGTTTCCCTTTGTCCAAGTCTTTGTGCCAGAAGGTAGACACAGACGCAGACTTGGCTTCGAAAGCCACCAATTCACGACTAAGAGAATCGTACGTAGTGGCAGGGTCTTCGCTCTTTGCGAAGAAATGCCCTCGCAAGGCTTCGGGCATGGCCCGGTAAATGAGATCGACCAGTTGGGCATTTGTGACCTTATGGTCAGGGACGGCCACCAACTCATCCATCGTACCCTTGAGTGCTCTAGCACTCTTCCATTTACGAGCGTGGATGGTTTGGAGCTTATCTGAAGCCTTAACACTGCGGGCGACATCAGCAAATCGCTCGCGCAGCAGTTTCAGGAATTCGGTGAGGGAGGTAAACGAGGAGTAGGCAAYGGGATCGTCGCTACAGTTAGCGGCACGAACCAAGGACCTTGCAAAACTGGCGGCCTCATCTTTAAGCGCGTGGATCGCAATCAAGACCTGYTGATCCGGGGAGACCTGTTGCAAATGCACATAGGTCTTGACGTTGGCCTCCCAGTTATCAAAGTTCTCTTCCCTCTTCCCACTGTAGGAATCCGGGAATTTGACCTTGATCGGCTCTCTACATGGCGGGCGTGGTTCCTCTTCCTTGGGGGCTGCCGCCTTGTCTTGTCGAGGCGATGACCCACCTCGGCCCCAACGGCGCCTACCAGCTCACGAGCAAAGTCCCTAAAGCCCAATCGTATCGAGCGCACAGCTATATCTTGACTCCTGCTGAAGTCATAGTGGTCTGCCTGGACTTGTGCCAGGCATGCGATGCTTCGAGCCATGACTCGCATCTGATTCGGGAAATCGGGCTGGGCGGCTAATTGCTGTTCTATCGTTTTCACTTCCTCTAATGCTTCCGCCGCCTCTGCTGCCTTGTCAACTCTCCTCTTTTTCTCCCTCATCACCGCTAACTTCCACTCCATCCTCTTCTCATCTTCCAACGCTTGGCGTCTAAGGGGGTCTTTCTCTGCATCCCAAGCCCTCATGGCAGCTTCTTGCTGATCCTGCGGGATATACATACTAACCTCTTCCTCTTCTCCCACAGTCAGGTTGGCAACCCACTCGGATATTCTCTTCTCCAGGTTCCCACCATTACCGCTACTGGGCTGCCCACTACTCTTTTGCAGTGGCGGACCTGCCTCTTCTTCATCCATCTCCTTCAGCTTCTCTTCTTCTTCCCTTTTCAACTTCTCTTTCTCCCTGGCCATCTCTTCTTCCATCTTCTTTAATTTGGCCGCCTGCTCCTCCTTCAAGGCCTTCTTCTTGGCCTCCTTCTCCTTCTTCTCCTGCAGAATGGCGGCCATCTTCTCCTCCTCCTCCTTCGTGTAAGGGGTGGTGGAAGTGCCACCACGAGTGGGCCCTACTCCACACGCAAAGGTGGGCCAGAAACCCAGCGGGAAGAGGAGACGCCAGAGGGTCCCCCAGAGGGAGAACCCAACAAGTAGCCCATACATCGGATAGTCATCCATCGTGGTGTTGGTGCACGACAGGGGTCCCACTCCTCACCACGTAGACCTACCCGGACACACTGACCTACTAACTGACTCCCTAAAGACCACAGGGTAGGGCCCTGTCAACTATGGTCACTACTAACCCAAGACTACTCTAAGGCTGTCACTACAGGACCGGCAGCTGATCAGGAGGCATTTAAGGAGATCCCCCGTAACTCCTCAAGAATTCTTTAACGTCGCAGACAGGACGACGTGATCAGCTTGGTCCTTCCTGGCGATTTCAGCCCGCAACTCAGCCGTTCCGGCCTACTGTGCCACACCGAGCAGCCCGCCGGTCTGTACCGGTCCTTGGAGGGGTTCGTATCCCTCGGGACAGTCGAGTCGTCAGACACAGATCATCAGCC
>BFEA01000256.1:109268-120596 GCA_003427395.1 Chara braunii
CACACACACACACACACACACACACACACACACACACACACACACACACACACACACACTCAGTTTTAGGTATGTTTGTTTTTCCTCTTTAACTTATTGTTTCTAAGTACTTTTTGTGTCTCTAGCCGAGCACCCTCTAGCAGTGCTAAACAGTCGGTGGTTCCTCGTTTGGAGTGCCAACTGCACTCTTAGGGGGCCCGCTCGGTTCGGGATGTCTGTGTTGCCTGTCGGTGATGACGGATGGTCGTCGGAGTGTCCCCCTGGCTCAGCGGGTGGTGGGAACCAACAGTCTGCCGGGTTCTATCGTGATGTGAGTAGGTCATGTGCTGCTTTGCTCCGTGTTGGATGTGTAGACTGTCTTGTCTGCGCTCTGCCGCGGTCTTGCTGCCCATGCCGCTTGCTTTGCAGGTTGTCCTCGCTGCTCTGCTGCCTTGCCGCCTACCCGCGGGTCGTGCCTCCCGTGTCTTTTGCTCCCGTGCCTTGTGGCGGTGCCTCCCGCTTCGCTGCACGGTTGCTGAGCTGCTTGTCCATGTGCCCTGTCGGCCTTCAGTGTCCTTTGCGTGCATGCCTTGTACTTTGGTTGCCTTGTTGGTGGTGCCTTGTGCTTCACTGCACGGTTACCGAGCTGCTCGTCTGCTTGCCCTGTTGGCCTTCCGCGTCCTTTACTTGCTTGCGTGTGTACCATGGTTTCCATGGGGTACATGGTGAGTACACCATGAGATATATTAAATACACACACACACACGCACACACACACACACACACAACCTTGCATCTTCTATTATAATGCCCTTTCTTTTGTTTATGGATAGTTTGTGATGATACGAGAGAGAGAGAGAGAGAGAGAGAGAGAGAGAGAGAGAGAGAGAGAGAGAGAGAGAGAGAGAGAGAGAGAGAGAGAGAGAGAGAGAGTTTGGGGATTTTGACAGCACACACACACAATATGCTTGCCAGCCGTCTGCATGTTTTTTTTCTGAGTGCATACTCACAGTAGCACTTTTCCGCAAAATTCCGGGATGTATATGATCGCTTTTCCGACCTGGCCAAGATGCACCTAACCGCCATCACGTCCACAGAGAAGTGGAAAAACTCCCTAGTGCAAGTACGCCCTCACACTACTACCTTAGTGGCCAAAACACAACCACCGGTCATTATAGCTGTGTATTTAGGGCACCCTTCAGGTCAGATACAGAGATAATGACGGGGCTAAAATTGTGTTCAGGGGAACAAGTTAGTTTGCACTTTGTTGGATGTATCTGACCACATTGGTGCTCACGACTGGCCATGGATTTTTTTTTTTTTCCCATCTTCAAGTTGCGAGTTGCATTTAAAAAAATGCCCTAATTTTCTTCTTTCAATGAATATGGCCATGTTGTATCTCACCTGTTTTCCAGGCACATCAATTCTATCATGCAGTTAAACAGGGAGGGCAGCCTTTCCTGACGGCCGCAGACGTCAGACGCTTCATGAGGATCAACCGCGGAGATCGATCAGACGAGTATGCAGCGGTGCTGATCGATGCCATGGACACTTTCTTTGGAAGGGGAACATGTATCTCTGGAAGACTTCACATCATTTCTTCTACAACTTGCACAAGACCACGACAAAAAGTTCAAAAAACACTAGAAGTCTACTAGAAGAAATACTTTTCGTTTCTTTTCGAATCTTTCAGGTTATATATATCGTCACAAATAGAACTGCCCGGTAAACCGTAGGCAGAGAGAGAGAAGAGGACAACAAACGAGACCTTTCTTTCGGTTTTCCCACTTCCCCTCCCTCCCCTTTTTCACGTGCAAATGCTTTTTTTTTTTTTTTTGTCTGTTCTTTTTCTAATTCCTTTCCCATTTTGATCTTTTTGAAGTTTGAACCATTTTCTTTTTGTTTCTCCTTCTGTTTTCCCTCTCCCATTATGATCTTTTAAACCACCACTACCCCCGACGTTCAAAAGCCAGGGGGACCGGTAGGCCAATTTTCACAATATTTCAATAAAATTGGATTGTTTGGATTTTGGTCTATGATGGTCTTTTTATTGATTTTAACTATTGGTTTTGTTTATGAATGGAAGAAGGGCGCTTTAGATTGGGAATAACACATTTGGGTAATTAGCTCAGTTGGTAGAGAGCCAGGGGTTCAAGTCTGTTATTACCCAGATGGGAAAATAGCTTAGTTGGTTAGAGTGCTGGCCTGCCACGCCAGAAGTCGCGGGTTCAAATCCCGTTTTTCCCGGGAGGTATGGCTGAGTGGCTGAAGGCATTGGTTGACTGTTGGCCTACCGGTAGTACAGTGTGGGGCGCGTTTAATTGTTGCAAAAACAAACACACACACACACACACACACACACACACACACACACACACACACACACACACACACACACACACACACACACACACAGAGGACAGGACCTAGGGGAAAGCCATGAAGGTGGTGTGCTCACACAAATGCTTCCGGGAATGTATCTGCCCACAATCATTGCTAGTTTCGTTTTTCATTTTTTTGTGTTTTGTTTTTCTCGTCTGCGAACCAAAGCACAGTTGAAAGGGAAGGACGTCGGGGAAAGCCACCAAGGTGGCGTGCTCACAGAAGTGCTTCTAGGAATGCACCTGCCCCAAATCATAGCTAGTTCCTTTTTTTTTTTTTTTTTCAATTTTTGTGTTTTTTTTTTTTTTTTTTTTTTTCCTTCGAATCTAGCTGTATGTAGTGTCCTGCCAACTAGAGGCAGGGCGCTTTCCACGGACAGCTGACACGCACTTTCCATGGACAACTGACTCTCACGTATACTCAAAAATGAAAAAAACAACAACAAAAGCAACCACTCTTTGGTCCTAAAAGCAGCTGACATAAGTTGATTTGTGAGAAAAAAAAAAAAAAAAAAAAAAAAAAAAAAAAAAAAAAAAAAAAAAAAAAAAAAAAAAAAAAAAAAAAAAAAAGCACCTGACATGCACTTTCCACGTATCCAGCTGCTTCTAGGCCGAAAGAGTCGTTGCTTTTGTTGTATTGTTTTTCGTTTTTCTTTTAAAATTTTTGTACTGCCGTGTTTGACTGATTGTTGTAGCCCTCCCGTTCTGTTTTTCTTTTGTACTGGCATTTGATTGTTGGCGTGATTTACCGATTTGATATTCTCCACACGTACTGAAAAAAAAAGGAAAAAGAAAACCAACCACCAACGGACTTTTTCTTTTTCTTTTGTCTTCGTTTTTTCCCCTCTCTGGCAAGTGGTCGCCGACCCGCCTCCATTTCCGGCCCTAACTCCCTGGAAAGCCGACTTTAGGTTGTCGGGGGGAGTGGTGGCTTAACAGCACAGCGCACATCACCTCACTGATCAAGAGATTCCCAGCTCTTAAAAGGAAGAAAAAAAAGGTGTGGAAGGTGAAGGGGAGGAGGAGGGGGAGGGGGAGGGGGGGGGGGAGGGGGAGGGAAAAGGGAGGGGTAATGGAGGGAAGAGAGGGTGAGCAACCTCACACCACCAGTAGCGGGTCCATAGGGCATGTCAGATTGGATTGGTGAAGGCTGGATCTGGTATACCACAAACCATTTTGTCGAGCAGATGGCCTCGCCGCATCACTCACCAAATGCACAAAAAACAAAATTTATGACGATGCATCTCTCCACGTTCTACGTGAAGGTTCACCCTCCCTTTGCAGATTCGGTGAGCGGTGCGGCGAGGCCCATAGAGTACTGCAATTGGCTTTTTGCTTGTCGTGTCATCACCTGGAGCTTGTCAAGCCACTGAGGTACACACCATTACAACAGCACTCGCCTCGCGCGCGAGAGCTCGCATTGCGCATGTCCTGGAGGCTGGAACCCTGCATGTAGTTGGGCTAACAACTTAACATTATGTGCACATATTAGCCCAACTTAACATTACGTGCACATATCATTGCGCATGTCTCGGAACCCTACATATTAGTGCTAACACACACTTGTGGCCCCGATAGATATGTTGCATTAGACCCCCTTTAAATTTGAAGTAAGGCTAGGGTTCTGATTTGTATATTCTGCAAAATACAAAGAAAAATGAAACAGTTTGTGAAGGCGTTTGCGCCTGTGGCACGCGCTGTGTGCAACATTCCCACACCCACCCAACCCCTCCAGTTCAGTCAGTAGACTCAGTACTGGTAACCAAAGAGAACAGGTAGGCTGCTAAGGCTGGAAAATGGGCCCTGTGCGACTCGACCAGACAATTTCTTCCACTTATTCTGGGTTGATCTTTTTTTTTTTTTAGGTCGTTATGGTCCTGGCTCCATTATCAGTTCCATTCAGAGGAAGGGGGGAGGAAGAAGAGGGGGGGGGGGGGGGAGGAGGGGAGCCTCAGTCCGGTTGCTTTTCGATCGACAAGTCAAAACTTTTACAAAGCATACACACTTACACATCCTTCCGTTCGGGTGGGGGACCCCTGAAAACAGTGAAAAGTGTATTGATTACTCCACATCTGGAGGATCGACTGTGAGCCTGCCATTTTTGGCTTGATTTGAA
This sequence comes from Chara braunii, assembly GCA_003427395.1. Lineage (NCBI taxonomy): Eukaryota > Viridiplantae > Streptophyta > Charophyceae > Charales > Characeae > Chara > Chara braunii. The sequence continues at coordinate 113,745 of BFEA01000256.1, forward strand.
GTTCATCATACTGAATGAAAATTACAGGAATATACAATGCCCCATCCTCCTAATTTCTATCTAATCCCAGTCAATCTTGGGCAGATTATAAACTGTGCATCCCTACTTTGCATGAATTACTCTAAGATTTATTTATTATTTATTGTGACTGAAAGGACCAAACAATCCTCTGTCAAGTTGTGTAAAGTTATAACCCCCTAAACCTGATACCCCCTTAATCCTAAACCCTAAACCCTGAATCCTAAAACCCTGCATATCCCTAAAGGGCCTAAACACTACCCCCCTAAATCCTGCAAACATAAAATCTGAACCCTAAGCCCTCCAATCATAAATCCTAAACACTACCCCCCTAAACCCTGCAACCATAAAATCTGAGCCCTAATCCCTGCAATCATAAATCCTAAACCCTAAACCCTAAGCCCTGAGGGCTAAATCCTAAGCCCTGCAACTCTAAACGATAAGCCTTAAAACCCTAACCCCTAAACCCTAAACGTTAAACCCTGAAATCTAAATCCTGCGAACCTAAGCGTTAAACCTTAAACCTTGAACCCGAAAACCTTAAACCCGAAAACCTTAAACCCGAAAACCTTAAACCCTAAACCTTAAACCCTAAAACCTTAAACCCTAAAACCTTAAACCCTAAACTCTGCAACCCTAAACTCTAGAGTCTAAACCATATAGTGTGTTCTTTAAGCTATGGATAAGTAAGTGGCTTTGGAATACACCCCTCAATGCCCTCATTGCACGCCTGCCAAGCACAGGGATAGCAGCCAACTGACAAGACTGACCAACTGCAAGGCTATACATCTACTGAAGCCATCTCCACTTAACTACCTATACACATGCAACAGCTCCAGGTACCAATATGCTGCTCCATTTCTGATACACAATCTGGCATTTTACACTCGTGTCCCTGCTCGACACACAACAAGATGGTGGCCACAACAACACACTCTGTTTGGAAAATCTCTCTCTCTCTCTCTCTCTCTCTCTCTCTCTCTCTCTCTCTCTCTCTCTCTCTGTGTGTGTGTGTGTGTGTGTGTGTGTGTGTGTGTGTGTGTGTGTGTGTGTGTGTGTGTGTGTGTGTGTGTGTGTGTGTGTGTGTGTGTGTGTGTGTGTGTGCTTGTATAATTTCTGCTCACTGAAATGCTTTTCTATTCGTGCACAAGAGAGGGGTGGAAATGGGGTCTGGATAGAGGCTCAAAACAAATGGACGCTCACGGTGGAACCAGACGGCTTATCTGCAGCTGTACGTGTGTGTTGCGTACCAAAGCGCCGGTACATCCTGACGATCCGCCGGCTAAGCAGCGGGCAGCCGAGCTTTGGATGAGCGTGCCCGCCTGCACCAGATTAAATTAATTTAGGATCGAAGAACTCTCAAAGACATCCACACAGAAAGGTGTCGTGCACTGGTGGTTTAACCAGCCAGCCAGGACGGACCTGGTGCAGCTCAATGAACTGCACTTGCCTGACATGGACCTGGTACAGCTCAATGGTTTAGAGTTTAGAGTTGCAGGGTTTAGGGATCTGCACCAGGTTTAACCAGCTCAATGAGCTGTCCACAGAAGGGTGTCATGCACTGTACCAGGTTTAACCAGCCAGCCCAGGATGACCAGGCTGCCGTCCTGGCTGGCCGTTAAACCCGGTTTAACCAGCTGACTGGCTGTTAAACCTGGTTTAACCAGGGGCTGGCTATTAAACCTGGTTTAACCAGCACGGACGTACAGCTCAATCATTAACCAACTCCTGAGCTGGCACAGCTCAATGAACTGCACTTGCCTGACACCCCAGCAATATTTCCGATGCCGAAAAGGAATTCGATCGATACCGTGCATGTTACACCGCCGCCCGATAACGTGCAATTACAGCGCCGACTCCCCAACCACGCACGAATTGTAATCACATCTGCTGTTTGCAACTTTGCAACGAATTGCACTGCACGTCAATAAATGTACGGAAAGATCCGCCACGGAACCGCAGCGCAATACTCCTCCCAGACGTCTTTGTACTTGGCTTGGCACTTCTTTTCGTCGCGCAGATCCCTTGAAATCAGGAGAATGAAGAGATAGATTGGGTACATATACGGAATTATAGAGCTGCAAATCCATATCACATTAACCACAGCGAAACCACAGGGATTATTACTAGTACAAACTAGTAGAAAGTTACTAGAAAGTCGCTAGAAAGTTAGTAGAAAGTTAGTAGAAAGTTAGTAGAAAGTTAGTAGAAATTTACTAGAAAGTTAGTACGAACCCGTGGTCAGAAAAATAAATGAAATCTTGGTGAGCACCGAGCAGCACTGAATATGCAGAAATGACACAAAACGACAATAACAATTGAGAGGATAAGAAGTTGTTAAGTAACTCGCACAAGTGGCTCTTCAGGACATCCCTTCAAATACATAATTTAACATATAATATAATAAAATTTAATAAAAATTATTAATTATAAATAATAAATAAATAAGTAACTTGTTAAAGAAACAAGAGATGGATGGTAGACCTCGGTAAACATTTTTATAGGGTAATTTAATGTCAGCACGCCCTTCCCCATTCTCTCTCCCCCCCATCCTGTTTCTGACCAGACCAGTTTAGAATTTTAAATTTAAATGCTAAAAATAATAAAAAAAAGAAAATACCCAAAATAAATTACTAATAAACTCCTAGTAATCCATGACTTTCTGAGTTTTACTATTAATCATGGCTACGCCGGACCCGGAACCGGACATGGGGGATCCGGACGGTCCGGAAGTCTGGACATTTCCGGACGGTCCGGAATTCCGGACATTTCCGGACCTCCGGACATGGGGGATCCGGACGGTCCGGAAGTCTGGACAGGTCCGGAAATGTCCGGACCATTAAAAAAAAAAAAAAAAAAATCCGAAAAAAAAGTACGTTATGCAGAATAACAATGCAAACCACTTTTGCCTCACAGTCATGTCAGAATTCCTAACCAAACTTGAGTTAAAAGTCAAAAACTATAAAAAAGCTTAAAAAGAGACTTTATAAACTAATAAAAGGTAATGAATTATTAATAATTAAAAAATTGGGGTGTCTAATAAATTACTATAGAGAGAGAGCATGTCCGGACCCCCCAAAAAGCATAAACGGGCCTGAAAAACCCCCAAAACAATTTTGGGGGGCTTGGCTCCTCAATGGGGAAGGGTCCTGGACCTTTTTTTTTTTTCTCGAAATTTGCCAGTTCTGGACCTTCCAGACCGGACGTCTGGATTCCGGACTGAATCCAGACCGTACGGACGACGGTCCGGACTTCCGGATCGTAGCCATGTTATTAATTATGTTGCAACTTTCAACAGTTTCAACTTTTTAAAGTTAAAAAAATTTAACTCTTAAAGTTCTGTAACAAAAAGAGTAAAAAAAAAAAACAAATGTTGCACAGCTCAACTCTGTCCATGATTACGTGAAAACATTGAAAAGGGAAAAAAAAAAAAAAAAGCAAAAGGATATACCCGAAAAAAAAAAGAAAGAATGCCATGGTGTTGTTTAACTCATTCTTAGTTCACCAAACACTTCGAAAATTTTGTACCCCCCTCAAAATTTAATTCATAAAAATTGACCCACTTTCCTTTACTTAAAAAACAATAAATAGTAATAGACTAATAGTGTTATTTCAACTTATTTGAATGTTGAACTTCATTTCCCATTTCCTTTACTTCCTTTTTTTTTTTTTAATAATACAAAGAAGACGTAGATATACTCATATAGCCGTGAACCGGGCCGGCGTCCCTCAGACATCATTTGCTGCGGCCAAACCTATCCGAACCACAGCCCAAATCAACAATCACAAACAAATCCCCAGGTTTCAACTCTATACCCTAATTAGCGGTAATTGATGCCTTTAACCCTAAAGCAAAGGAGCAAACCAGCGTAAACTATTCCCTTCTCAGTCCATGAATCAAACAAATAGGGAAAAAAAAGAAAGATGGAATCAAGTTTTAAATTTTATTTTTTTTCCACAACTTTTCGGCCCTGTTCCAACCCCACCATGTTTTAGTATCTGCTCCTTTTTTTTTTTCTGTGCAGGGTGACTCAGTGAGCACGGGAAAAGAAAGAAGATATTGAAATAAAAATTGAATTTAAATGAATAATAGTTTAATAAGCTACCAGAGTGGCCCGGGGGAACTGGCCCGGCTGGGCCCTATATATATATATACACACAGGGTTACCAGCCCGTACGTACGGCGGCTCCCGGGCGGACCTCAGTACGTTCGGGTGTTCAGGCTGCCGTTCGGGGTGAAGGGGCTTGGACCCCGCCACAAATTATCTCCGTGCCTAAAAATACATATTTTTTTTTTCTGAAGTTTTTTTTCGTGAGTTCTCTATGATGTGGGGTACATGCCTATAAATTTTGAAGTCATTTTGCTAGGCCAAAACAAAATTACAAATCTCCAAAGATGGAGATGTCAAAACCTGCTCGCCTGCTCACTATTTTGTTTTTTTCACTTTTTACTTGTTGTTTTCACTTGATTTGGGGCCTAAACATTTTTTTTTTTTTTTGAAACTTTTTGCATGAGTTTTGTATTATGTGAAGTACACATCTGTAAATTTGCAGTGCATTTCGCTATAGGGGAAAAAAATGAAAAATCGCCAAAGATAGCAGTGTCGAAAACGGGCTTGCTCACTCACTAATTTTAATTCTCTAATTTCTTTTTTTATTTTTTTATTTTTTTCTTATTTTTTTATTAGTATTATTTTCCGTATTCTATTTTTATTTCAAATTTGGTAAGGAATTTGGATGTAATGCTCAGGCAAATGTTGTTTATTTTATTTTTCTGCATAACATACGTTTTTTTTTTCAGTTTTGTTTGATTTTTTTTTTTTTTTTTTTTTTTTTTGTCGCACGCCCGAACGGCCGAACGCATCCCCAGGGGGTCCCGTACATTCGGGCGTTCGGCCCGTCCCGAATGCCGACCACCCTGTATATATATCGTCACAAATAGATATATATATCGTCACAAACAGAACTTCCCGGTAAACCGTAGGCAGAGAGAGAGAAGAGGACAACAAACGAGGGGCTGTGATATATATTGTCACAAAGTTATCAGAGCGCCAAAGCGAAAAAAAAAAGAAAAAAAACTAGGCTAACAGAGTGGCCCGGGGTGGCCCGGGGTCACTTGCCCGGCCGGGCCAATAAATAAATAAATAAATATTTTTGAAATTTATTCTTCATTTTAAATTTGGTGAAGAACTTCGTTGTAACCCTGAGGCAAAAGTTGTTCAGTTTATTTTTCTGCATAACATAGTTTTTTTTTGGATCTTTTGGAAGTTTTTTTTTTTTTTTTTTTTTGCTGGGACCTTCCTTGGTCCTTGCACGAGCTGGCCACCCGGAACCCGGGCGGCCCGGCTGGTAGCCTAGAAAAAAAAAGAAAGACAAAGAAAAAAAAGAAAAAAAAATAAAAAAAATAAAAAAGAACACAATAACAACAAAACAACAACAACAACAAAAGGAAACAATATATACATATTTTTAATCTTTTTTTTTTTTTAATTGGTAAAGAATTTCGACGTGACACTGAGGATAACGTCGTTCAATGTTCACTTTATTTTTGTGCATCACACTGCTCACAGTGATCACATAGTTTTTTTTTCAGACTTTTTCTAGGCTGCCAGAGTGGTCCGGGACAACCTGCCCCGCCGGGGCTAATAAAAAATAAAAATAAAAATAAATAATAAAAAAACAGTTTTTAACTTTATTTTCTATATTTTATTTGGCAAAGAATTTCGATGTGACCCTGAGGCAAAAGTCGTTTACTAACTTAACTTTATTTTTCTGCATAACATAGTGCATTGAGCCTCACTGCTCGTCACCTTGAGCACACACACACACACACACACACACACACACAATGAGAGATCAGAGATGCCAAGTCCAGATATGCGGAGCTACAGCGCTGGGTTCAGCAACCCAATACCAGCATCCTCATCTAAGGTAGGTGACTCTCTTCTCTCTCCTCTCTGTCCCTCTTCTCTGTCCCACTTCTCTCTCTCTCTCTCTCTCTCTCTCTCTCTCTCTCTCTCTCTCTCTACTTCGAGATCTTGACTCTGAATACATCCGCTGCTACTCAGCTCTATCCCCTATCGCGCTAGCTGCGCGGCTATGGCCGCCTTCCCTTCTCCCCGCACAGCGCTGCCCCTCGTGGGCTCCAGTGCTAGCTACCTGCAGACAGCGCACAAGTGCCAGCAGCAGTTCCACACTTCTGGCGAATGAGCCATCTGTCCAAAATTTGGTAGGGCAGTCCTTATATTGACTTGGACTGAGCCCACGAGGCCTTGGACTCGTCCCACCCTCTGCTTCCTTTGGCTTGACTTGGGCCCGGTACCACATAATGCCCACGGCCTGGTTGCTTCAGAATGTCGAGGCCTGGTACCTCCCCTAATGTCCCTTGGTGTGGTGGTGCTTGGGCCCGTGAGTCACAAGTTTCAGATGTGGGACGCGACTCTCTACCCATGAGACATGACCTTTGCCTGTAGATTGTGCCTTTTGATTTCGAGATGTGACTCTTGCCTGTGGGACACGACTTTTGCCTGGGGAAGTGTCCTTTGCCTGCGCTGTGGGATGTCACCTTTTATCGTGAGACGTGACTTCTGCATTTGGAATGCAACCTTTGGCCCTGGGGTGTGACCGCTGACCGGGTGCCTGTTGGACTCGGCCTCTGGCCCTCTGGGGGAACCCGACTCAGCCTTCCTGGAACTGGCCGACTTCGCCTCCTTTAGCCTGGGAACTTGGCCCTGAGATTCGAATTTGCGGTCTGCATCGTGGAATGCCTTTCAACAGTTTTTTTTCAGATTTTTGATCATTTTTCTCGATTTTTTTTTTTTTTTTTTTTTTTTT
>BFEA01000256.1:164912-186407 GCA_003427395.1 Chara braunii
CACACACACACACACACACACACACACACACACACACATTTGGAATCCCCTCGCTAATCTCGTCGTCAGGCGAATCTCTACCGCCGCCATCTGAGTCGGGGTCATCCTCCGAGACTTGCAGTTTGGGGGCCTGCCACGACCACGTTCCGACTTTGGTGGAGCTTTGTGCCCCGTCTTCTCCTTGTTGGGCCTCCCGCGGCGGCGACGTGGTGCGGGGACTTATTCACCGGAGCCTTCCTCTTTCGGCCCGCCCTGCTTTTCCAGATGTTGTTGTGTTGGGCATCGTCAGTCTGTGCTGGGTACGGGGGTCTGCCGGAGTGGACCGCTGCTCCTCTCACCGTTGATCCGAGTTTTTCTCGCTGCTCCGCAGCCACAGCCTGCTGGTCCTCCTGCGGCTCTTGCGGTGCAGGCTGCTGCAGTGCCGGTGGGCGGGGTCTTCGTGCGTAAACTGTTGGTGGTGCTGGTTGCTGCAGTTCCTCTCCGTCTTGCTGCTGAGTTTCTTCCACATCCTCCTTCATATCACCCCCCTCTCGCGGCAAACTTTTCTCTCCTTCTTGCTGCACTTTTTTTTCTCCAAGTGCTTCAATATCCACTCCCGCATGCTGCAAACTCCCTTCATGTTCTGCACGCACGGCAGCCTCATTTACCTCCATGGTGTCCACCCTTTCGTCAATTTCATCACTATGCTGCTCCTCATGTTGGCTGACCTGTTTGCTTTGTCTCTCTCTCTCCTTCCGGGTGGGGACAGCAGCACGGCGAGCCTCCTCCTCACACATCCGGAACCAAAGCGGCATCCCTATCTGCCATAGCCTTGGCCCGAGCTGCTTCCTCCTCGTCTGCATTAGGCGTAGGGTGCGCCAAGAACTCGATATCAGTGTCCAGTCTGTCGATGGCTTCGGAAGGCAGCACCTATGCCTCCCTCTCTCGCCTCCTAAGCCTCTGACCGGCGTACGTAGTGGCTGGCACCGCCGACTTGCCCCCCAACTTGAAATCCGAGTCCTCCCCAATGCCATCCTCACCGTCACTCTCCTCGGAAGTGGACTCGTTCCAACACTTCCCCTTCCACACGAGATCCTCAAGATCGCTGCTCCCACTTGAGTCGTCATCCAGCAGGCTCTTCGGAATTCGGTCTTTTGGAGTCTTCTTCAGTCTCTTTTGCCTCTTTTCCTCCTCGATATTGTCCGCTGTCTCATCCTCTGTGGCGTCCTCGACAGCCCCATCTTCCGCTGCCGGCTCCATCAACGGCTCGAAGAAGGATCCCCACACATCGACATAGTCATTGTCCTTGCTATTTGGAACACGCAGCAACTGCATGTTCCAGTGAATGTAAACCAGCTCCTCCAAGGACTCTGGCGAGAGACTGTTTCTGCGCTTTGAATGGACGAAGTCCATCGACGCCCAGTTCTGCTCCGCGGATGTCGCCGTGCTCCACATTCCCAACACGTTGATGGCGATCTGCTGCAAATGTGGAACATCCCCACCGTACAAGGTCCACCAGTCCGCAGGCGTACATCGCATTGCTTGCTTGATGGCAACTGGTGTCCACATGTGTTCATCTATCCTGACTTCCCCTTCCACAGGCTCTCTCAAAAACTCGTACAGATGATCCCACATGTCCATGTGCAGCTTCAAATCCCACTCCGCTCCGATCTGCCTGCAGAAGAAGCGCATTGCGTTTTGCACGAGGGCGCTGTCCGGATCGTTGAGCCAACCTGAATCTCTCCTCCGTGGATCCAACAAAAACGCAGCTGCATGAACCGGCTGCCGCATCATCTGCACGCGGTCTTTGACCTTGTCCATCACATCCTCCCTCTCCTTCTTCGTGAGTACGACTTTTGCTAATTTCCTTGCAATGAGATCGTCAAACTCCGCAAGGTTGGTGGGAGAAACTCCTTCCCTGTCCATCCTTGCCACAATTTTCCTGACTATGACCCACCAACTATCTGACCTCAAAGTGTAGTAGACAAGGTGGGCTTTTTTCTGCAGCTTCTCTCCCGACCATCTCAATGCCCGCCACTTTGTTGCACAACCTCCGTCCACCATCTCATTCAACACTTTCTCCGTGTCCGCCAGCCTCTGTAGCATCTGGTACACCGACCCGAACCGGACCTCTGTCGGGCGCAACAATGACAACGAGTCATTGAAGGACATCATGAGACCGTGCGTGGCGTGATGGTTCCTCATGAACTTCACGATCGTGTTCGCCGTCTTCACTGTGTCCTTCACCCAAAGCTGTCTTCACTGTGTCCTTCCCCCAAGGCAAACTGCTGAGGTCCTTCACCCAAGGCAAACTGCTGAGGTCCTTCAACAACAGACTGCAGCAATGCACTCCACATGACATCCACAATATCCTTGCAACTTCTCTGTCGGTCCGCCTCTCCAAGATCTGCGCCGCCTTCTTGTTGACCTCAGCGTTGCCTGTGCAGATCGCGTTGTTCCGTTTGAGCCCGATCTCCCACATCACCTGCTCCCACAACTTCGCCAATGCTGCTGCGTTTTTCTTCCTCCCAGTCATGTAAACCGTGGTCACCAAAACTGCTCCTTTCTACCCCGCTGCTAGGAAATTCATGACCGACCGGTTCTTGCGATCTGTCGATCCTTCTGTGATGAATGTGCAACCGATTTTGTCCCAAAAAGCAGTCAAGGGGTTGATTGACTTCTGGACCTTCAGGAAGATGTAGTCCAACATGACAGTCCGCATATGCTTGTAGGTAGGCAAATTCACCTTCGGCTTTGCATTGGCAACCTCCAAGTAAGCGTCGTGAAGAGCCTGCGTGGTGTCGAAGTTCAAGAAGTTGAAAGCAATTCCAACCCTGAAAATTGCTTCCGCCCACGCAATGTCCAACTTCTTTTGTGCATCGTTGTCAATCCACTTTCTTATTGTGGTTTGCGTCTTCGCCAGCACAGCACGGGCCGCCCCTCCACCGGTGCCATCATCACCCTTCACTGCAGCTTCATCATCTGTTGTTGCGATCGATGCAGCAAATTGTGGAACAGACCGTCCTCAAACAGGCAGAGGCACGGCCAAAACGAAGGATCATCCGCATTTGACGCATCCTCCGCAGCCTCTTCGCCCCCCTCTGCGCCCCTGGCGAGTCCTCTGAAGTTTTGCAGCAAGTACCGGGTGTTCTTGTCTTTGGGGTTGACCTTGCCTCCCTGAGTAACAAGCTCGTCCACAATCTCCCCTGTCCGAAAAGGACACGGCTTCTGCACTTTCAAGAAATGCTTCACTGCCTTTGTTGATGAGCCCCTGAACCCCTTGGAACAAAGGCGACACTTCAGCCAATACTCCCCACATCCTGTTGGGACTGCCTCCTGTCCCTATTCGACCCACTTCCAAACTGCATTCTTCTTCAACAGCTTTTTATGCTCGTTCTCGTCCTTAGCTTGAAAGAGATCAGGATCAGTGCCAGGTGTTGCTTCCTTGTTGATGGCCGTCGTTGTTGACTGCGCTGACTTGCTTGACGAAGGCTTGTCGGAAACAGCCTGCACTTGCTCTTTCCCCTTGCCTGCATCGGTGCTGCCTAGCCTGTGTCTCGTCGGCCCAGGCCCGCCACTGTCGTCACCCACCATGATGTCTCCCGCGGTGATGTGGGAAAATAAAAGGCTAATGGAGGAGGACGAGAAGAAGATGACGAAAAAGAGGGAGGAGAAGAGTAGGACGAGGAGGTAGAGGAAGAAGAAGAAGACGAAGTATGCAAGGAAGATGAAGCAGCTTTGGGAAAAAAAAAAACAAAAAAAAACGGCTATGGCTAACAGAGGACGAGGAGAAGAAAATGAGGAGGAGGAGGGAGGAGAAGAAGAAGACGAAGAAGAGGGAGGAGAAGAAGAGGAGGAGGAGGAGGAGGAAGCAGCTTTGGGAAAAAAAAAAACAAAAAAAAACGGCTATGGCTAACAGAGGACGAGGAGAAGAAAATGAGGAGGAGGAGGGAGGAGAAGAAGAAGACGAAGAAGAGGGAGGAGAAGAAGAGGAGGAGGAGGAGGAGGAGGAAGAAAACGACGAAGAAGAGGGGAGAGAAGATGAGGAGGAGAGGAAGAAGAAAAAGAAGAAGAAGAAGAAGAAGAAGAAGAAGAAGAAGAAAAAAAAAAAGAACGCAAGGGATTTGAACAGCACCTGAGGAAAAAAAAAAAAAAAAAAAAAAAAAAAAAAAAAAAAAAAAAAAAAAAAACAACGACTATGGCTAACGGACGAGGAGGAGACGAAGAGGAGGAGGAGGAGGAGGGAGAAGAAGAAGAAGATGACGAAGAAGAGGAGGAGGAGGAGGAGGAGGGAGAAGAAGAAGATGACGAAGAAGAGGGAGGAAAAGAAGAAGAAGAGGAGGAGGAGGAGGAGGAGGAGGAAGAAAATGACAAAGAAGAGGGGAGAGAAGAAAAGGAGGAGGAGGAGGAGGGAGAAGAAGAAGAAGAAGACGAAGACGAAGAAGAAGAAGAAGAAGAAGAAGAAGAAGAAGAAGAAGAAGAATAGTGAAAACAGGGGCCTTGAGGCAGCAACGAAAAAAAAAATAAAAAATTTAACGGGTATGGATAACGGAGGAGGAGGAGAAGAAGAGGAGGATGAGGAGGAGGAAGAAGAAGAAGAAGATGACGAAGAAGAGGGAGGAGAATAAGAAGAGGTGGAGGAGGAGCAAGAGGCGGAAGAAGAAGAAGAACGCAAGCCGATGGCTAAGAGAGGAGGACGAGAAGAGGAGGAGGAGGTAGAAGAAGAAGAAGAAGAAGAAGAAGAAGAAGAAGAAGAAGAAGAAGAAGAAGAAGAAGAAGAAGAAAAAACAAACCTGGGGGCATCATGGAGTGGNGGGGGGGGGGGGGGGGGGCGATGGCGTGGCTAGCTGGCGGAGGCGACGATGGCGATGCTGCACCACACGGAGACCTACCGACGATGGCGCGGCTGGCTGTCAGAGGCAACAACGGAGCGGTTGCACAAACTGTGGGCGGGGTTGAACGTGCAATGTGTTTTCCCCCGCTGCGCGATCGKTTTCCCGCCACAACAGATTCAAAACAGTGGCCGATCTTTGCCGCTGATCTGCGACGATTGGCGACCAAGATTGGCCACTTTTTGGACTTCAAAAATGCAGGCCTACAGGACACGGTTTCGTTATTTCTGGGCAGGGCCCGCCCCCACGAGGCCTCCCTGACATGTATGCGCCACCAAAAAAAAAAATTCAGGCCCCAGCAAAAATGCGCTGGGGGCAACCGGGAGGGGACCGGCCCGGGCCACCGGCCGGTCCAACTGGGAGGACCGCGGATGGGGTAGGGTTCCCCGGTCCATCCGGGGACCAGCCCTGGACCGGACATGTTTGACGGAGATTTGAACGGAGCAAGTTCTTTGATGTGATTGAGTGCGAGGGGTATCCATTGTAGGTTGCTCTGTAGGGTCAGTCTTAGTATCCATTTTGTTTGTAAGGCTTGTATTTGGCGTGTCGGGTCTAGGAGGCCTAGTCCTCCCTTTTCCTTAGGCGAGGTGACTATCTGCCATGCTACTTTGTGGATGAAGTGTTGTTTGCCTGGGTTACCGGTCCATAGATATGCTGCTGCTCTTTTTCTGATCTGCTGTTGGAAGTCTGAAGAAGGGAACCAAATCGAGGTAGCATACCACATCATGGCTAGTACCGAGTTGTTCAGTACTAGCACCCTTCCTAGGAGTGATGTATGGGCCTGTTGGCATCTATTCAGTTTATTGATCATGACCGAAAGTAGGGAGGCCGCTGAAGCTGGATGGCACCCTTTTATACTGAGTTGGATTTCTAGGAAGCGGATGGGGGTTGACAGGTCAGCCCATTGCATGCCTTCAGGTGTAGTTTCCGTGGGAGGGGGGCTGGATAAGATCCATGCTAAACGCTGGCCTGCAGGGAGGGAAACCTGGAAAGTCAAAAAAGCATACCTGAACTGTGAAGACAAATGGAATGAAAACAAGGTCCCCAAAGATAAGCATGTACCCAAAACGCTCAGCAATTATATCCCACCTGTGATCCAGATTAAGCAGACAAAACAGACCAGACCATACGATTTCAAATTGATGAGGAGTGGGGAGGAGAAACAAACAAACAAACAAAACACCAAGACAAACGAGATAACACCATGATGATGCCATGTAAAAGAAGAAGAAGAAGAAGAAGAAGAAGAAGAAGAAGAAGAAGAGGAAGAAGAAGAAGAAGAAGAAGAAGAAGAAGAGGAAGAAGAAGAAAAGAAACACACCATGATGTCAGAATTTCAAAATGGCCGAGACGGTGACTGTGGAGCCATCAGGGGGCATTGAGTGTTTTCACAACTTTTTTTTCACTGCTACAGTCTTTGTGCATGCATGATGCATCGTTTGGAAACAAGCTGTACCCTTGCAGAGCACCTCTTGTTCTTTCCATTTTTTCAAAGGGGGCTCCTGCGCCACTAACCTTATTGTGCCCAACAGGGTCCGAACTTCGAACACCGGACCTTGTTGGGCCCAACAGGGTTCGAACTTCGAACCCCTGGGCCCTGTTGGGCCATGCAGGGTTCAAACTTCGAACCCCGGACCCTGTTGGGCCCAACAGGGTTCGAACTTCGAACACCGGACCCTGGTCCGAACTTCGAACACCGGAACTTCTTTTTTCAACGGTTAAAAGTGTGCAGTACTGTGTCATACCATTCAGCCACCAGGGCCAAGCAGTGGCCCTTTATCTATGCTGACAATGAAACAGAGAGTGGTGGCCTTAGACACCACCTCTACTTGATGGGGTTGGGGGACGAAGAGAAGGGAGGCACAGCTACTGGCAAACTGCTCGATCTTCGCCTTAGTTGCCCGGCCCCCCGGCCCCCCTACCCTGCACCCTGGACCACTAGGGCAGGGAGCAACATGCAATATCCCCTTCACTGTGCGAGAGAGCTACACGTGCAGGGGTCCCCTGTATAGCCCCCTACCGTCTTCACCCTAATAGAACGCCCGGTCACTATAGCTGCATTTCGCACAACTTCCAGTCCAGATGCAGCCAAAATTACCCGGTGTTTTATTCGGGTGACGACGGTAGCAGGTATACTGGTGAATGCTACTGAATGGTGCCTTTGAGAGAAGAATATGAAAAGACAAAAAAAGGCACTGACACAGAGAGTACTTTCCAGATGCAGCGCATGTGGCGGCAGAATGATACGCACATGTTACTGTCGATGAGCAGGTCATGAGTTCAAACCCCGACAGAATCAGATGAATATAATAATGTTCACAAGCACACTGAATTCTCATGTACAATAACGAGAGCCCATTTACATTTACACCCATGAACTGTTGATAGACATACCTATGTTTGAATCCCAATGAACTTTCGTTATGAATGAAATAACTCTAAGCTACCAGAGGGCCGTCAGTTCAACATTGATACCTCAAGCCCGCCACCCTTTGAGGAAAAAAAACAAAACAAAACAAAACAAAAGGAAAGGCTATCGTGTAGAAACATTGACTTAGCACCGGACAACGGAGTAGAAACAATAAGCCACTGATCACACATGCACAAGATGTTGACAGCTCGACAATTTTGATGTCCCTTGATGAAGAAAAAGACCCCCAACTACAGTCTTCACTCGAACAGAACGCCAGATCATTATCGCCAAATCTAGTCTAAAAATCGCACCGAGTACAGCTACAGTCGCGATTATAAACGAGCCGCCAGCCAAGTGGACCATAGGGTCCTACAGTATGGATGCCAATTAGACGATATCCTCACTCAGAAACTGACTAACACCATCGCTGCAGTTGAGATAGGTGGCGCTGGCGGGGGTGGAGATGGTGACGATGATGGGGATGGCGACAAGGAAGGAAAGGGTCCAGAAAGGATGGAAGGAATGAAGGAGATAAGTATGGGGGAGGAGAACGAAGGGAGAAGATGAAGGTAAAACTCCCTTGGACATCCACTGGGAAGAAGGAGGAAAGCATTTTTTCATTGGGAGGTGGCGATGGACATGTACCTAGTTGATTCCATATTGGGACCGCGTACTTATGGCAAGTTCGTGTCTAGGGGGAGATGACGCAATCTTCGCAATTTCGTTGGTGAAGGAGGCAGCTTGTACCTCAATGGTGCAGTACTCACAACGCACTAGGATAGATGATTTTTTCAAGGCCTTGAAAAACCGGTTCGAAGATAAAAACTTAGCCCGCCGTACTGAGTCCCTCATCCTCAACATTAGTGACCGCAAGTGGAAACGTGCGTCGACACTCAAGGCCACTTGGACGAGTTGCTGCAACATCCGGAACACGGACTGACCCCCACTCAAACCCTGAACAATTTCGCTAAAGTGCTTCCCGAACCCCTTAAGACCCAGTTATATCCCCGTACCAAAGAGGAGGGGATGACTTACGAAAAGTTTAGTAAGATTGTTGTAGACCATGCCGACTTCCTGCAAGAGGCTAACTATTGCCACTATTGGAAGGATCTGCAAGCCGGTAAGAGGTGGAAGAATAGGACCATATCTGACAATGTAGAAAGTAAGGATAATCTGCTGGTCACCTTCGAGGAAGGAGGTGTAGAGTCGTTACCGTACGACCAAATAGATTATGGTCTAGAAGAGGAGAACAACAGTCAAGCAGCCGGGGAGGGGACTATGCGGCAGTTGCAGCCCGTGGGGGAGGGCAACAAGGTAGAGGTCGAGGTAGAGGAGGCTGAGGTCAAGGAGGAGGTGGAGGACGAGGACCCACTGCCCAGAGGGGTGGTGGCGAAGGTAGCTATTACGTGGGAGGTAGGGGTTATGGTCCCTCGCAAGGTGGTAGAGGTTCTCCTTTCACAGGAGGTAGAGGTAGAGGTAGGACTTGGCGGCTGTACCCAAAGCACCCGGGAATAGTTGAGGGGAACCTTGGGTAGAAACGGGAATAGACAAAAAGATATGGGATGATCGTTGCAAGGCCGGGCAATGTTTCAAGTGTGGTGACCCCAACCAAATTGTTCCTTTTTGTCCCTAATATCGGTACCTAAAAGGGAACAACCAATAGAGGTTGCAGTCGCCTCTACGGGGACTTCGGACTTAGACAGAGAGATAGAAGCTCGCACTGAGAAGGCACCCTCCTGTTCGAAGATCCGGATGGCAGAGACAGTTGTATTCCCCCACCTAGCTAGTTGTCTAGAGGCTGCTTGTGCTAGGACCTCTCTCGGTGCTTCCCTCGCAAGCATTGGTGATGAATTGATCACTCGTCGTCACGCTTGGGCCGAAATGAAGAAGTAGTCGAAGGGCAACTAATAATAGCAGATGTAGAAGTGTGCAAAGAAATGATAGGTGCGCTAGTAGACAATGGGTTGACACGCAGTTATATTAGTAGAAGCGGGTTGTGGAAGATGCACCTAGGAATGAAGGTGAAAAAACTCGATGAGTCGGTCGTTAGTAAATTGGTCGATAATAGAGAGATGATAGTATGCAAGTATGTTGACGGGGTCAAGGCATACTTCCGGTTGGAGGCAGGCGGAAAAGGAGAGAAAGTTATGCATTCCCTAACACTCTTAGTTCAGGATAACCTTCCTTTTGACATGATATTAGGAACAAATTCGGGCAACACCGCGTATGCTGATATTGAGATGGGCGAGCACGAGTGCTGGCTGCCCAGTCCCACAAAAGGGAAGAAAAGTTGCGTTTATATTTTGCGTCCGGCATGGAGAGTAGTTTGTCCCTTTGTTGTATGAATGGCCCCCACGTTCACCAGGCACGTGGTCAAGAATGACCTTGCTGAGCAGGTGTTTGTTGCTTATGTGAGACCAGTTAGTGAAGGGAAAAAGGAAGAAGTGCCCATACCGCCCAAAGTCCAAAGTCTGTTAGACCAGTTCGCTGATGTGGGAGAGGCCCCAAGTGGAGTTGTGGAAAGGGAGACCAAACACCGGATAAACATAGAACCCGGTAGCTCGATTCCCAAGGGCCCCATCTATCGTATGTCTCCCAAGGAGCTCGATGAATTACGCAAACAGTTGGATGAGTTGATAGAGAAAGGGTGGATTAAGCCAAGTTCTTTGCCATATGGTGCACCGGTCTTGTTCGTGTTGAAGAAAGAAGGCGATCTGCGTATGTGTATAGACTATCGGGGACTCGATGCGATTACCATTATGAATGCAGAGCCATTACCGCGGATAGACGACCTTTTGGATAGAGTGCAGGGTTGCAATTTTTTTCTCGAAAATAGACTTGAAGTCTTGGTCCCCATCAGATTGAGGTGTTGCCCGAGGATCAACATAAGACGACCTTTAGAAGTCGATATGGCCACTACGAGTTTGTGGTCATGCCGTTTGGGTTGACTAACGCCCCTGCTACCTTCCTGCTTTGCATGAATGAACTCTTCCGCGATTGGTTAGATAAATTTGTTGTTGTATATTTGGATGACATTCTGATCTTTAGCAAGTCGTTAGAGGAACACCAACAACACTTACGTTTAGTGCTAAGTAAGTTGCGCGACGCACAGTTTAAGTTGAACCCAAAGAAGTATAAATGGGCCAAGCGTCAGGTGTTGTACTTGGGACATGTGTTAGACAGAGATGGAATTAAACAGGAGGACGCTAAGATAGGAACAATCAGAGATTGGATGACACCACGTACGTTGACGGAACTATGATCATTCCTTGGTCTAGCCAACTATTACCGCAAGTTCATGAGAAACTTTACTGTAATAGCTGCTCCATTGCATAGGCTGTTGAGGAAAGAGGCAGTTTGGAAATGGGATAAGGACTGTACTTCAGCCTTTAAGCGTATGAAGAAGTGCGTGATAGAGTACCCGATTCTTAAGATCGTTGATCCGTCCTTGCCGTTTATAGTGACCATTGACACCAGTCAATACGGGACAGGTGATGTACTCCAACAGAATGATGGAAATGGGTACAAACCTGTTGAGTTCATGTCCTGTAGACTGCCTAGTGAAAAGGTCGCTGCTTCTATATATGAGAGGGAGCTGTTTGCTCTTAGAGAAGCCTTGAACCATTGGCGGACATTATCTCCTAGGACGGCATTTCAAAGTTTATTCAGACCATGAGACACTTTGCTGGCTGAAGACCCAAGCTAGAATGACACCTAAGTTGACAAGGTGGGTTGGGGAGATTGACGACTTTGACTTCAAACTAAAGCCATTCAAAGGGAAGTATAACGTTGTCGCTGATGCGCTAAGTAGGCGAGCAGATTTCTTCGGTGCCACTGTAACATACTTGGATGCGGGCGTTGAATTACAAGATAGGATCAGGTACGCCTACACTAGTGATCTAGTGTATAGTCAGTTCATTGGCAAGGTGCAAACAACACCACACGAAGTTCCAGATTATAGAGTGACCCAGGGACTGCTGTTTGAGAAGACAGACGTGCATGACATATTGTGCATCCCAAACAGTGAAGAGATTTGTAGTCTAATCTAGGGGAATGCCACGATACCGAGGGACATTGTGGTTGGAGGAAAACATATGCTAACCTCCTACGTTCCTACACGTGGACTGGTATGAAACATGATTGTATAGCTTATGTACAAGGCTGCAAAGTATGTCATCGGAACAAGGGTTCCACACAGGCTCCCCTTGGTTTACTTAGACCGCTGCCTATACGTCAGGTCCCGGAGACTCCGGGTCTATAAACTTTATAGGCACTAAGGTGAGAAGTAGGAACGGGAAGAACCAAGTTATGGTGATAGTGGACAGATTTAGCAAGTTTGCTGTTTTTGTGCCACTCCCTGCTGACGCCAGGACATACTTAGTAATACGAGAGTTCTTTAATCATTGGGTCAAAGACTACGGGCATCCCTTGACTATTGTAAGTGATAGGGATACGAGATTCATGGGCGAGCACTGACAACAACTCATTAATGTTTATGGGTCCAAACTAACTACGTCCTCAGGCAGGCATCCACCGCGCAGATGAACAAAGTGTTGCAACAGGCGCTGCGATTGATTGGGATGAACATCTAGCTAAGGTTGCTAGTACCTATAACAATTCCGTGCATTCGGCTACAACACGAACACCCACTGAGCTGCATTTGGGTTGGCATCCACGTAGGCCCATTGATTGTCTGAACCTTGATCAAGTGCAAGGGCTTCCTCTAGGGACTCGAGAGTTTGCTGTGCAGTATGAGAAAGACTTAGAAAAGGTAAGGGAGAACAGAAAGGCACAACATCAGATGATAGAACAAGCAAATAAACACCGCAGACCTTCGCAGTTCGCCGTAGGGGATTCGGTCTGGGTAAAGTCTAAGGAGTTTCTCCCAGAGGAGAACATCTCGCAGAAGTTATTGCCTGCGTATAGGGGACCGTGGCAGGTACTTGACGTGATTGGTGATGTGATTGGTCCTTCCTACGATGTTGAGATTCCTCCGCATTTGCACACTTACCCGGTGTTTCATGCCTCTAAGTTGCCCCTTGTGTCAGCAATGAGCTATTTCCATCTCGAAGATCTATGATTCCTCCTGATATGGATGGTAAATATGACATGGACCGAATCATTGCAGAGGATGTTTATAGATCTGGACACAGGGGTAGGCCCCATCAACAATACAAAGTTAGATTTCACTTATCAAGAGCCTTCGGAAGATTACTGGTTTACTAGAGATGAGCTAGTCGAGACAGCACCGCACATAGTGTCCTACTATGAGAGAGATAGGCGAGGAACCAACATAGTTGATAGGTAAAGATTGTAACTTTCTCGGAGGACCTCGAAATTAGGCTGGCGACTCTGTGGCGAGAGTGAAAGGCATTCCATGATGCAGACTCCAATTTGAATTCCAGGGTCAAGGTCTCAGGCCAAGGGAGGCCAAGTCGGTCAGTTTCAGAAAAGTCACAGTCGGGTACCTTAGAAGTCAAGTCCGACAGGCACCCGGTAAACAGTGGCATCCCAAAGGCAAAAGTTGCATTCTGTAAGCAAAAGTCATGTCTCATATTGAAAAGTCATGTCCCACAGGCAAAGGACACTTCTCCAGGCAAAAGTCGTGTCCCAGAGGCAAGAGTCACATCCCACAGTCAAAAGTCATGTTCCACAGATGAAAAGTCGTGACTCACAGACTCAAGCAGCAGCACACCAATAAAAATTCGGGAAAAGTACCAGGCCTTGACACTCTGAAGCAAGCAGGCCGTGGGCATGTGGTACCGGGTCCAAGTCAAGCCAAAGAAAGCAGAGGCTGGGACGAGTTGAGGCTCAGTCCAAGTCAATATGCGGACTGGCCAGCTACGTTTCAGGGAGATTGCTCATTCGTGAGAGGTGTGGAAGTGCTGCTGTAGCGCTTGTGAACTATCTGCGAGTAGCATGCACGTGAGAGCTCTGCTGGGTTGTGCTGCACGGAGAGGGAAGGCGTCCATAGCCGCATAAGTTAGTAGTAGGGATAGAGCTGAGTAGCAGCGGATGTATTCAGAGTCAAGATTATCAAGGGGGGGGGAGAGAGAGAGAGAGAGAGAGAGAGAGAGAGAGAGAGAGAGAGAGAGAGAGAGAGAGAGAGAGAGAGAGNATGCATGAAGAAGACCAGGAGGGACACAGAGAGAGAGAAGACAGAGAGAAAGAAAGAGAGAGCGAGCCAGGGAGAGAAGAGAGTCAATTCTGCACTGTTGAGCGCTTGGTGACTGGGTCTCCGAAACTGTTTAATGTGATAATTTGTTGGAATTTCTAAGCTACGCATATCTGGACTTCGCATCTCTGGACTCCAGTGTGGATTTCGTGTAATCTCTCAATGTGTGAGTGTTGCTCAAGGTGTCGAGCAGTGGGGCTCAATGCAGATTGACCGCGAGAAATCGCCATGCCAATCATAATGCATTTGCCGAAGTGTTTGTCTTGAATGTGCAAAATTGCTGTGCAAAATTGCTGTGCAATCTACCAATGGCCGCGGAACACCGCATGATTCGAGCCCCGGACCAAAGAACTAGAAACGGGAAACAAAAATGTCAGGTTTTGAAAACGGGACACCACTGAGACACCCTGGGCTCAGAGTGGAGCGTTTTACGAGACCAAGGAAAAAACAAAGCGAAAAATAAAGAAAAAACTGAAAATTAGTTTCCCCAACCTAAAATCAACAGAACCAAAGCACTGATGAGTAGGTGTACAGCGGAATCTTTGTGAGATTGTATTACAATACGAGTTTGCGAAAGAAGTTTTTCCTGTGATTTCTTGGATGGGGCAACTCTGCTGCGGAGTCCGTGGGAGCCTTTGCCAAATAGAAAAAAACGAAAGCAGAAAAAAAGAAAAAAAGAAAAAAAGAAAAAAAGAAAAAAAGAAAAAAAGAAAAAAAGAAAAAAAGAAAATTTCAAAAAAAACATACGATACATGGCCGAAGCTCCACCAAGCTACATCCAAAAATGTGGAGAGTCCTGGGAACTCAGTGGAGAGGTAAACCCCACACGGACCACCGGAAACCCTCGCAAACCTTGCGAGAGCCCCATATGAAAACAGGGGAGAATAATCAGGTTGCAGGAATCCTGATGGGGTGCAAAGAGACAATGCAACAGGGATTCTAGGGATGATTTCTAGACTTGTAAACTTTCTTTTATTTTTTTTCCCTGATTGGTTGTTTGGAGAGCGGAAAGATGGTTGTTTGGAGAGCGGAAAGAGGAGGAGAGAGAAGGAGGAGGAGGAGAGAGAAGGAGGAGGAGGAGGAGAGAGAAGGAGGAGGAGGAGGAGAGAGAAGGAGGAGGAGGAGGAGGAGAGGAGGAGACATGGAGGAGGAGGGGGAGGAGGAGGAGGAGGAAACGTCACCCACGTTGTCGTCATGAGCTCCTCAAACCAAAGATAGTCAACTATGTAGACCTGTAACCAAATCCAAGAAGAGTACAATAACATCAAAGGCTCAAAGGAATGTTTGTCACAAAAAGATTTGAAAATTTTGAAAAACAGTGAGGATTAGTGAGAGTTGAATAGCAAGACGCTAGTCACGCTACTCTTTGTCCATGCAATGACGTAAAAGCACTTAGCAAACAGAGCGCATCAAACACTCAGTACACCAATAGAAGGCAAGGCTTTTTAATACCCAGCCAATCTTGCTGAGTTTGTCACCAAAAGAATGCAAAATTTGAAAGAAAGGAAAAAAAAAAGAAAGAATTCAAAAATTGAAAGGGATATGACGAAAATCTTTAAACCCAGCCAATGTGGCTGAATGGTACACCGTATTACACACATGTCACCGGTAATAAATAGATCATGAGTTCAAATCCTGACTGGACAACAACAATAATGTTTGTTAGAGTATGCTGGACATTGTTAGTGGCTACCCCCTTTTGGAGAAAAACAAACGGAACAAAAAGGCCGTAAATTTTTAAACCACCATTACATCCGGCCCTAAACGGCCCGAACTTAACGAGGCCTGGAACCAACATCGGTCTCTGCCAGCCTGAGAGGAGGTAGTCAGGGCCTACTGCAGTCACTACTTTTTTCTGAAAATAGAGGCCCTTCTACGTAGCAGCCGTTTAAGGCAAAGCAAAGGCGATGTTGCGTGATTACAGTATTTTCAACACCTTCAATATGCTGGAGACAAATGATCAAGCGTTAGTTAGTGTAGGGTTTAGGATTTAGTCTTCAGGATTTGAGAGTTTCGGGTTTAGGATTTGGGGTTTAGGTTTAGGGTTTAGGTTTAGGGTTTAGGGTTTCGGGTTTAAGATATGAGGATTAGGGAGAAGGATTTAGGGCTTTCCCCTGAATAG
This sequence comes from Chara braunii, assembly GCA_003427395.1. Lineage (NCBI taxonomy): Eukaryota > Viridiplantae > Streptophyta > Charophyceae > Charales > Characeae > Chara > Chara braunii. Next base: position 180,494 of record BFEA01000256.1, read on the forward strand.
AATGGACAGTCATTATCGCTGTGCAAGGAAAATGAGCGCTAGCGAAATGACAGAAATCCAGAATGCAAAATCACATGGAAAGCCAGAAAGTCCAAAGCTGTCCAGAAAGCAGAAATGCACCGATATATCACCAACGGAGAACCAAAGCACTGAATCCGAATGTCAATGAGAGCATACTCTCGCGACCACCAACATATGTATCCAGAGCCCTTCCTCCTACTTGGCGCTCAGAACCCAGACTACGATCACGCAGCTACTACCAGCCTACGAATTGACCATGCAACCTGTTGACGTCAGCAGCAGAATTGAAGTACATGAAGATGTCGACCCTTATAGACCATCACCAAGCCCAGGTACGTGCCCTCACATCATCATCCTCATCTCCCTTTCTCTCTCACCCTCGACTTCTACACCCACGTCTTCTGCCTCATACACGAAGACCACCACCACCTCCCGCTGGCTATCCAAGCCCAATCCCGGTTTCATAGGCTGGGCTATGGCGCTGTCCTCAGCAGCACCCTGCCTCTCGCACAACCGCACGCTCGCACTTCTGCACTGGCACTAGCAGCAGCACGCGAGCGCTCACTCCAGCAGCGCTGCCGCCCGCTCTACCAAGTGGCCGATCCCCATGCGGGAGCCCGACCCTTTCCTATATGGAAAGTGGCGGGCGCATCCCACTTGCTTGCCTTGTGAGACCGAGTTTCCAGTAGCTTCAGTCTCGGCCAAAGTGTCTGCGCCCCGGCCCGTTCAGACAGTGGCCTGGGACCGATTTGGTTAGACATGCCCAACCACCCACAACGTGCGGTGTTCCCTGCTTCAACCACGTTGCTGGAAGAGCCTGGAAGGCTCACAAGTATTTCCGATTCTCATGAGCAAAGCGGATGTAACCAACTGGCGCATGGCAACTGTCTGGCGCCCACCAAGATTTGCAAAAATTGACGAGTTCAGGGAAACAAATATAGAAATAAATTCAAATAGTCAAATCAACTGGTCTAGCTAAGTTCAGCTCAAAGACAATATCTCAAGGTCGTCGCCTTTTACACCACCAATACCTCCGAGCCTCGTTTTCCCGTGGCTGATTTCTGCTGCTCCCCAAGTCCCAAACGAACGGGCGCGGGATGCTTTTTTCTCTCTTCTTGCTGGCACTGCCAGCCAAAAAGGTCCGGGAGGCCGAGAACCCGAAGAATGTGGTGGTGGACACTGGACAACTTTTTCACAAAAGTTCGTCGGTGAAAGGTAGTGGTGGTTTAAAAAATGAAAATTTAAAATGAAAATTTAAAACCAGTTAGTTAAGAGACCAAAATTATGCTGAAAATGAAGCACTGAGCGTACCCCTGTGAAAACTTGGTAGAGCTTCATGGCCAGCGAGAGAGAGCCCCTGAGCTCAAACTGCTTGGCCGCCAGAGAGACGTTGATGAGAAGCCAGGCAGTCATCCCTGCCCTTATCCACAGAAACCTGCACAACAACAAAAAAAAAAAAAAAACGAAAGAAAAGGAAAGTAAAAAAAAAAAAAAAAAAAAAAAAAAAAAAAAAAAAAAAAAAAAAAAAAAAAAAAGAAAAGGTCATGTAAAAAAAAAAAAAAAAAAAAGTGTCCATCACATACCATTGCAAGGAGCCTACGAAGAACAAAGTTCAACAAACTCAAATCATCACAAGCAAATTGAGGTCTCAAACACCAGCATTGACTTAGCGACTAACCAAAGAGCATAATCCTTTTTTTTTTTTTTGTAATCGACAAATCAATGATCACAATTTCACGCGATATTGAAGTTTCTTGACGAAGAAAGCCCTCAACCCGCATTGTCTTGTCAAATCAGCAAGGCCTATAAGGCGATAGGAATTTGGCAGCAGTAGTTTGCCTTGAGCTAATCTCGCTAGCCAGAAGTTGAGATGCTTATCAAGATTTTGCTTAAGAAATGGTTCATCAGGTTGACCTGACGATGACAGCATCAGGAGTAGCAACCTGTCAAACTCACGAGTCCCCCTGCGTGTTTGCTGATAATGCGAGAATATGAGAGCTGCGGTCTCACGCAGGGTTGTTCTTTGGGGAACCACCTATCCTCCTCCAGGTCTTGGTATCGCCATCTCACTCCAAGCTGTTGACTTGGTTTCCCCCTTTTTTTTTTTTTGTTGTTGACTTGGTCTCCCCTGTCTACCGGTTCTACGATCAGCCTGACTTATAATGCGGTCAAACTTCAAAGTCATATATAAGATCTATATCAGGCGGAATTAGTGACGTACGTGAGGGAAAGGATTGTCGCAAATTAGGTGGCAACAGGTTTGAGGCATGGAAGACTGGATAAGTGCAAAGATGCGGAGGAACATCAATCATGTAAGATGTACCGTCAGTGTCTCCCTTGACATCTAGAATCCCCCATGGTCCTCTATATGCAGGTAGCAATTTTTGAGAATTCCGTTCTTCCGGCACGAATTCCTTGGACTCAGACTTCACCCAGACTACGTCACGTACTACGGGGGAGGGTAGTGTCTTGGTAGTGTTACATGACAACGGAGGCTGGTATTGGATAGGATGATATTATCTTTGGAAGGCTGTGTAGGGTATAAGGAAGACTAGGTGTTGCTTAAGGAGTAAGAGGTCTGGTTTGCTTAGGTGATTCCGTGAATTCATCAGTATTACCACCATTTTCAAAAAATTCATCAGTATTACCACCATTTTCAACAAAAAAAAAAAAAAAAAAAAAAAAAGGCCTTAGCTTAATGGGTAGAACACCGGTGTCCAATGCGCAGGGGGCAAGTGGTCTGATGCTCAGTGGTGGAGCACCGGTGCCAATCTGCGCATTATGGTCAAATTTGCAGGATCGAATCTGTCTAGCTACGGCTGGCTCTTCAGCCCCTGCCCCCTGCACGGTCTTGGGCCGGAGGACGTCCGACTGACGTGGCCATTTGCACCCACCGGGTTGTGCGAGTCTATGGGAATCGGGCGAGGGGAGGGGGTGGCCTCAGTTGGGGAGAGTTGGGGAGGGATGCCAACGCACGCCACCTTCCGAGCATGCATGATCGTGCGCCCCTTTCGGCGACAGGCGTGCGCATGGTTAGCTTCCCGGCAGGTCGCCCTGGGGGTTTGAGCTTGGGCCAGAGTTCGATAGTGGGATGCCCAGTTGCTAGCGATCGAGAAGCACCGATCTAGATTGATACCTCCCTGTGTGTGGTCGATGATGAGCGTCCCGCCCTTGAGTGCCTCCTGTGTCGTGGGTGAGCTCACTTCACTGGCAGGCAGCGCGAACTTGGCCCATCCGCCCTCTTGTCGGACGCCCTCCCTTACCACTATCCCTCACATCCAACACAACCTTTTTTAAAATCGCCTATTGCGGACTTTGAAGGTTTGCGGTGTTTGTTAGCTGGCTCTACCATCTTGAAGAGTGCAGGCCTGATGTTCTTTGTAACTTTTTGTAGGTCTTTCTTTCTATTTCAGTGCAAAAACTCGTGAGCACCGGATGGTAGTCTCTGAATCTTGTGCCATTGTACCTATTCATGTGCTCTGTCTGACCATTAGTCTCGGGGTGTCTACGTGACGATATGGTCAATTGCAACCCGTATGCTTTCACGAGTTGCTGCCAGTGTTCCCCTGCAATTCTGATATCTCTATCGTTAACTATGGCCAAGGGATGACCGTTGCACAAAAAACTTGAAAATTGCTAAATCTTTTTTTGCCTTCGGATGGCAAAGGAACAAATTCTGCATACTTGCAGAACCGGTCCACTATGGCCATAACTTGTGTATTTTCATTTCCGCCCTTAAACTTGGTGTCCATAAAGTCGATGGATATTAGGTCTCCAGTTCCTGAAGGAATAGGTAGAGGTCTCAACAGTCATAGTGGGCCTTGAGTCTTACGCTTGTTCCTTTGACCTACTCTACGCTCGTGTAAAGGTAAGTGATACAGCTCGTGTAAGTGTAAGTGATACAGTCTAACTTCATTCCAGGCCACGTGTAAAAGCATGGCAAGCTAGCATAAGTCTTCCCAAGCCAAAATGTCCCTTTGAATCATGGCTTCTCCCAGGATGATACTCTTAATCTCTTCACTAAAGGGGATGCACAAAAATGTCCCTTTGAATCATGGCTTCTCCCAGGATGATACTCTTAATCTCTTCACTAAAGGGGATGCCCGATCTATCTTCACCGTTGGATGTAAGAAACAGCAATCGTTAGCTATACTCGACCATTCATGCGGTTTCTCCTTGACCTTAGCTATAACCACTCTGTAGATCAGATCGGAGTCATGAGCATCCCTAATCTTATGTTTGGTCTGTTGCAAGTCCTTTCCCATGTCTAAGTAAGGGGGAATCATCATCCCAAAGGAATCTGCTCTTCTGGACAACGCATCGGCAACAACATTATACTTCCCTTTCACCGGTTTAAAGTCGAAATCAAACTGGTCTATGAACCTAGACCATCTTTGCAAGTTAGTAGACATTTGGCCCTGTGTTTTTAACCAGCATAGGGTCTCATGATCTTAATAAACTTTCAAGTGTCTTCCTACCAGACGATATTGCCATGTCTGCATGACTTCATTCTCTCATTGGTAGAGTCGACTACATTGGTGTGGACAGGATGGGATAATCAAGGGGTGGAGCCCTGCCCAAGGGACTACTGCTTGCATTTCCATACCTAGGTGGAGGTGGACCCAGCTATACCGTTGAAGCCACCTGAAGAGTATCCCGATCGTTTCCCTATACAAGAGAATTCATCAGTGGAGCTGAGTTGGTTCGGGAGGGACGTGTGATGACCGGTCGCTCCCCACTGGAGTCACACCTGCCTGCCCCACTTTGTTTTCTCCTCCCTTTCTGCTATTCAAATTTCCACACGGTTTGTGTGAAAAGAAAACACTCAAAAAAAAAAAAAAAAAAAGACTTCCTCACGCTTGCTAACGTCGGTAGATCGGCTACGGTATGTGCTTCTCGCCCCTTCTACACCTTTCCCAATTCTCCTCGTAAACCCCATTTTTTTTTTATTTTTTTTTTTTGTTCACTGCTGCTGTTGTCTCTCTTGTCCACCGGCCTTGTTCCAAGCACACCAGCTTGCCCTATTTCCAGGCTGCACATTTTCTCTACCATGCACGCAGCACCATTTTTTTTTTTTTTGATCACGTGGTCACTCTTGATGCCCACTGGACTTGAACTCAGCTCCGTACTTCAACAGCTTGCAGGTGTAGTAACCGGGCTGCGGCTGCTGCCATGCCAACTCAAACTCAGGTCCGCATTTCAGCAGCTCATGGGTGTACCAACTAATCCAAGCCTATGGTCACAGTGCTCTCCAGGGCATACTCACACTAGCACTTCAAATGCATCTAACCGCATTTGCAGCCCTTCATGAAAGCATCTGACAGCAATCACGTCCGGAGTCCTACCGAAAAAGCCTTAGTGTGAGGGCACACCGCCCTCTTTTTTTTTTTTTTCATCGTGCCGACGTGCTCTTTTTTTTTCCCTCTTTAAAAAGCCCGCTTTCACTTCACACAGGAATGGACTTTTCTACTCTGCTTGGCCATTCACACCGCCCGGAGACGCACGTACGTGCATGCACACACACACACACACACACACACACAAGCACGAGCACACACACACACACACACACACACACACACACACACACACCCAAGAAACTTGCTCCATGCTGCTTTGTGATGACCCACCGGAGCATGGGGCCCTTGCATGAACTGTGGCCAGTACGATCACACCATGGCTAAGTGCAAGAGTAAGCGGGTCGCCACGAAGGTCGCGTCCTCAATAGTGACGGTCGGATCTTCAAACTTTGGTGGTGCTTCTGCGAGCGCGCGCGCGCACGAGGTGCGCCGTGCGCGCAGCGCATGGGGACGCGCTAGCCCTGCAAGGTGCGCACTGTGCGCCATGCCTCTTTTCGGCGTGTGTGTGTGTGTGTGTGTGTGTGTGTGTGTGT
>BFEA01000256.1:221977-234194 GCA_003427395.1 Chara braunii
TTTTTTTTTTTTTTTTTTTTTTTTTTTTTTTTTTTTGAAAGGCGTAGTTTTTCTTTTGTTTCTGTTTTTCACAGAGCGAGCGCCCGACCCTGAAACGACGGGCCTCCTGAATGAGGCACTACCGGGCGTTCGCCTCCCCCCACCCCGCGCAAGCTTTTTTTTTTAGCTGGACGAGGTACTGGTGGTTTAAACCACCAGTACTTGGCCCATATGTTGGCCACGCGAGGCCCGGGGTACTGGACCTGAAAGGCTGGCGCCGCCAGCCAAAACTTTTTTTATTGGTTGCGCTGGCGGGTCGGTCCGAAACGGCGCGCAGGCCGTTCTCAGGCTCGACATCGATAGCTGGGACAAGTACTTGTGGTTTAAAAAAACACCCAGAGGCAAAGGTTAACTGGAACAAATCGATTGCATTGACTCGGGAAGGTGATTCATTGGCTACAGATATGGGAATGGCTGTCAAGAACAGGGACCACTCGGAGCGGTTCTTGGGCATAGAGATTTCCTATAGCGACAATGCTAGAAAGCAAAACCAGATTGTAGAGGATAGAATTCTCAAGAGACTAAATGCTTGGTCTAAGGTGTGGTCTGTCTCACTCTTCGGTAGAGCCCTGGTGATCAACGCCATGGTTCTTTCTACAATCTGGTATATACTTTCGATTATTAGTCTCGCCTTGGCCACCGGAAAAAGGCTCAGACAAGAGATCTCTAAATATCTGTGGAAGGGCACGATTGAGAGTGGAAAGGCGATCCCTAACGTAGCATGGTGGAAAATAACCCAGAAGAGAGACAATGGAGGGCTTGGTTTGCTAGATATAGAAATGCAGAATAAGGCCCTCCTGATCAAATGGATTCTAAGACTAATGCTGGTGGAAACAGATCGCCCCTGGGTTAGAATGGCTATATACATTCTCTCTAGGGAATGGGGTATTCTCAACCAAGAGCATGTATGGCCATGTTTCTTCATCAGGGGATTCTTAAACAAGCATATCAAGTCCAGAGTGTGGAAACCGATTATCCCTGCCTGGAAAACCCTGATGCCATACATCATTCGATGGCCTCAGTCCTTCCAGGAGGTGTTAATCCAACCACTCTTTGATAATCCTGCAATTAGATCTAACAATGGTCAAATCTTTTCTGTAAGTACGAGCTCTCAGGATTTTGGAATGTCATGGTGCCAAAGAGGCGTATCACAGATTAGACACTTATGGGTTATTCCGCTGAACCGTTGGATCACTGCAACAGAACTGAGACGGAAAGTGGGCAATTTAAGGAACTTAGACGTACACCTAGCCAACATCATTGAAGCCATACCAGCAAAATGGAAAGACTACCTTTCCAAGGGTGTTCTGCAGAGAGGCATGTGGGTGACGATAACAGAAGACAGTACAAGATTCTGGAGGTTCTCTGAAATGCTGGACGAAGAGTCCATGCTATGCGAAGAATGGAGTGTCACTGGCGACAAACTGACCAAACTGGAAGCAGCACAGGTATCCCTTCAAACAAGGGCTGCTTTACAAATCATGGTACAGTCACATGAAAGGCAGGGGAGAAATAGGACAGAGACTACACACTCCCTCTTGCTGGAAGGTAAACCTTTGCTTAACTGCAAGGTAAGCCCACTCTCTTGGGGCTGGGTACTTCCTTCTACAAAAGATCGACACTGTGCCCTGATTGACTATCGGGTCTCAACAGGTTACAGTCTGGGTACTCAGGCCAATAAACTGGCTATCTCCAATTTTCAAGCTTGGAATGAATTCTCGCAGGCTAACGACCTGTGAAAGCCTCGGTTCTCAGATTGCTCAAATATGGGTAAGTCTCTGAAATCATACACAGTCGTAAAGCACGCTAGTCTACTGTGGCTTAACTTCATGCTTAGCATGCCAACTGCCAAATGGTGTGTAGTGAGAAGTATGAACATCAACCTTTTCTGCAAAGCCTATCATCCATTAGCAGTCGAAGACACTCCACACATGTGGTGGGAGTGTCCCTCAGTTTCGGCCTTCTGGCTTTGGTGGAGGGAGACGTGGTCATCTGCTTACCCTGAAGAATCCGCCTCACAGGTATGGAGCAAGGAGATGGTTCTCACTGGTAATTTTGCAGGACTTACCAATGCTGTTCGGCCAGCTGAAGTCTCTAGGGCTCTAGCCCTATGGCTGCGGTGGAGGAAAAGAAATGTCCTCCTCTTTGATGAACAAGAATCCAGCCTGTCCTCCCTCAAATATCAGATGCTATCTGATCTCAAGGTGACCATGGTAGCGGATTGGCGGCGTATCAAGAAAACCAGGAAGACAGAAGAGCGGAATTTTTTTTGCTTCGAGAAACTGTGGGGTTCTCCCTTCTGTTGGGCAATTCCGTCTGACAAAGGGGAGCTCATCTTCAGTACGCTATTGTCCTCAGGTTCTAAACAAAGGTGCATTACTTTAGATTAGATAAGTCTATAAATGCTTCCTTTTTTTTTTTTTTTTTTTTTTTTTTTGGGTAGTCCATGGCTCAGTTTCGGTTCTCCGACCATGAATATTTCTCCCTCTTCTTTCCTTTTTTCAGATAATCTGGAGACGTTTTCTCATATTATTTCAGAGAAGCTATGTGCAGACACTTGGATTACATAATGTTGACAGTCAATTATACACAGAAGTTTTTCTTCTTCGTTTCCTTCTTCAGTAGCAACCGGGTGAAGATAAAGAAGAGGGAGGAAGGGGAGAGGAGAGAAAAAAAAAAAAAAAAAAAAAAAAAACACCCAGTATTTTTCCACGGCGGCCCAGAATGGAAGAAAATGACCTGGGCCGCCCAAAACAAATTGGCTTACCCCCCATTTTCCAACCATCCAGACTGCGATCCCGACACTTGGACCGGACACCGGACTCCGGACAGTCCGGATCCCTGCCCGGGTGTCCGGATAGTAGCTACGGTAATTTGCATACGCCACCTGGACATGTGAGAGTCTGCATACCCCAGTAGTCGGGCACGACAACAATTCGGGTAGTACCAGCAGGGGCCCAGGCATGCCAATAATTTGCACAGGGCACAAACACAAGCTGGATTCTTTCCCCGGCGCCAATTATTGTAGCAGCAAAAACCCTGGTGGGTCCGGGCATGCCAATAATGTGCACACAGTATGGCGACAAGATGGGATCTTTTCCGGGTACAACACCAATTAATGCAGCAGAAAGCGGTGACAACTTTTCTACCCTGCAGTTCAGATAAGCAAGACCAGTTGGGACCCCTTTACACTGACATACCCCTAAGTGGGCCATACACCAACGGTCCCTAGCAGGTACGAAAAGGAGTCATTGGTAGCATGGACCAACAGAAGGGGGTAATTAGTACCAAAAAGGGGTGATAAGTTCCCGAGCAGGTACCAAAAGGGGTCGGTGGTGGAATGAACTGGAAGACCCCTAGCAGAAAAAAGAGAAAAAAAAAGGTCCCTACCATTGGCACTATAACGGGTCATTGGTACCAAAAAGGGGTGATAAGTTCCCTAGCAGGTACCAAAAGAGGTCATTGGTGGAATGGACTGGAATGTCCCTAGCACTGGCACGAAAACGGGGGTCATTGGTACCAAAAAGGGGTGATAACTTTCCTAGCAGGTACCGAAAAGCGGTCATTTGTACGGTGCAAAAAAGGGGTGAAAACCGGCAACGGGCCTATGAGCTAATCTCAGTTTGGAAATCCCAGGACTTTACCGTAGTTGCCCAGTCATAACGCACGATCCAAATGGCCAGCCGGACGCAAGATCTCCACCGTGACAGCGCAAAGGTCCAAGACTCGTTCTGACGGCAATTCTTTAACAATCATTTCACAGACTTAAGCATTTTCCTTGTATCACCACGTGTACAACATTGTGATTAAAATTATATAAAAAGAACTGTGATGAGCTTAAGTGGCGAAAAGGAGAGTGGCGACGTTGGGACAGAACGCGACACGTGCCAACAACATGAGATCGCCCTGCCAAGCGCGCAGCTACCCCAGTCGGCGACGCTTATCTTTCACCTTGTTTTTCTTTCTTTTTTTTTCCATGTTTTGTTTTGCCTTTTCAATCGTCTTCCATCTTCCACGTCAGCTTCCCGTGCCATCTCATCCATCGCAGTTATAACACCAGCGCCCCACATTCCCTCGCTTCAAACACCGCCACGCGGCATTACGTTACCATTGCAAAGCTGTCAATTCCTGTTGCTAGGTCATTACCCCCTCCACGCAGTCATTGATTGGGGTGCGGGTTTGTGGGTGGGCGGGTGGGGGTGGGGGTGGGAGAGGAGGGGAGTAATTAAGCAAGGGGCGAGGCAGCAGAAGAAGGGGGAGGGATAAGAATCTTATGTTCCGACTTCACATCCTTCCTCTCCTCTTCTTACGCCCCACGCGCGACTGCGACCAAAAATAACACATTCACTTTCAAAAAAAATCAAGAATATCGTGCTGCTGCCCACGAATAGATTGGAAAACTGAAAAAAAAGAGAAGAAAAATCAAGAATATGCCCCCTCGAAGTAGGGAATCGGCAAATATCACAATAAGCTATTTATAGTTACGTAGTATTGTCAAGTAGCATTATCACGTAGTTTTGCCACGTAAAATACTTCCACGTAGATTCGTCTGCATGAAACGTAGTCTACGTAGAATACATGCATGCACCTCGCGTACATGCATGCACGTAATGTGACCACCTTGGCGCGCAGAATACATACATGCATGGCTCGAAGTATACGTGCATTGGCACGTAGTACATGCATGCAGACGCATGCAGTCACAAATCAAGTACAACTCAGCAAAGATGCGCTACTGCCACGTACACTTAGAGCACTACGTAGCATACAGTAACAAACGAACGAGGCGATAATGACTACGTCCACGTGCGGTGGCATGCAGTACATGCATGCAGACGCATGCAATCACAACATCACGTACAACTCAGGATAGATGCGCTACTACCACGTAGAGCCACGTAGACTCAGAGCAGACGTTTATAGTAACAAACAAGGCAATCATGCTGTAGTGCCACGTGGCGTCGGGTACGTTACATTTGATTTTTTCTATTCACCCTTATAATAGATTCCACACAACCAAAAAAAAAAAAAGATTCTACGCATATAGATTCCCCGCATTGATTCTACGCATGTAGATTCCATGCATGGATACCTATGGAATCGTTATCTATCCATATCTTTCTCTACTTTCGCATCTGGATTCAAACTCAGGTCTGCGTTTAAACACTTCATGGTGGATAACTACGGAATGATTATCTAATATCTATCCATTTCTTTATCTACTTTTGCATCTGGATTCGAACTCAGGTCTGCATTTCAACAGTTCATGGGTGGTGTAAAGCAGCTGTCAGTGAGCTATCTTCGCGCTAAATACAAATTTTGCGGGGTTAACAATTGCTATCTGCTGCCTCTTCAGATCCAACCAGCATTTACGCAGCTTTTGCCACACCCCTTCGTCAATCCATTATGCAAAAGTTAATGAACATGTGCCTGCAAGGCTGGATCTGGATGATCTCTATCTCCTTATAACTTCTGTGTCATTTGGTGCTTGCGTTGGGCTTCATCTTTCTTTTTTTCTCTTTTTTCCTTTTTTTTTTTTCCCCTCTCAAAATTTCACCTTTCATTATCTACCTATGTGGTTGTCTGATATACACTCTCTATTTTTTCCATTTTTCCCAACTAAGAAATCTATTCAAAAATCAATGTCGACAAATGGGGGGCGCGTTCGCGAAATTAAGCGAACCGGTACAAATAATACTGTAATTGTGTCTTACCCGAAAAAGATAAACGCCGGACGAAAATAAATAAATGAAAATTTGGACAATCAGTGTGCTATCATCAGGCGAGAATCTCAAGATCGGTTCATGTGATGGCACCAAAAAACGCGCAACATTGTAAGGGGAAAAAAAAAGCCCAAATTACTCCTCGGATTTACAGATAGAGAGAGAGAAAAAAAAAAGGGCCAAAAATGTGAGAGGCAGACGCGCCAGAAAACACAGATTTGATTGATCATTCACACGACGTCCATCCAGGGCGCAGTTGCCAAGACTCTGCCGCCTTTATTAAAAAAAAAAAAAGAAAAAAAAAAGGCAGCAGCCGCTTTTGCCTTCGAATTTGTCATTTGACAGAGAAAAAGGAAGTATGTCAGAGTCAACGGCGCCAGCAAATTCCATTTTTTCCAAGGAATTAATTTAAAAAAAACAAATCTTGAAAAGTTGAAACGGCTGCGCACGTGCAGAAGCCAGCAGCAGTTACCTCCCCTCCCCCCCCCCGGCCTCCCGGCCCCCGGCCCAACCAGTGACTGCCCAACATGTTTTCGAAAAATGTCGAATTCGGGGTGCTCCTGGTTGGTTTAATTTTCTAGGTCATTAACTTTTTCAACTTTCTTTAAACGTTTTTCCATTTTTGGTCCGTCATCATCATTGCATACGTACAACTTATTTTTCCTCCTCCTCCTCCTCCTCCTCCTCCTCCTCCTCCTCCTCCTCCTCCGCTTCCTCCTCATCACCAATATTTTCCACACCATCGTCGCAGTCGTCCCAATCGATCGCCATCATCATCACCACTACGTTCATTTTCCCTTTTTCTTTTTTAATTACCACTGTTTTCTTTTTTGTTATTTTTCTAATCACAACCTTTCTTGATCAGACTGATGACCGCTTTCCTTGCTTATGTTCTTGTTCGACAAACCGGTGCATAGGGATCGGGGTCCGGGGGTCGGGGGTCGGGGTCCGGGGGTCGGGGGTCGGGGTCGGGGTCGGGGTCGGGGTCGGGGTCGGGGATTGGGGATCGGAGGTAAGAATCATGACACGTGTTCACGTGGTGCAGTCCTCCCACCGTGGTTCTTTCCATGTCAATGGAGGATCACACGAAGAAGAAGCACAAGAAGAAGAAGCACGAACAGGAAGGGAGGGAGGAGGAAAGGGGGGAGGGGAGGGGGAGGAAAAGTATCTGAACGTGGAAAAGAGCAACTGCAAGGTCGTATCCCTACAACGCAACCCAGCCAGAAGGAGGGGAGGTAGATAGGTACGACTTGGGAGTACAAGAACAGGGAAAAGCACGAGCAGAATGCAGAAAGAGGGACACGCGGAATCGCAAGGAGAACGCAGGACAAGTAGAGGACTCTCTCAATGCAGGCAGTCAGCCAATCTGGCATAACTCCCAGCATGGTGTGTCTATGAGCGTCACTATCAGCGTGTGTGTACGAGAGACAGTAGAGGATCTCTACCCTCTCTCTCTCTCTCTACCCTCTCTCTCTCTCTCTCTCTCTCTCTCTCTCTCTCTCTCTCTCTCTCTCTCTCTCGCGCGCGCGCGCGCGCGCACATTCACACACTCCTGAGCCACACGTGAGCAACTCCCCCCCCGCACCACCCCGCCCTACCCCTTCACCTAGGACCCCCAACCACAACCAAAGCACGACAGCCACGCGTACCCAAGATGACACACCTCAATCAAATCGAAGCTTGACGGCCACGTGTCAGGTGGGCTGTTGTTTTGGTTTTTCTTTTTTTCTTTTAACAAACGGGGCCAGTGCACAAGGCTGACATCAGTCATAGGAGAAGCGTCCGTACTCAGGGGCCAGCTGGCCTCAACCCGCTCTCCAGGCGCAGACTCGCCCCTGTGACCACAAGGCAAGAATTAAGAATTCTTTTTTTTTTTTTTTCCTAATTCAGGAATTCTGTTCATCTGGTGCCATCTGAATTCGAACTCAGGTCTGCATTCCAATCCAACAGATTATGGGTATATCAATGATCCAAGCCCGTTGGTTGGGATTAAGAATTCGAAGCAGCTAATCCCACAAAAAATACCCTGTTGTCCTTACCGCACGTGCTGACGGAAGCCCCGCGACGGGGCATCTGCTCTGTAGCCACACGTCGAACATTTCACCCATCATGACCATATCGCCACGTGTCGCGAGGTGGGGCTCCACGTGGAGCTCTCCGTTCGTCGATGAAGCTGGTGCAGCCACGTGGCGACTGCCTGTTATTTGGTTCCCCTCCTGCACCTCGCTAACGTATCTTCCGTTAGAACGACGAATGATACACCCGCCAGAGTTCTTGGCTTCTTCACATTCGTTGAAAGGGTAATAACACGCTAGCACTTTCCTGGATGTATCTGGCGGCTATGATGACCCACCATGGATGTATCTGAGCTCGATTACGGCCCCCACGGCGGGGACTTGTACGGCCGTACGCAGTTTTGGGGGGATTTTCGGGGCCTACTCTTACACTAGCACCGTCTTACACGCATCTAAACGCCTTTACGGCTGGCCCTGCATGCATCTGGCGCAAATTCCTTCCAGATATAAGTAGAAAAGTGTCATCGTGAATGTGTCAGCAGCACTCTGTGAGCCTCCTCCGGATTCAATAAAGAAAGTCTCTGCCACACAGAAAGGCAAGCGACCGTTGCGGCCTGCGGGCCTAGCTCAATTGGTAAGGCACAGAAGTTGCATTCAGGAGGTCGTGTGTTCAAACCCCACCATCCACGTGGTTGGAGACACGCAAATTGACGAACTCAAGATGGGGACCACCGCCTGTCGTGAAAGGGGGTCACTGGGAAGGACCACCCCTTGGTCAACCCCCAACCATGTCTAGGAGACCCAGTTGATCGGGTTTGTGAGCGTGAGGTTCGGGTAGGATTAGGAACTATGTGCCTGGGCAAGCTTGGTGTTCTACCCGCTAGAGATAGCCCTTTGGCCCCCCAAACCAGCATTGGGAGGACCTTGGCTGATGTTGTTGGCTGCTATGCAGGGACAATATTGGCCATTAGACACTGCCATGTGGGGTTTGGGGGGGGTAGGGGGAGGTGCAGTGACTGGTCACTGCTCAGCGCTAGCACTGCCGATTTCCCCCATCGGGAATGCCTGCCCACCCCTCGTCACCGTGATGAGCGATTGGTACAGCCTTGCTCTCACACCACAGCTGTTGTGCAAACCCTTACCCCCTGGGCTGGGGAGAAATCCAGGTTGGTTGGTGTTCCCCTGTACTATACATAGACTAGTGAGAGGATGAGATAGATGCGTGCTACCAAGAAAGATGAAATAGATGAGAGAAGAATATAGCTTACCTTTTGAATAAATAAATATAAAAAAAAGTGACCGTTGCCCACAGCACGATAGGGAACCTACCTATTGGACAGTTGGGGAAATTTACTTCATCCCCACTGGGGCCAGCGCCCGTAGGTGGTTCAGTCAAGGAAGGTTGTGGATTCAAATCTCCTGATACGCTCTGTGTACTTTTCACCAGCTCACATCAGCAGGGCCTTAGCCAGGGTATTAGACACCAACTAAGGTCTGGACCCCACAGGCGTGCGGAAAAGCGTGGTTTTTGGCGCGGAGTTTTTTTTCAGACCCCACAGCCCGTCAAGCGTGGCCTGGAAGACCTTCAGCGTAGGTGTAATGCTGGCGGAATCCTTCGTGGCATGATGGATTTCGAAAAAAAATGCGGAAAGTACATGGTACATCCCAGACAGGGCCTCCGTCGCGAACGGAGGCAGCGGGTGTCGACGTGAAACCACCCTCCGTCCCAACGGGTGGATATACCCCCCACTTTCCTGTTCGGGGAAAAAACGGACGTTTTTCCTTTTCCGGTAAATGAATGCGGCCGGGTCGCCTAGCCTTCTGGTCGCAGTGGGGTCCCACCGTCCTCTGAAGGTCAGTTCACGGTGGACAAATGCCTATATGTGCGGCTCAGCTTCCCTCTTCGCTTTGCCGCGATGTCGTGGGTTCCACCCCTAAATGCTGACTCCCTGACATCATGGCTGGCATCACACTGAGTGCTATTGTCTCCCTGGAAATAAGACCTAAACAGCATGTTCAAGTAAGGGCCTCGTTCCACACCACACGAAACTCAAGTACTATAGGCCTCGTTCCACACCACTCGAAACTCAAGGATTTCTTGCCCAACACCGTTCCATGGTGCCCTCGTGTTCCGCTAATCACGGTCCGCCCATAATTAGTTTTTCAGGTTTAGCAAACGGGCGGGAAAAGCTCAAGGGCGGCTCAAGTGCAGCCCACGCAAACCTACCTGTTTTCCAAGTCACCTCTCTAACCACACTTGAGCTGCACTTGAAAACGGCGCTCCAGGTGTGTGTATAACCCTCCGATAGGTTTTTTTTCCCCATTTATTCTCCTTTTTCTACCACGTTTGTCCTGGTTGAGCCTCGCGCGAGCTGTTGCAGTACCGTCCCCGCTCATTTTGAGGGCGGACTCTACTTACCAGGGATACGCCTACCTAAGGGTGGTGACAACCCCTCAGGTAAAGGCGAGTTGTAGTACCTTGCGGAGCTCTGTCCTGTCGCAGAGAGCTATAAAAGGTATTATTTGGCGCGCATGGTCAGAGTGGTATCTCCGCCGACTCAACGCAATAGTTTACTCCTATGTGACACGACCGTGAGGTCCGACACTTATCGCAGGGTGTGGGACCGTGGTGCCCAACAAAACCCTTTTAAGCCTTGGAAAGGACGGAAGATGATATTTTTATCTAATGGCATACTGGTTGCTGAAATGGGGGACAAAATAAGAGGAATATAGAAAAAATATGGGGAAGGGAAAATGAAACAAAATTGTTGATTTTGGTTTCTTTCGAGAAGGGTCTTACTGTAGTGCTTCCCCTTGGGCTTGCCCTGTGGGGTAGAAATGAATCTGCCACGTTCAACCCCAGACACCCTCATGGCGGCCCTCTTACTTTTTGGACTGCGTATGTGCACCCTGTTGGTAAATCAGTGGCTTGGGAAGGCAGTAGGTTGGCTTCCCAAAACTTATAGGGTCGATACTTCTCCCATCCATTATGCTTTAAAGAGGCTGTAAACACAACGCGACCTTCGAGGCTTGGCTGAAATGAAATGACTGATGACGCTAGCCATTTTTTTTCGAGTTCATGTCTGCACCAATTTGACAAAACTTGGAGTTCATTTCCGCAATCTGTACTGTCTCAAGTTGTTTTTTCTTAAGCACTCAAAATACCTGAGCTAAAATCACAGAAATAAAGAAACGAATCAATGCTTCCTTTCGTAAGGGATTTTGAAGAACAATTTCCTTATTTGCTTGTCCAAATCCACCCATATTTGGATTATTTGTTAGAGGCTGATCTACCGTACATGAAACTTTTAACTCATATGGCGGCGTTGGGAAAAAAAGGCTTGGAAGTACTGGTGGTTAATGTGTTTTAGGGCCTTGTTCCACACCACTTCATTTCACTTGAGTTTCAAGTGTCATACTTGAGCCGCCTTCCATCGCAATCGTCATTAAAAATACTCGAAGTTGTCACCGTTCCACATAACCCTTGACTTTTACTCCAGAAAAGGAGCGGAAAAATGGCGGACTTTGTTCGCACTTGAGCCACGCTCCATCTGAGAAAAGAAATAAATAAAAAAAAACGAAGGGGGGGGATTGTACCACACCTGCAACCACCTCACGACACTTGCTTGCGGCCTTTTGAAGTGCGGCTAAAGTGTGGTTGGGGAGGTGACTTGAAAAATCCCCCCAATAGCCTGGTCCGCACTTGAGATGCACTTCAGTTTTTCCCGCCTGTTTGCTAATCCCGGAATCCTAACGTCCGGAACAGGATAAACAAAACTCAAGTGCACCGTGAAACGGTGTTGGACATCGACTTGCACTGGAGCCTTCTACCACTTGTTCAATACCAAACAATCTAAATTCACACAAGTAGCCAAATGAATCATACTGGAGTATCGAACTATGCTTTCAATACCACTTAATCCACATATATACAAACACAAGGATAGTAATAATTTTTTTTATGCCTCGAAATAAAGGGAAAACAAAAAGTGAAAAGAAAAAAAAAACAAATTAGTAAGGGGGCAAATAAGTTTTGACACCACCATCTTTGCCGATTCTGCATTTTTTTTGGCTGAACAGAATGGCTTCAAAATTAAGAGGGATCACAGAGAACTCATAAAACAAAAATATGAAAAAAAATAATAATATTAAGGTGTTCAAATATTATTTTTCGAGGTTCGAACCCCTTTAGATTCGGGCCCCGTATGGGGACCCGAACGTCCGAACGTTGGGGGGTCAGCTAAGGGGCCTCCGTACGTTTGACCTGGCAACCCTGTGTATGCCTCTAGTTCCAGCGGCGTGTCTGGAGTGTATTTTTTGGCTGTGACAGACCTTTCTTTGTTTCGTGGGTGTTTTGCTAGCTTGTGATGGGGTGTGAACCGACAGTCTGTAGAGTTTTCCATCTGGTGTGGGTGAGTGATAGTCTACTTTGATTTTGGT